>VYZX01023152.1:2264312-2551526 GCA_013401335.1 Brachypteracias leptosomus | reverse complement strand
CTCCCCCTCTTCCCTCCCCTTCCCTTGCGCTGCCGGAGCCAGCGAAAACTCCCGTGCAAAGCGCAGCCACCGCCGCCAGCAGCCGGTGCGCTCCCCCGGCCGCCTGCTCTGCTCGGGCTGGAAAGTTGCGGCACACTCCGGTGCTCTGCTAACGGCGGGGAGAAGGCTCCGGACTTACAAAACCCAGACGGGGGCACGGGCTGCTCAGACGTCTTGCGCCGTTCTTCTTCTTCCTGCACAGACCCGAAGGCAGCATCTTTGTTTTGTTTTGCTTTTGCCCTTCCTGCTCCTTTCTCCTTGCGACCGGGTGCCTGAGTGCCAGGAGCTGCTGCAGCCTGCGGGGCGAGCGCTCATACAAAAAGACAGGAGAGATCCAGGCGGCCCCGGGTGCCGGCTCGTCCTTGGCTTTGTTGCTCCGGACTGAAGAAGCCCCAGAAGCCGGGAGAAGGAGGCGGCGGTGGAGGGGGAGCGGAGGAAGCGAGGAAGCAAAGCCAAAGTTGATTTGGAATAAGGGAGCGCGGCCAGTCCTCTGCCAGGCTGCGCGCTGGAGTGAGGTCTCCAGCCCCCTCCGCCGGGAGAGGTGCCTGCAAGACAGCGATGGCCGGAGAGCTCAGCATCGGAGCCGAGCTGCCCACTAGCCCCCTGGCCATGGAGTACGTCAACGACTTCGACCTGATGAAGTTCGACGTGAAGAAGGAGCCCCTGGGCAGGAACGACCGCTCGGGTAGGCACTGCACCCGCCTGCAGCCTGCCGGCTCCGTCTCCTCCACCCCCATCAGCACTCCCTGCAGCTCCGTGCCCTCCTCGCCCAGCTTCAGCCCCACCGAGCAGAAGACCCACTTGGAGGACCTGTACTGGATGGCCAACAGCTACCAGCAGATGAACCCCGAGGCGCTGAACCTCACCCCAGAGGACGCTGTCGAAGCCCTCATTGGGTCCCACCAGGTGTCCCAGCAGCTGCAAGGCTTCGAGAACTTCCGGGCCCACCACCACCACCATCACCATCATCACCAACACCACCACCAGTACCCCGCGGTCACTCATGAAGACCTGGCCGGCAGCGGGCACCCTCACCACCACCACCATCATCACCACCAGGCCTCTCCCACTCCCTCCACCTCCTCCAGCTCCTCCCAGCAGCTCCAGAACTCGCACCAGCAGCATCCCCCCTCCAGCAGCGTGGAGGACCGGTTCTCAGATGACCAGCTGGTCTCCATGTCCGTGAGGGAGCTCAACAGGCACCTCCGAGGCTTCACCAAAGACGAGGTGATCCGCCTCAAGCAGAAGAGGAGGACCTTGAAGAACAGGGGCTATGCCCAGTCCTGCAGGTATAAACGTGTCCAGCAGAAACACCACCTGGAGAACGAAAAGACCCAGCTCATTCAGCAGGTGGAACAGCTCAAGCAAGAAGTGACCCGGCTCGCCAGAGAGAGAGACGCCTACAAGCTCAAGTGTGAGAAACTTGCCAGCAATGGCTTCAGAGAGGCCGGCTCCACCAGTGACAACCCGTCTTCCCCCGAGTTCTTCATGTGAGTGCTTAACAAAAATAATTAAAAAACAAACAAAAAACCCCCACCCCCCAAACCTGACCCCCGTCACCTTCCCCCCCGCTCCCATCCTCCTCTGACATCTCCATCCATCTGTCTGCTTGACTAGAGAGAAAGAGGGAGAGAAAAATAGAGACTTGATTTTTTTGCAGCATCCAGTCTTCTAGAGTAGCTGTGGGAAAAGTAGGCTGGGGGTGGGGATGGGAGAGGTAAAGTGCAACTTTTCGACTTTCGTTTGCGAGTTAGAGAGAGGGACAGAGGCAGAGGCAAAGGAGAAAAGGACAAGTGAAGCGTTTTATAGATCGCTTGCTTGCAGAACGAGATGGACTTTAAGAGAATAATAATTAAAAAAGGACAATGAACAAGCCATCTATAACATACTGCCTGCTTGGGAAGAGAGAGGACATACACGGCACCATCTCATGCACAATTTACCTGCTTGGAAAAAGAGAATAACTAAAAAGGACAATATATGCAAACTCTTCATATATTGCCTGCTTTGAGAAATAAAGTTACAGGACTCAGATGGGACATTCAATCTAAGAAAGGAAAGAAAGAAAGAAAGAATGAAAGAAAGAAAGAAAAAACTCATCAGTTTTATTGCCTGCTTGATTATATAGAAAAATACGAAAATCTGCATTAAAAATATTAATCCTGCATGCTGGACATGTATGGTAATAATTTCTATTTTGTACCATTTTCTTGTTTAACTATAGCATGTTGATCATCGACCATAGATTTCTGTTGTTGTTTTGTTTCATCGATAAGAAAAGCATCACAAGTTATCAAACTTTTTACTGCTTGTGCAGTTTTGTTCGTTGGTTTTGCTCTCTTTATTTTCTTTTATGGTTGTTAGCTTGTAAATATCTGCTACTTCAAACCGCACAGAAGAAAAAAAATACAACACAAACAACAAAATAACATTTCAGCAGGCTGGTTATACGGTTTGTTTGGTATTAAAGAGATACTTAAGGAAAAAAAAGTTATGGGCATTTTGCATTAGAAAAAAAAAAACAACTTTGTATATCTGGTGCACTTTTAAGTTGTATTTTTTATTTTTTTTTTTAGTTTTCATTTTGGTTTTTGTTTGTTGGGGCAGAAGCAAAAAACCGCCTGAATGGCATTGACAAACCTAAACTTCACAGGGAAAAACTCTCATCGCTCACTAGAGCCTGCTCCATGCTTTAAAGTGGCAGCAAAGCTCTTCCCTTCAGGACAATCCCCAGCCTGGAGTGGCGAGGCTTGCCCATATAGTTTCCCTTCTGATTGTACACTCAGGAAGCGAAGGACGGACGAGATACCGGTTCCTTTTAAGAAACAACTGCCCCTTGATTCTTGGTAAATAAATAATAAAAACCCCCCTCCTGGTTACGAGTCAGGTTGCAAGAGCAGCGAGGGCTCCGTGTCGCCACTGAAGTTCGGTTTCTGAATGGTAGCAGCGGATGAGTGGGCTGGAAAAGCATAGAAAACTAAAACTTTCTCTCTTTTTTTTTTTAAGAAGACATACTGCAACTTTTAAGTGTATTCTTTTGCAATGACTTGTAATCTGCTTCTCTGCTTCCCTATGCAGCGAGTGAAAGTTTTAGCCAAAATTTATTTGCAGTTGTATAGTAGTAGTAGTTTGGAGTCTTATGGGTGTTTTTTTTTCTTTTTTTTTTTTTTTTTTTTTTTTCCTCCTGCAGGTCAGTAAAAGGATTTACGTTGCACTGACAAAAATACCAAAATGAAAACTTATTTTTTAGTTTCCTTTTAGGATAGCTGGCACTGCTGGCCGGATGCATTTTAAGTTTGTATTAGTTTATAAATTAACAGTAATAACAAGATTGTAATGAACAGCATGGTGCTTGCAGTTTTAAATATTGTGGATATTAGTCATGCATCAGAAAACGATCTTTGGTTTTTACTGATTCAACTGTGTTGAAATCAAAACATTGCAGCAGCGGAAAAAAAAATTGTTTTTATTTCATGTAAAGTTCTGAAGGGATCAATTTCAAATCCTGCTTATGATATGAAAAATATTAAAAAACCTGGTCTATTGTAGTTTTATTCAGACTGGTTTCTGTTTTTGGTTATTAAAATTGTTTCCTATTTTGCTTATTAAAATCATTGAAATGGCATTTCTTGAAGGGACCTGCTTCTCTAACGTCTCGTATTCCGGAGAAAAAAAAAACCACAACAGATGGGGCAAACTTTGGGACCCTTCTCTGCCCTCGCAGTGCTGTCCAGCCAGGGCAGCCGCGCTGGGGGGTTGCGAAGCTGCTTTGCTCACCCAGGACCGCTGCTGCAAGCAGGGTAGGACCCCTCAGCCTTGCCCAAAGCTCGGCCGTGGCTGGGGGTGAGCATCCATCCCTTCCCACCCCACCACTTCCCGCCGGGAGAAGCGGAGCGGCGGGAGCCCCACGCCCGGCCCGGCTGCTGGCGGGGGGTCCCCGGCGGGGAGCGGGAGCCTCCGGCCTGAGCCACCCCGGGCCGCAAGAGGGGGGAAACGCTAAGAACAGGCACGTTTTTTTCTTCTTCCTTTTTTTTCCCCCCCCTTTTTATCTTTGTATTAGAAGAGGAGAGGACTTGGACAAGCCTGTCCTTTCCTTCAGATCCTTTGGGATCTGGGCTGGCCATTCACTTTCCTCCTCTCCATCTGCACATTTTATTTATTCCTTTTTTTCTTGTTTTGAGTTTAGAAAACTCTTTAGATGCGTGTGTAGAAGGAGCCAGATCTCCCCCCGCTACCCCCAGGGCTCAGCACCTCGCAGCCCCCTCATCCATCAGCTGCTTTCAGGGCAGATAATCGCGCAGCTCCCTGAAGTGCAGCCACAGGAGGTTAGAAATCGCCCCCGCTCCTCGCCTGGCTGCGCGAACGGCAGCCCCGGAGCCGCGTTGCAGCCTGTCTGCGAGCTGCTGCTGCTCTGCAAGTGTGAAAACCGTGTTGAACTTTAAATCCCTCTTAAAAACAAAATCCAAGACACCACACAACCAGAAATAATAGCCTCTCTCCGCCCTGCTCCTCTTCCCAACAGCGGCGAGCTGCCTTTGGAGGGACGGCATAAGGCGCGTTTGGAGAACAAACCGGTTAAAGGACAGAGAGTGGGGAGAAAAAAAAAATTAAAAGCAAATACAGTAATTTAAAACCAAAATCCCCTCTTAAATCCCAGCCGCATCCCTGCTCCGTCAGAGCCAGCTGGGCCAACCGTTGGGCTGGGGGAACTTGGAAGGGGCCGGGACCCGTCCCAGCCCCCCGGCTACATGAGTCAGGCCTGGAGAACAAGCTCATACCCTGCTGCCCTGCGAAGGGGGGACAGGAGTTTGCAGAGGAAAAGGATGAGAGCGCCTGGCTTTCCCTGTATAGCCTCCCCCCTTGCCAGTAAATGCTATGGCTGCAGAAAGCCTGAGAGGAATATTGTTTGTGGGAACTGCCACCGCATATTAATGTCCCCTCATGCATGCATTGAATAAATCACTGGGGCTAATTGAACAACAACAACAAAAAAAAAATAGGAAAAACAGGCCTTAGAAAAGCCCTTCAGATTCCCACCGCAGAACTGTGTCAGCGGCGGGGCAGCCCCGACCCGCCTCGGCCGGGGCGGCTGCGGCGGCCGGTGCCTCTCCAGCGCCCGGTCCCATTCTTGAGCTTTCATTTGCCCACTTAAAAGAAAAGAAAAACGCGACCAAGCACCACCATGGGCACAGCTCGGGCTGGTGCCACCAGGACCCGCCGGCACTGGAAGGGATGTACCCAGCCCAGCGGGACGGAGCGGGACACTGGGCCATGGGCTGCCCTCCCACCCGGGGGTAGGGCTGGGTTGGCTTCGGAGGGGGCTCCGACATGTCGAGGGGGGCCAAAAACTGCCCGCATTTGTGCTCGGCCAGGCCTGCGGCTGGGCAGGGCTCTGCCCCGGCCATACCGACACTGGGGACAGGCAGCCCGGTCGGTGTCGGGAAGGACAGGGCCTGGCTGTCCCCCCCCGCTGACTGCCCTTCTCGGGGGGCAACGAAGGGTGACCCCCTCCCGGCTTCACTCGCTTCTTGCCATCTCCGCGTATCGACTTCGATCTCTCGCCGTTCCTCCCTGATTCATAAAGGGCTGTTGACACAGGAGTCGGGGGCACGATGGAGAGCGGTTTCTTGAAGCGAAAGGGAAAACGAGAACACAACCCCCCCCCCCTTTCCTCCCCCTCGGGACCGGCCTGCCTGGGGGTGCTCCCCCGGGAGCGGGGGGCTGTGCGGGTTAGTCCGGTCACCCTCCCGGGGCTCCCTGCTTCCCACTCGGAGCGCTGCGGAGAAGATGCGTGTCAACTGCGGGGGATAAAGCATCTTCCCACCCCAAAATCTTCTTCTTGCCCCTCTCTGGACGTGCTGCTTTTCGTGCGCGTCCTCTGAGCCACTTCTCCCCGCGCACATCCCGGCCGGGGGCTGGGGGCCCGCTCCGCGCTCCCGTACTGCCCCGGGGCTCGGAGGAGGCCGGGAGGCTGCGGCTGCTGCCGCGTATCGGGGCTCCGGCAGTGCCCGAGTGACATGGCTCAGAGGGGCCGAGCGCTGCCACACTCCCGCTCCGGAGCCTGCCCTTGAGGCTCTCCGGAGAGAAGATGCTGCAAACAGGGAGAGGTCCCCAACCCCGATCCGCTCCTCGCAACCTCGGGACGGATGAGGTTGGGGTGTCAATGACATAAGACCGGACCCGGATCGTGCACTCCCGGCCGGGGCAGGGGGTGGGGGGCTCTGGTGTGTGCTGGGGGGACAATCTCGGTGCCTTTGCGACCAGCAATGCGCCGGCCAGAGCCCCCCGAGAGCAGCACGGCGGGGGCATGCTGGCTGTCCTGTACACCCCGGGGGGTGGCGGGGGAGAGCCCAAGTTTTGCACCACTAAATGTTGGCTGCCGGGCGACGGTTCCCTGCGTGATCTCGCGTAGTGCAGAAGGACGATTACCTTCAGTTAAAATCATATTATTACGTATGATCTCGCAGTTTTGCAAGAGCTATTGCCAACAGCTTTGGCGAGGGCTGCACACCCCCCCCTTCCCCCCCAGCCAGGGCAGAGGTGACGACCGGCTACGGTTGCTCCCAGAATTAAACGAGATGCTCAGAGAGGAAACACAATTGGCAATACCCCCCTTCTTCCCCCATTTACTGACACAAAACTTACACACTCTATCTGCCAACCGTTCAATAGACTCTTTTCAATATGCCCTTCCCTCCTCCCCTCCAGGAGAGTGTATAAAACTGATTGTCTCTAATTCCAAAACAGAGAAATCTAGGACTAAAAAGACTTTTTGAACTAAAGATAGAAACATGGCTCTAAGACTTCGCAGAGATGCTGGGCGCTGGTGCCGGCCGGCAGATGAGTTGCCCCGTATTGGGGTGGGCAGGTGAGATGCGCTAAGAGGATGAGCCAGGGCTCAGAGATAACTCTTCCCAGTTGGTTTAGGGTTTAATTTTTCTTTCTTTTATCCCCTTTATTTTTTTGTCTTTCCCTTTCGGGCTGGCTCGGTGCCCGCCCGGCTCTGGTAGGCTGGTTGGTGCCGGTGATTGACAGACCAAGGTCAGGGAAGCTCTTCGGGGCTGCGGGTGTCGGATTTCGGGGAGGAGAGATAACACATGCCCAGCGCTCAGGAGAGCCCCTCCTGGCTCTTCCGCGGCCGCGCAGGGTTCCGCGGGGCTGCGGAGCGGTCCTGCCCCGCTCCCGCGGCCGCGCAGCGCGGATCAGCTCCGCGCCCCCCCGCATCCTCCCCGCGCTGCTCCGGCTGCCGGAGCTCTCTTCTCTTTTTTTCACGTTTTAAGTTTTGATCTCCTCTTTGCAGGGTTGAAAGAGTAATTCCCCACCATCGAGGGGGAAAAAAAGCTATTTTGCTGCTTATTTGGACAAGTTTCAGTTATGGTTGTTCTTTTTTTTCTTAAAATAATCATTATGCTTCACTCCATTAAGGTTACAGTAAATCTAAAGTTGTGTGTGCACATACACACACACTCTCCCTAAATAGCTTATTGCATAATCCTGCATAGCGTGTTCAGTAATGTAGCATGCAGCGGTCTGATAGGATCCCACACTGGACTTTTGTTTTATGCAAGAAGGAGAAGGAGAACAAGAAGAAAGGAGGGGGAAGCTTTCAAGTGTTGCTTTTTCTTGATATTTTTTTTTAAATGGTGACTTTCAGTAGTGAATTCTGGACACAGCGTGAGGTGCTGCAAAATGTTTTCTTTCTATGGCATCCAGGACAGGGAAGAGACAATTTATATTTGTGAGCTGGTCCTGTGCATCGTGGTGTGTGGAAGTGTTAGAAAATGGATTGTGGTGTGCTTGAGACCTATGGTACTACAAATCCTTTGCTTTAAACAGGATTGCTCCAATGGGGCTTACTGTATTTACAGGTCTGTCACTATATGGTTAGAATAAACACTGCAGTAAAGAGGAGGAAAAAAACATTCCACACGAAGAAAGCGACACGTTTTCCTGTCCCATGGAGGCTGTTCTTAGGTTTTAGAGATGGTTGTCCTCTGCCATATTTTATTTCCCCTTTTAAAGTTTCACTGTTTGTCTTAAGGCACAGATTCAAAACACTGCATTTCCACTTTATACATGTGTTCTCTTAAAAGATTTGTTTAGATAAGGAAACCAATGCTAAGTGTTCTCACTTGAAAAAAATTAAATATATAGAATGATAAGCTGCTGCTAAAATATATAAAAAACACTTAAATTAATAATAAGAACTTGTTCTGAGGCAAAATTCAATTTTACTTCCTATTATGCAATCTTTGCATGTAAAGTTGCTTTAATGCAAACTAGCAGCTCATCAAAAATTCTGTTTTATTGGTATCAAAAATTTATGATATCCTGAGGCATGAGGGGCAGAGAGCAAGGTAGGAAAGCTGTGTCCTTTCACCAAGTTTAGTGCTTTCTTTAAAGAAACATCTCAAACTTATTTCTCCTCCCTTCTTCCTCGTTTTTGGAGGCAGTGGGCGAAGGTTTGTACCAGAGAAAACTCCTCCGCTGGCAATGTCACCGTGCAGCTCTAATGCACCATTTTGTTAATGGCACGCTCTCTGCAGACTCCTGCTTTCACTGCAGCCCTGGGAGATACTAGGACACGTCCACACAACTGTAGAGGTGGGAGTATTTCTAAACCCAGATGTTTTCATTCAGTATTGCAATAGTGCTTATGTATGACAAATATACGTGCATTGTTTGCGTCTGTATTTGACTATCAAAACCTGCAACCTCTCATCGATGAAATGTAGAGATCTGATCCTGCTCTAGCCTGGACTTCCCACTAATGAGACTTCATTTGTTTCCAGAAAGGTGCTCCTGGCTTTATAAAGGGTATTAAGCACTCACTGACAAGGGCGCTATGTTCAGCACAATTTTTTTTCTGAAATAAGTGTGGCAAGACATCAGTGCCAAGCACCTGAAATCTGCATTCATAAAAACAAACAATACTTACTCCTGCTTCAGGAGAACTTCAGACAATTTATTAAAGGAAGCCACTGACCTTCTACTGCTGGGGAAACTGAGGCACTGTGAGGTGCAGTGACCTGGCCAAGGTGAGCCACAGGCAGGGCTCAGTCTGACAAGTCCCTTTGGGCTGTGCTGTCTGTGCTCCCACCACTTCAGCTGGAAGAGCAGGACAAGATCACTGATGACCAGGGGATGGGGAGATGGGGGAAGGCAGCGCAAGCCCCTCTAATCCTGTGGGTTTAGGGGTCCTGTCTGATTTACTATTGAATGGAGCAGAAACTTCCCTGCTGGCTCAGGGGGCCCGTTCAGAAAAGAAATTACAGAGGGCAATAAACCTGCACCTTGGACTTCTGCTAACTGCTTCTTCCTTGCTCTTGTGCTGTGGTGCACTTATTACCTAAAGCCTCTACAAACATGAGAAAGGGAGCATTTAATTATAAACAGGTCTCTGAGCTAACACTGGCCTCCACAGCTCTCGGGATCTGCATTTTCCCCTTGTTTAAGGTAGCCAACGATTACAGGCAAAAGGGATTTGAGTCTGAAATCACTGCTCATGCATTTCTGAAGGAAAGCTTTTACATCTCTGCTCAGTCTGGCCCCTCATCTTGCTTATTGTCCAATGACATCGAGCTCCACGTGTCACAGCAGTGCTATTGCTCAAGCACTGAGCCATCCCGTGTGGCTGCTGAGGCTGATAAACACAGAGCACATTCAGGACACCAGAAAGAGAGGACTGCTAAACTCCTTTTGACACAGGCCATCCTTATTTTGATGTCAGCCTTGACCCGTGGATCAAGCAGTTTATTCTGGGTATTGCAGTGGTGATGCTACACTGCCCTGCGAGAGCACGTGCTGATCTCAAGGATTGGAAGAGCACAAATTCATTAGGTCCAGCAATAGTTTTGTGGAGTGACAGGTTAACCCACTCTACACATGGATGAAAGGAGTGGCAAGGATCTTAGTAGAAAATGGTTTTGGAAGGGTAATTCCAGGTCCTCACTTATCTGAAGTCAGGCACACAGAAGAGCAAAATATTAAGCAAATACCTGTGAGCCTCTGGGGCTACGTAATAAGTGAGTCATGCCTAAGTCAGACAGACAGACAGGAATCATGATAATAACAATAATAATAAAAAACTGCCTATGGTGTTCTGATTTGCAGTATTACCAAATTTCTCTCATGCAGTGATTTCTGTCCTGCTGCGTGCAGATTTAAACCATGAGGTGACACAAAAGAAAAGGACCCTTTCCTGGTAACATTAAACATCAGGTAAGTTTAAATTTGAAATAATCAGATTTTATAGTCATGTTACTCAGATCAATAATTAATGAAATAGCTTGAATAAAATTTAAAACATAGCAGAAGTATCAGCTGTTCTCCGCTCCAGGATCTATAACCAATGTTTCTATTAAATAAATCTTGTATCTTTTAAAAGAAACCCTTCTCCATAATCTGTTTTCAATTGAACACTACAGTAAGTATATCAAGATTACTGGATCACATTGTTTACAGATGAAGCAGTTTAAAGGTGAAGTTATTTTGGTTTAAATCTTCCGTGTTTTAAAATGAAAGGCATTTCTGGAGTAGCTGCTGAAAAACAAAAATACCAGAAAAAAAGAAAAAAAGGAAGAAGATAAAACGTGGCATTGTGAGGGTTAAGCAAGGTCCTAGGATCCAAGTAAATATTTATATGAATGCTCAAAGAAGGGGGAAAAAAAAATCTCAATATAACCAAAATATAAATCATGGTGCTTTATGTTAGCTGTCAAATTATTCTAGCCCCTGCATTCCAGTACTTGCTCTACTGGTAATGTCACATACAATATGTGGGCTTATGCCCTGGTGCAGGTTTGGCAGGTAATTAAAGTCAGTTGCATGGAGGTTTACACAGACTCCCTCCGATCCACTGAAAGACAAACAACCTGTTAACTGTGATAGCTGTGAGTGTGCAAAATTATATGAGAGCAGGGATTCTCATAAGCAGGGGAGAAAAGCCTGACTCTGGTTGGGTGGCTCCAGCGTGGGTTAACTCTTTGGTGCCTCTGTAGCTCCTTGCTCTTCACAGAGCCAATGAAACCTGGGTAGCGGCAGAATCAGCAGCCAGGTGTTTGTCAGAGGGAAAAAAATAATAATAAAAGTGATCCCTGAGGGCAGCTAGCCCTCGGGTCAGGTTTGCCTGCATTCTTGACCTGGGGGAGACTATTCTTGCTAGAATTCATCTGGATGATTTAGTCTTTCTGCTTTGTCCTAGTTCTGTATATTGTAGACTCCAGTCACAGCAGAATGAGTTATTCCCAAAAGCTTCATGATGCAGCCCATTCTGCAACCTAAGATGGTCCTGGAGACCTCCAGCTCCTTCCTTGGGAGGTAGCCTGCAAATGATGCCCAGAGCTTGAGTTTCATGGCCTTTGATGAAACTCTTTTATGAATGAGAACCAGAATCAAACTCTGGGGCTCAGCCCCCTGTCCGCTTTCATCTTATCATTTGACTTCCTTGTGTGAGTAGGTGGGAAGGGAGGTTTTCAGATACATCTCTCATTGTGCCCTTCCTGCCATAGGTGTTCCCACCTTGGTGGGGTGGATCTTTGCACCAGGAGGCACCCGCACGTCTCCTGCTCCGCATAGAAAATGGGTGCAGGGCTGCAGGTTCTGCTCTGGGAACCAGAGTGCCACAAAACCACACCTGTGTGGATGCAACCTGGGTGTCAGGGAGCTGTGCCAGCACTGACACCACCGCCGTGTGACACCCTCTTATTTAACCACAGAATTAGCATGGCACCAAGATGACGGGTTATTGCCCTCCGGCTCTCCCCACACGCGATGCGTCATCCCTACCCCGGCCTGTGAAGACAGAGGCTGGGGGCAAAGAGTAAATCCTTCCCCGCATGGGTTGCATTTCACTGCCTTTCTATGGAGGCTTCCAGAAGGGAAGTCAAGCTGCAACAAAGACATCCATCTGCAAGGATAAACCCACAACTAGCATCACTTCGTAGGGATTAGTGAACCACCACCATCGGTTTAGCTGTCATCCATTTGCCTAGACGTGAGAGTACCCATTCCTATACACTCAACCAGTCTCTTATGCTAATCTCTGTCTACCTCCATTCTTATCTTCTAGTCATAAACAAAATCAGAGAACAAGGGCCTTCCTGAATTAGCCCAGATTCCTGTTACTCAGCTTGGGAAATGTTGGGTTGAACCCCAACAGTAAGGGAAAAAACCCTCTGAAAACTCAAAGCAAGCACAGATCAACTTTTGGAATTGCTTAGGTCCATTTATCTGCCCTAATCAAACAGTGATTTGTCTGTCTGATAGGAGTTTAGATAAAGTTTTCAGCAATTGGCAGTAATTAAATGTGAAAGGGGAAGAAGCAGAGGGCTTCCTGGCAACATGCTGCAGAAGGGGAGTTTTGGAGGAAGGCAGAGAACCCTTTGTTAAACATCTGCCAGCCTGCATGGAAGGTAATGGTGATTTCCTTGCTCTTATGGAGTTCCCCCCTCCTCTTCACTCCCTGCAAAGAGGTTCTCCTTCTGCTGCTAAAATCAACCAGAGGAGCAAGAAAATCTCTGGAGAGCAGGAAAATATTTCCCCCAATAAGTTATTGCTTCTGATTACAAGAAGTGTCAGATATTAAAAAGAAAAAAAAAGGCCCAAGGAAGGACAATATCACCTCCCCCATAAGGACTTTGCTCCCATGTCAGAATTATGCAAGCTAGAGCACAGTGCAATGCTCACTATAGTCAAGATAGTTGTCAAGAGCAAAGTATAAACACTTCCAGCAAATGCATTTAATAGAAATTTGTTTGCCAAGTGCTCAGCCTCCCTTCTTGATTACGGCGAGAAAAAGGCCTTTTTCATTTAGTGGGGAAAAAACCCCCTCCTCCAATTAAAAAGAATCCCAAGTCTTTGAATGTGGAGCTTTTTCTAGCCTTTTGGTTTGTTACCCATCAGCTCCAGTAGCAAAGTACCCACAGTCTACTAAAGTCCTCCCATCCTCTACTCCATTTACAAACATTATCTATGAGATAACAGCCCCGTTCACAGATAGGCCTGAGCTGATCCAGTGAATGGATGTGGTGAGTGAACCTGCAGTGGTGAGCCAAAGAGGATGCAGAAGACAATGGAGTGGAGCCCCTGTTGTGCTTAGAACGCAGCCATGTTCCTGGGAGAAGAGTCCATGGGAATTTGGCCATTGGACTTTGTTGGGGCATGAGGTTCACCTCAGCCTCTGAGGGGGGTTAGGTGCCCTCTGCCAGGAGATAGCTGAGCACAGCAAGAGATGCACTGCAGCAGCAATTAAGCTATAATTGGTATCTGCCTTTGCTTGAATCACTTTGCTCCACCCTGAACATGCAGTACAGCAGGGCTGGAAGCTCCTCCAGCCAAGAACTTGGGACTCCAGGGAAGGGGTGTGTTTATTCCTCTTCTGAACTAACTACTTCATTCCAAAAGCAACCACAGTTGTCTTGAGCTACTGTCGCCAGTTCAATATGCCTTTAGCAGGAACAGGAGCTTTCTGTGAATGAAAAAGGCCCGAAGACAATGCTCCTGTTTTAATTAACTAATGTACCCTACAGATTCTTGCTTTTTCCTTGAAATCTCGGTTGGCTTCTCTAATTGCCGTTCTCAGTGACACAGTTTAATTCCTCCTCCCTGGACTGCATTTGCCTTTTCCCAGGGTGCTCTCACTCAGAACGCCCACGAGAGCCTGCCCTTGCAGCCAGAGTGCGGGAGGAGCAGCTTCCCACCAGGGAACCTGCTGATGACTCCAAGATGACTACAGAAAACCCTCCCTGACTACGTCCCTTCATGCTCCCATATGATAGAAATGTTGGCTGGAGATGAGCTCTGGAGGTCTCTCATCCAGCCTCCCACTCAAAGCAGAACTGCTGCCAGCACTAGATCAGGTCAGCCGTGCCTTTGCCTCAGCATATCTTGAAAACCTCCAGGGGTGGAGATCTCACCACCTCTCTGGGTGTCTATTCCACCCACATTCTGCTAATTCTATTTCTAGGAACTTACCCATCTCCGAAACAACTCTATCCTACCAGCAGGACAATAACTTCAAGATGTTTTGCAATACACCCAAACCCCTGCTCTTCAAGGACCTGATGACACACAAGAAGAAGAAACACACAAGAAGCTGAACACCTATTAAGGGAACTAGGAACATTAAGTGTTCTGTTTAGATCCTCAAAATCCCCACCAGACTGTTCCTCAAGCTTACAGGCTGGAGGCACTTGCAGTATTAGCAGTAAAGTTCTCCAGGCCCCTGAAGTTCTGCTCCTGGGATGGCCAGAAGCAGCTTGCTGCTTAGGTCTAATTCACACACATGAAAATAAGATCTTATTCTGCCTCTCCCAGCTCAAGGCTCAATTTGCTAAGGTGTTCTCAGCGCGTTCCCATCAGATGTACCTGAAGTTACAGCAGGATTGATGTACTGAGCGCATATGTAACGTCCTTCCCATTCACCTACACATCTTCAACCTATATGTCTGCAATCCCTTTCCTTCCCTCTGGCCCAGGTTACTCTGTACAAAGCAGAACAGCTTTGATGAGCAGAGCAGGACAGTAACAGCGCCAGGCACCTCTAGGAAGGGGTGCTTGCACCTTTGGGTGCAGTAGTGAACCCCATCCCTGGCTCCTACTCCCTGGGCGGGCAGCCAGAGCTGGGGCCTCTGAAAGAAGAGCTTTGGATGCACATCCTTGGGAGAAAATTCTGTATGTGACAGGGAGGCAGATGCCAGGACAGGACTGAATGGGGTGGATAATCCCCAGGAGAGCATGATTTAAATCATTCCTTTATTTCTTACTAGCTCGCATGGATGGCATGGTTGTTTAGCTGGTCATAGGGCTCATAGAAAAGTCATGAGGATTACAGTGAAAATGTCAGTGTCCTGGTATTTTCACCACCAGTTAGAAGCTTCAGTGGTGATTTGGTTGCCATCCAAGTCCACACACACAAAAAAATCCTGCAGAGGAAGGATCCAACGTCTACAAATCAGAAGATGGAATTCCAAACTCAAAACAGAGAGCGCTTATTCATAATAATAATGCTAAAATAATTGGTGATTGGAACAACTCAGGAGAGGTTGCAAAGGTATATTCCCTTGCTTGGAAATTGCAGGAAAAAGATTGGATATTTTTCCAAGAGTCTTTTTAATCAAATTAGGAATTAATCCAGACATGTCCTATGGTTTATTATACATGTGAAATCAGATTAGATGGTCACAGTAGTTTCTTCTGGCCTTACAATCAATGAAAAAAATGTAATTGTGGTGCTAGTGAAACAGTGAAGAAATATACTGCTGAACTAGCAGGGCGGCTAACGGACATATGAAAATATTATGAATTCTAGAACTTATATAATAGATTGCATTCACTTCAGCAAGAATTCCACCATTGTTATTTTTTTCCACATTTAATTTAAAGAGGCAATATCCTTTTAAGCTTTCATTCTGCAGCAGGGTAGATTAAATTTAAAATAGAAAAGTGCTGCAGAATAGATCTAGGGATGTTCAGGGCTGGAGGACAACTTAATGAAGCAGAAACTGAAATACCATACATCTCCAATAGCTTTAATTTATACAAATATTATCTTTGTGTCTTTCATAATATGATGCAGAGGAGCTCAGAGTACAGTGTAATTCCTTTGCTTTTCAAGATAATTTTATCCATTTTGGTACCTGGGTTTGAAACCAGCCCAATTCAAACCAAAAGAGCTATAAAGATTTTTTGCTCTAATTGCTGAAACAGGCTCACATGTATAAAATCAGTTTAATGGCTGGAAAAGGCTGCGTGGTGTATAAATAGGGATAAGTACCAGACCACCTAGAGTCCAGCCCTGCCACAGGCATTCAGACCGGTCAGTGCTGTTGGATGCAGACAGGATTGGTGGCAGAGCTGGCCTCCTGGACCACACTGTGCTGGAAGCTGGGAGCCCTCCTAACACAGGTAAGCTGGCAGATCCAGCACATGGTGCTTTAACACCTTGGTTTTGTAGGACTCTACTGGGTGCACTTTTGCAATTTTTTGGACTTTCTTGCTCCAGCCCAAGCTCAGGAAGCAGGTAAATGGCACTGTGGTCCCAAACCACTTGATGCTAGCAGTGAAGCCAAAGCAGGAGCAGTATCAGGAGGGATCTGCAGTTGAATGTGCACTCGAGACAGGATTTACTCCCTGCTCGTGGAGGGTTAAGTGCTGACATAGGCTCAGAGAGAGGTCAGGGTGCTGTAAGGCCAATAACCCCAGCACTGGGGCAGCCACGGGCTGTCCCCTCTGGTGTGGCTCTTCCTGACCAGGGATGGAGGAGCAGTGTCCTCAAAGTGGGCAAATTGCTCTGTGCTGGGATCCCTGGAGGTGTCTTCTTCCCTCACAGTCCTTCTGACTGAAGGCAGAGGTGGTCAGCACCTCTAGGACAGAGGCAATAACTTCTGACGTACTTGAGCTCACAGATATTTTGGGACGTTGGTGTTCCACTTCACATACTCCATAGGATACCAGATCCATCTCTGCTTCTAACTCACTGTGCAATCCTGGATAAAGTAGACTCTATGTAAATTAATTTTCATTTCTGAGAGGTGAACTAATATGTTTTACTAATGTCTGCAAAGGACTTTGAAACTAAAATAGCAGGTATCTAATGTCTAGTACTTTATTTATTCACAGATGTTTGAATCTGCACAAGACATGTAAAACTGGGCTTTTTTTCTTTTCACTCCGTGTTTTAGAAGTGGGGAGAAAGAGAAATAAAGAATATGTTGCTGGAAGACATCTTCATTCTGAATAAAAGTAGAATTCATCAGCGAAGAGGATTCATCTTTTCTTTATTCTTCATAACATGCATTTTCGTGATTGGTTACAAGTCTGGCATTGCTTCTTCCTTCATATGCTGCCAACAGTTTTCTATGATCTTAATTTCCCCCCCTCCATGAAAACCTTAGGAAAAAAATTCCATATATTTGCCTGCAAGTATTTGATTGACACATAGATTAATGTTATACAATTAAGGAGTGTTATCAGGTGAGTGCTTCAAAAATCACAATATTTCAAAGGCAGGCAGGCTTCCTGACACCACTGTAAGTAGAAATACTTTATAAAAATTATTTAGAATCACCATCTATCATCATGAGAAACCTTGTGTTGTGTTAAAATAATTGACAGGTTGATAGCTGTGAAATGTTTCCAATCCAATAAAATAGAACACAGTATTTCCAATAACAACCCTGATATGCCAGGATTTACAGTGGTTACCAGTTTATTACAAAAAAATGATGGAGTTCTAATTTGTGAGCAAGTTGAGTGTATTTCAACTTCATGATCAGCGTCCTTCAAACCATTGCTAATCCAGTCATTTCATTCATGAATAAACGAGCCATGAATATGCATATTAGATGTAGCACAGCATGGGCTGCTCTGCCACCTTACATCCAGAAGGTCATGGACATAAATCTTCTTAGATGCTAAATATTCCCTCTACCTCAGCTAGGTGCTGAGCAGCTCCCTGGTTTCCTACACTGTTAAGAAGAGGTGTAATTGGGTAGAAACCCTCACATATTCACTCCCCTGAAGTCCACACGGACGGAAGAGAAGACAGAGTTAAAAGGATGGATCTTGAAATGCACCCACCAGGTGCTTGCAGGCAGTTCATCAGTCACTTACCACAAACCCAACGGCTCTGCCTCTTCCAGGAGCACTATGTAGTCCTGTGGTTTGCATCAGGACTTGGGCTGCACTTGTCTTGCTGGGCCATTCAAGCTGGGCTGGAAATGGATCTTCTCCTCCACAGCCCATGCAGAAAATACTCTCAGGGTCTTAAAATAAAAACCCAGACTGCTGAATCACTTGGGTGCCTTGGTGCTGGTGGACAAGGCAGCTGGGCATTCAGCTTGGGGCCATGGGCAAGCCCAGAGATCCATCCA
Organism: Brachypteracias leptosomus; assembly: GCA_013401335.1. NCBI lineage: Eukaryota > Metazoa > Chordata > Aves > Coraciiformes > Brachypteraciidae > Brachypteracias > Brachypteracias leptosomus. The sequence continues at coordinate 2,533,614 of VYZX01023152.1, read as the reverse complement.
GCCCCTCAGCCCTGCCTTCTTCTCTTTCTGCTCCCATGTTCCCTACTCTTCCCTTCCATCCTGAGAAGTTTGCGGGCAGTATGAAGAGTGGGGGGTTCTCCCCTCCTCAGGAGAATCAAAAGGAAAGTGGGAAGATGCAACACCTCTTTTGTTCACTCTCCCTTACATCCTTGGAGTTATTTGGGCTAGCTCTGATCTTGTTAAACAGGGGGTTAAGCCACAGAGAAACCCTGACTTTGATGGAGGTAAAGGAATAAAGCTTCTGCTAATGTTAAAACAACCAAATAGAAAGCAATAGATGTTCCTAATTCAGACCTGTTCTCTCAGATACAAGAACACCAAAAGCCGCAGGTAAAATTTTTTGCTTTTTTATGCAACTTTTGTTTAAAGGAGAAATACCTTTGGACTGTTTTTTTTGGTGGGTTTTTTTTCTTTTAAAACAAACATTTGTTTTAAGCAACCATCGAGATATTTGCAGCAAGGTTCAAGTATCAGGGATTTCCTTTCCCCACCCTGCCCCCAAAATTAACAAGAGAGAGAAGGAACATAATATCCTAGAGTAACAATTAACCTTCAGCACACTTGCTTGTCACACAGCATATGCAGATGCAGGAGGAAGAAAAGCTCAACTGAATGCACTCTGAAGTATCGTCCTTTCAAATTCTTACTAGAGGACACACGTTTATAAAAGAGTCCATTAAAAAAAAAGGACCCAATCCTGCAATAGGCTCCTGTGAGGCACGGAGGTAAACATGGTCGTCCTTCTCCAAGGTCTCACCTCAAAACAAGAACTTTCAACAGGAATTTTCCTAACTCCTGGGTCATTGAAAAAATATGTGTAATTATATATTTAACTATATATGTATAGTTATACCTATAGTAGTAATGAACATCACTACCACTCTGCAGCTACCTGACATTTTTCACTCAATGAACTTCAAGAACTCCCACTTGGACCGAGAAAAGGTTGTTCAGTTCTTCCAGCAGTGCTCTAGGAAGGGTTATCGATAGCTGCTTGGCACTCAGTTTCTGCACAGTTCAGCAGGGAGAGCTGGGTCTGAAACTTGGGAACCAGTGTGGATTCCCTGCCTCCTGCTCCATGCTGTATTGCTCTGGTCCCCAGCAGGGAAAAGAATTCCTAGTATCCAAACTGTAGCAATTCTTGTCTGAAGGTTCTTTTTGTTTTCAGAGACATGCTTTTTTTTCCCCAGTGTTATGTACAATTGTTCCAAGAAAAAAGATATTATAGTAGGTTATTGCATTATTTAGATGGTATGCAGGATTGGATTATAATTTCCAGGGGAAAGAAGCCCAACACCCATCAGGAGTTATTCAAGCAGATTAAATATATCCACTGGTCTAAATCCAGGCAGTGGGCTGGTTTCACCACCGCATGAAATAAATCTGGGCAGGTCAGATTGGCTTTTTACTCCTCCTTTTCTTACCCAACCTGGCTTAGACAGCTTCACTCAAATATTTTCTTTCACATGTTGCTGGCAAAAGCATCAAAACCCTAGCTGGGCTTATATTACAGCTGACAAATCACAGTAATTCATGATCAGAGCTACTGTAGTTATTCAGAGCAACTAGTGCAGCCACGGGGGCTGAGAGTGACTGACTGCACTGCAAAAATTACCTGCTAGAATTTCTTAGAGCTGCCAAGTAATTTGGGTTAACAGCTCTTTTCCTTAAAGCAGCATCTTGTGAAGCGGGCTGGCCCCACAGCACCTTGTCTCTAGCTCAGTCCCAGCAATCAGAGGAGCAGGATGGCCAGGATTAACTTGGCTGCAGAGGTCTATGATGTTGAAAAAGTTGTTATTAATGAAAAAGAACCAAAGCCAATTCAAGAGCTCTCCAGGCGTCCCTGGCTGGTGAAGGAGGGTAGCTGTGGAAATGATAACAAATAGGACAATGTCCCAGCTTTTCATCTGTGCAGTCACCTGCTCTATTCCACTGATGGGGATGAAGAGTTGCAGGTCCCTGCACGGGGTGAGTCCTTGCTCCTCACCAGCATGTGCAGACCTTGCTACTGCAGTCGTTTCACACCTTACAAAATTACACTTTTTTTAAAATAGCGGTTTAAGTTCCTTGACACACCAGTGCTGAAAAAACCTGAACAATCTGCTTGTAATGAAAAGTGAAACTCTCATCACCATTTCAAATTACAAACCCCAGTTCTGTTCAGGAGAAGTTTCACGGCCTCTTTTTCTAAATTTATCCAGGTTTCAAAATTACTGGAGGACAACCAGTCACAGCCTGGATTCCTTGCTTGATTTTACTCTCTTTTTAAGGGTTCCTTTATTTGTCTGAAGTAGTAGAGAAAGTAGTTTAAAGTTGATGTATTTTGATCCTTCACATTTTAAACCCTCAGTTTTCAACTGGCAGCTTCTGGCTTCTCCAACAAGTGTTTCCAATACCTTTACAAGCTGGTGTATTGTCTGATAGAGGTCTTCAAAGGCTACCTCTTTTCAGGGGAGCAGAGCTGGTAGTTTTATTCCAGGAAGTTTGCTGCATGACACAAGGATCTTTTGTGAGCACTTTGCTCTTTTTCTTTCTAGGATTCCTAACTCTAAAATAGAAGTAACTTTAGAGAAAAAAAGAAGTACAAGACTGCTCTTTGTGTATTCAGCTAGCTAACTGTCATGATTTTATGAGGAGTCTCATGATACTTGGTATTTTTCTTAAAACCCTAGACCTTGGAGTCATATGTATATACCAGAGTTTCAGCACTAATTAAGAGAAGAAGGTTTCCAGCCTGCAAGCATGTGGCAAAAAGCAGAATAGAAGAGCTGTTAAACTGCTTTTCCAAAAGCTGAAGATTTAGAAGCTAAAATCCTTATTTCTGGAGGCCCAGGGAGGTGTGGAGGCAGGGGAGGGAGGAATCCTTTGCCCAACGTTGAGCTATGATACCTCTGCCACTGAAACACATCCTCTGGATCTCATCCCCCTGTATTTACTGTGTTAGACTAATTGGAGTCAGAGGCCATTCAAACCTACAGTAGGAAGTGAGATTTGTGGAAAATCCACACCCAGAAGACAGGATTAAAAGGAGCTTCCTTGAATCTCAGCCCATCTCTTGCAGACAGACCATGAAAGTTTCAGGTGTGATAATTCTATTCTAAAAATTTGAATTCTAAAGCAAAATCGAGCAGAAGCAAAACACTGTCCCTTACTCAGCTGACATGTTAAGAAAGGAATCAGAGGGATCCTAACAGCCTCTAGGTCAGCAGTCAGGTTTGTCACATCTGAGGTTTTATCAGCTGAAGGACTAAATGCATCTTTCAAGCTGCTCCAGGCCACTGAAAAGTTCTCTTTAAAGAGATGCTGCCAGTCTCTTCTCCCATGATTAGGGTTTTCAGGACTAGGATATTTTTTTGTCAATACAGAAGACTCTCGGTAGAGCTCCCACGGGGAAGCAGAGGGTGGCTAACCCAGAGCACAGAACAGGCCTTGCTCAGCTCAGTATTTTCCTGTGTCGTAACAGACATTTGATAACAAAGCAAACCTGCATAAGCAAGTCAGCCCATGGCAAAAAGAGTAATCCACTTAAGTCGGGTGGTTTCTGTGGTGCAATCCATGTAACGCTGCTTCCCCTCTGGCAGTCCTTGCTAGAATCTAAGACGTGTTATAAGTAAAACAAGTTTGTGAGGCTCAGACAAGAGACCACTTTGTAAAGTAACTTGTGCGTGCATGACTTGAAAGAGCAAGAAGAAAGCACACTTAGGACACGTTAATACAGGAGCTGGCAGCAGCAAAGGCTCCTTTCCTGTTTTAGCTGGTTTATTAGGAATACAACTGCAGCACCTTAGATGTCAGCTGTGATTTAGGACTCCACTCCACTGGCACCTAGAGATGTTTCTGGTCCTAAAAAGCCCGTGTATGGAGGGGTTTTTCTGAGCTGTGCAGATAAAGCACCAGCTCTCCAAAGGCCTGGCACCAAGTCAGAGCTCATCAGAGAGCCCAATGCCTTTTCCTCTCAAGGTAGGGAGATACATTTGTGAACAGCCACACTGTCAAACAAGGACTAGATGGCACCTGGGCGCAGCTGCTTCCGAATACAGGACAGCTAGAGCACAACCTCTGAAATCTGGAAGGTTCAAGACTTTTCTCCATACACTTCTGATACCAGGAGGAAAAGCTTCATTTAACTTTTCTGCAGGCAGTTTAGGATTTTGCAAGCGAGTCCAGGATATGTTTGTACCAGACATAAGGCATCTGCTATAGCAACTTCTCAGTCCTTTGCAGCTCTCAGTCTGGTCTGCCAGAGCCCTCCCTCCTGAGCTGTGAGCACCAGTTAAGCCATATGGAGCTGCTCTGCAGCCTACACAAACCAAGCCATTGAGGTGCCTCACACATCGCCCTGTTTAGGAGCCAGGATCTGTCCTCAGCAGTGAGCAGCTAAGGCACTAACTCTTCACCCTGCACAGGTATCTGCTCCTCCAGGAGGAACGATGTGAAGCCGTTGCCTTTGGAGGAGCTTGACCTACTTTGGAGCAGGGATGTCAGAGCTTACATTCTTCCTCCCCACTGTTTTATTAGCCACTGTTTACGTAGGGCCTCCAACACCACTCATTAGAGGGGTGGTAGCAACCCAGCTAGAATGTGCTTCACTGGGATCAAAGCATCATGCAAAAATCCCATGTTCAGTGTATTTATTAGAGATCAAATAACATCTATAAAGCATATGAGGTTTTTTTTTTATCTAACTCCACTGACACTACATTGAGCAGCTGCTTATCTCCTATATTACAGAGATCTGCCTTGCAACTACAGGGAGCTGAGGAAGAGAGAACAGGAATATTTCACAATTCTTCCTTTTTTCTGACTTTCTCTGCCATCCTTCTCTCAGCCCCCTGCAAGGAGGAAACAAAAAGAACCTGAAAACTCTCTGTACCCTGCTACTAGTTCTATCATCTCATAGCAAACAGCCAACTTGCGCTTATTTAAATCCTTCACATGAAGTATAAAAATCACCTACCTTAAGAGGATGTTCTGGCACTATCTTTTCAAAATAAGAGTTTGCTGACCAGAAGGTCCTTCCTCAAAAAAACCCCACCCAGTTTTCCCAAGCATCTTACTTTGAGAAGAGACACTTGGGCTGTTTATAACCTTCTAGCTACCACAGCTGCTTGCCCTTTACTCCATCCTTGCTCAATGGACATCAGCTGTTTCCCTCCTAGCTTGTCAGCCTGATTAAGATAAGAGACTTTCCTTCCTTCCACTTTCCTGGAGCATTTATTGCAGTATATGCAGGGAGTAATTTGGGGTCCAGACATGCTGGAAGGACTCTCTGAAGGGTTTTACTCTCCTACAAGGCAATGCTCAGCATGTTAAGCAGTTGCTGGTGGAGGTTTATGGCAGGATTTTCAGGTAAGAAAGGATAATATGATATGGGAAACTTAAGAAAGGGAAGGATAATTTAGCAGACATTTTATACAGGCACCCACTGGGGAGAAAGAACAGTGATACTGGCTTTGTACACAGCACTTGGCCTTTGGCTCTTCTAGAGGCTTCCTCTATAAGCTTTGAAACAAATCACTTGGAGAAAATTGTTTTTGAAGTTCTTTAGGCAAGAAAAATAACAAGGAAATTACTTTGGAGATCTGTCTTGTATTCATACCTTAATGTCCCATATGTAAAAATGAAGGCAATAATACTACTACTTCTTCTCCACCCTTGCTGACTTCTCCCAGATGCAAGGTGCAGGGTGGGGAGCACCTCTGAGGACAGGCTGCACTCAGCAATGAAGGCTGAGCTTCAGATGAGGTCTGTCCCCACTGCTGGCCCTTGTTCTTGCCTGGTGGGGTCATGCCAGCCTTGGAAGACACTGAAGGATGTCTGGAGAAGGACCAGTCTGGTGGTGCTTGTCCTTTTCCAGGCCCAGGGCTGAGATGAGGCTGGAGTTTGAGTGTGGCCAGTGAGCCAGCCTGCCTGGACAGGAGCTCCAATGCCTGCACAACCAGCAGCCTTGGCTGGAGCTGGTGTGATGCCTCACACCATGAGGACTCCATGCTTCCTGGGTCCATCTAGGTCCTTATGCAGGGTAAGGAGTGACCCAACAGGTTTGGGAGGAGTTTGTGCATTTGTTTTTTTCTTGATTTGACATGGGCTGAAATCACTTGACAGTGTTCTTTGAGGGGTGGGAGGGGCTAAGTGAGGCCTTGTGAAAAATCATTACTAAAATACTTCAGGTTGCTCATTTTAGCATATCAACTTATTGAGACATTTGGCATAAATTCTGTAGTAATTCTCCCTAAAGACTTCAGCAAGTCGATCCTTTTTTTTCTAAAACACTGTATACTTTAATTAATAGCTTTTATATTTCAGAATAGCTGAAGGCAAGCTTCTTTAACCAGAAAAATGTATATATTGACACACCTTTAAGGCAGTAAACTTTTCTGCATATTAATATTGAAAAGAAGCTCATTAATTAGGCAGTCTCACACACACACACAAATCTTCTGATAGAATAAGTGCATTGAAAGTTTTAGATCACTTGGGACAAGTTCTGCCTGGAGCAAAGCTGCAAAGTTAATGCTCTGTATTAACTCCAGCAATCAACCCCCAAAATGGCTGCATCTCTCAAGGCCAGTCATTCCATTTGATCAGGTTGCAAAGCAAATTAGCATTCTCTTTGCCCTGGCTATGAGGCTTCCTATTCTTTCCATGAATAATTTATTGGTCTCCCCTGCCCAGGATGTGGTTGCTTTGCTATTTACCTTTACAGTGATGTTTGCCCCCAAAAAGGTGTCTTCTGTGGTTTTGATGCTGAGTGGAACCTGCACTTAGATGCTACTCTCTGTCCTGTACTGAAAAGCAGCATTTGCTGCATGGTGGCAGGAGTTTGCTCTAGGGGCTGCTTTCCTATTTACCTTCCTGCAAATTCTGGCTTCTTTATTTGGGTGAAACTCCCTTTTACAGAAATCCTCACGGAGTTGAGGGAAAGCCCTGCCTTTGCGAGGAGGTGATGGCCAAACAGCACAGAGGTGATCCACGGTAGCTGGTACTCTTGGAGGATCTCTTGCAAAAAAACCCCAAAAACCTGGGAGTGAAGCAAAAAGAACCACAAGAGGTACTGCCAAAAGAGGATCTGCTGAAACAGTCCTTGTCCCAGGGGTTCTTCAGCATCTTCTATTTCTTCTTCATTTTGAAGATAGCTTTAAAAAAGCAATGCATAGAAGTAAGATTGGGATGAGGCTTTTGACCTCTTCCTTTCCCATATCTCTGCACCGGCTTGAAAAGGCTCTTGAGAGACAAAGTTCTTCCCACTTCTCTTTTTTCACTTCCTACTTCATGAAACCTTGTTATCAGTAAAACCCTGCCTGATCTTCAGGAAAATTCTCCTACAAGATACAGAGGAGTCAGTCACTTTGGCTAAAATCTGAGTCATCTTTCCCACGTGTGCTTCAGTGGAATCAGTCTGTTATAGTCTCACTGTAGTCCCTTTTTTTTTTTTCCTGGAATCATTGACACATAGATGGAGAATCAATTCTAATGAGCTCTACTAACCAACTGTACAGACCTGATGCATCATATGTATTAAGAACTGAACTTCAGAGAGGTACCCAAGATGAACATGAACTTCATCAGCTGTAGTTTGACTACCATGTATATACCTCCACTGATTTTCATGAGTTATTGCTCATTTTCATCTGTGCAATCAAGACTAAAATCAAGTCTGTGTCTTCTGATGTCCAGAGAACAGTGACATGAGAACTGGTCTCATTAGCACTCATGGGAGATGCTGGTATAGCCTGGGAAGAGAACGTGCAGCTTCTGACTTCTTAAAATTTAATGACACAGTTTATAGGGCTTTGATCCTCTAAGTTATCTTTACTTACAAGTAGGCTCATGAAAGTCAATGGGACCTATTTAGAATATAGAAAGTTAAACACAGGAGTCAGTCTGTGCAAGATCTATAGCTGTGAAACCAATATTGCCTTGTACAAATGTCATAACATTTTCTAAAAATTAATAAATGAAGAGATTGTTTCCTTTTTCACTAAATATTGGATTCTTTTTGCCCATTATAAGTGTCTCTCATAGGCTGGGGGGAGATTTCAGCACTGGAGTTGAATACATATTATTTTGTACTTTGAGCTGCTTTACACATCTCTCCTGGTGGCTACTTTTTCTCTTTAAAATTCTCGAGGATGGTTCAATAATCCTATAGAATTGCTATAACTGTCAATGAAGTGCCTCTGGCTATTTTAATAGGATTTAGGCATAGCAATGCAGGAGTGGAAGGAATATTCCCTGCCAGCTGGAGTTATGCTGTGGGCAGCCTTTTGTTGTGTGTGAGTGTCCATTGCCTACTGTAGAAGAGAAGTTGTTGAGCAAGTAAAACCAGCATCTAGTCCCAAAGCAGCTAATGAGCTCCTCTGTCCTGCAAAACTTTGTGGATAAAAGATTGACTTCCCATAGCTTTCCTCCTATCCTATCCCATGCCATCCTCTCCCTGTGCTCATCACCAAAGTATTTAAAAGTCTTTGTTCAGATGCTCAGAGAAACAGCTAATTCCTTGAATTTTCTATGCTGGCAGATGACTGGTATGGAAAAAAGTTCAGCCTGAATATTCTAAGTTTGGCAAAGTTATAATTTACTGCAGATGGGGTCGTAACACAGAAAAGCATTTGGTTACCTTAATAAAGGGCAGCATTGCCTATGAATATGTGCCATTGTGCTGGGAGGTATCATAAAAAATAATTAAAACCAAACTGCTGTTGTCAACGTTGACAGACATTAGTCACATCACCAGCCTGCGATGCACTGCCAGGATGAGGTAGGACTGCTCTGATCCTGAGGTAAGATGCTGAGTGTCCTACCAGCTCAGCAGAAGATGCTGAGGCAGCCTGGGCTTTCCTGGAGCTAAGCCCTGGAACCACATCGTCTGAAACCCAAGGGTAGTGTAATGCTCCTGTATTCATAGAGGCCCTATCCCGAAGCCCAGTGATCTCACTCCTTCAGTTTTCTAAAGACCAAGCCCTGACTCTTTCTGCAGATGACACACCAAATAGACCAGTTAAAGTACTTTACTGGAAAGGTAAGTCTAGAGGAACCAGTGGTTCTTACAGCAGTCTTATTTTGTTCATTACTGAAGAGGAATATTTTCCCAGTGCCTGACCAGATAAAAAAATGTCTGATAGCTGGGTGGTTTCTCAGATTTTGTGCTCAGTTCTGCTGCTTTGGGTGTCTGCTTGTCTGTGCCCCTGCTTGTTACGTGCCTGTCCTTGCTTGCCCTCGTGCCTGTTGAGAAGACACTGCTCAGCAGAGGCGTGGGGCCAGCCCTTCCACACATCCGAGTGTGAAAAAGCCTTTCCCCAGTGCACCTGCAGAAGAAAAAGAGGCTTTTCTTCATCTAGGCAAGACACGTGGCTGAGCATGCTTAGATGGAAAAAAAATATTCTACTGCTTTCCTTGAAACTTGGCATGGAGCTTCAAAGTTAGTTTTAAGTACAGGACACTGTGCTGCGCTGGCCTGGAGTTGCCAAAGTTGCTAATGGACAGTGGAGGTCTGGATACAGCCAGAAAAGTTCTACCACGGTAACCGAAAGCTGAAAACTCACTCCTGGGAGAAGGGACACAGCATCAGCAGCATCCATATACTGCTCCCAGGAGCTCTTTTAGCTCTTTCCTTCTACTGAAATGTCTCTTTGCAGCAATCTTCCAGAGGATGGGTCTCCATAAGATGCAATTGCTGCACCCTGTGTTGAATGCAGGATTTAATAGTGTGTCCTGATACTCTCTGGAGAGGTGTTAAGCACCAGCTCAAAAAACTGCCTTTATGGGCTGCATTAGCAAATGCTGAGGACATCTTGCAGAGATTCCTCCCATGGGAAAGTGGGAGCACTGTGAGGGACCCACCTTTCCCCCTCCAGGACAGATGAATCAAAGGAGTTCATCCTCCCGAGTCCCAAATACCACATCTCACTACCCCTCTGCAAAATGATGAAGAAATGGGACATCTGAGTCATGGCACTCCTGCAGCTTGGAGCACCCGGGCTGTGGGGTCGCTGCTCTCACAATTTGATTCTGAGGTATGGTGAGTAGAAAATCACAAGTATTTCCCCACAAAATTTTGGGAAGAAAAAATCATTTTCACTTTTTCCATTTTTTTGGAAGAAACTTTCAGCTACTTGCTTAAAACCAAACAAACTCCAAAGCAGTAAACATCCAGCTTCTGGCTATTTCCAGTGTTCTCAAATTGTTCTTTCAGTTTGGGGATTATTTTTTGATGTTGCTGAAAACCAAAGTGTTTAGATATTTGATTTTCTTTAATAGTTTCAGCAAAACACATTGAAAATATTTGGCTGCTTCTGAGTGTGGTTTAGGAAAAATTCTCCACTATTCTGCAGGAAGAGAAATCCCTTTCTACCCAGCTCAGCCACCTGCCTGCTCCAGTGATGCTCATTTCCTTGCTTGTTTTACCCCTTTCCTCCCTCTTCTATTTTGCACTGATTCTGAATTTCTCTGGACAGGGACTTTGCCTTCCTTTACAGTTGTTCAGCACTCTCTACATTTAGGGTATTATTTTCATGCATATGAGATGCAGATAATGGATTGGAAAATGTATGTTTAAGTCTAAAGGCTATTTAAGATTCCCCATTCAATTTCATAGAATAATTAGCAGGCAAATCTATACAGAGCTCTAATTTTCAATCTTTTCTGAGGTTAATTTCTTCAGAGTTCAGTCACAGTGCTAAGTGTTTGGGTTTTGTTGGTTTTTTTTTTTTTCTATAAGTTTCTAGAAATGTTTTTCTTGGTCATTCCCCAGGGCATAAGAATGTGTTGGCCTCGATTCCTTGGCTTGTGGAAGCTGAATGTAAAAGCCCTTGGAAAAAACTTGGACCACTGGACTTGGCTTAAAATGTTCAGCAATTCCAGACTTTGCTCTCAAAGTACTCAAGCCTAGAAATACAAGTTTTTCTCTGAAAGGAAAATGGAGTTTTTAACAGGGCTCCCAGACTGCTGCTGGAGGTGATGCTATGGGGACAATCACCACCGTGGCAGTTCTCTGGTGCCTCTCCTTCTGGCCCTTGCTGAAAAGTAGGAAGCAGTGAAGTGCCTGAAAGCATAATTAATACTAGTAAAACTTTGATCAGTACTTTCTTTAACACATTTGCAAATGTTTGAACTACCACGTAATAAAACCTCCCAGAGTCTTTTAATTGTCATTTGATTACAGATGGAGCTGATTGTACCACTACCAGTTGCATCAGGCTGAGGCTTCACATGGCAAGCAAGCGTGGTTAGGACAACCCAGCTCTCTAAGACCACAAGACACTGAACAGTGGAACTGGAAGCAAGTCCCATCAGCTTCAACTTGCTTACAGTAGTTTACTAGCTAAATGCAGTTAAAAAAAGAAATTATAATGGAATGTTAGCCTGCATTCCAGCTTGCCAACATTTTCATGCACCTCTGTTAACCAAATTATCAATAATTGAATGAAAACACCCCATTGCAGCACATCGGTGGTGATGGACTCATAAGTACCATTTCCTGGCCTGGTTCCACAGTGTAACACCACGTCCATGTCTGCTTGTGGCTATCAATGCATAGCTATCAGCTTCTCCCTTGTAGCTTTTGGACAGGTTACCCAATTTCAACCCATTTACTGGTGCATTCAAAGATATTAAGTGCTTATGAGTCTTTGGAAAATAGGTGCCTGGGTTCAGGAAAGTAATTTTGTCAGTGCTCCTACTAAACCTGCTGTATGAGCTCATCTCCTACGAGACATCAGAGAATCAAATCAGGCTTGAGCTCTACGTCCAAGGGCTACATTGGTTCTGCTGCTCACGGGACTCTATTTCTGACAGTGATTCATCTCACTCCTGCACTCCTACTCACACAGACACTTTCCCTGCTCTCACTGCAAATGCTGCTTGGCAGGATGATTTTCTGTAGCTGCATAGATACCTATGATCTTTTCAGTGTCCTGTTTATCTCTAGGTAACAGGCCTCCTCATGCCACCCACCCCTGCTCTGATTTTATGCCATCCAGCTCTTCCTAATACCCACTCTCCTTCCTTAAATAATTGCTCCAAGGTGATTGGCTGGGCATATTCTTCCTTTTCTATGGTCCCATTCGTGTTTTGCCAACAAATGTCCCTAAAATACTGTCCCTGTCACTTAAATGCTTTTTCATCCTTATATGTTATTACTTGATCCATTTTTAATTCCACTTAGGTCCCACTTCTGCAATATTACCTCTGTGTACGTAATTTTTTTTCTGAAGGCTTCTGGAGTATCTCTGTTTAGGGTCTGCTGATTTGGAAATCACCTTCTTATCAACCACAAGATACAAGTGAAAAATTATGTCAACCCTCTACTTCTGCTGAGATGATTTATAGCACATTCCTCCTACCAGTTCCTTCTTTTCCACACTTATTTTCCTCCAGAAGAAATGGGCCAGAGGGCAAAGGTACAATCTGGTTCATGGCTGAGCCTCCCCAAAGTGCAGAGGTGTGGGTGAGTCTGTTAGAGACACAGGGGTTAAATCTGCTACAGGGACTTTTGGCTTATTTTCCCCTAGAACTTGGGTAACATTTCCTCTTATTTTGTTCCCTCTCATGTTTTCATCCTGCAGTTTGAGGTAAAATCATCCTGAAGTCTCCCACGCCCTCTTTGTCATCCTTGTTCTTCGCTATCTCAGCTTGTTTAAACCTTATATTACTCAGAAACCCACTTCCACCTTCTCTGGTCTCTCTCACCTCTTCTGCACAAGTTTGTGACCTTCAGCCCTCCTGGCTCTCATTCCTCACCAGAGTTTGGTTGTTTGGTGTTGAAATCTCCTCTGTGCGCAGACTCCACAGAGTTCCCCTTTCCAAGTTGTCATGGTTCTTGTGTTGTTGTAAGAAAACAACTGATTGTGTTCTTGACCTAAATGGTCTCACAGTGATTTGTGGTAACTCAACCTCCTTATCTGAGATCAGATCGGGGCCAGAACTCAAAAACCTGTGCCACAAACTGTGGGGAGCCTACATCCAATTCTGTGCACCATGGGAAGATGAGGAAGCATCAGGCAGATGTTGATTTTTATCCCACCACTTCTATCACCCATGCACGCAGTCTTAGTTGTACTCAAGAACTTCTCAACACCTTATAACAAGTTCTTTAGTAAAAACCATTAATATGGCATAGGAAGCCATGACCAGGAGCCAGTGAAAGCTCTCATTGATGCTCTAGATCTCTTGAATAACTGCCATTTTTAGGTTAAATAACTAAAACAGGCACTACTTGAAAGTTGACAGCCCATGCTACACAAGAAGGCAAAGACCTATGTATGGCACCTTCTGCTCTAACCTTGGAGAAAATCTTGTCTTGACTCCAAAAAAAGGAACCAGCAGATTGAGGGAGGTTCTCCACCCCCTTTACTCTGCCCTAGTGAGACCTCACCTGGAATATTGCATCCAGTTCTGGGCTCCCCAGTTCAAGAGGGACAGAGATCTACAGAGAGTCCAAGGGAGGGCTACGAGGATGATTAAGGGACTGGAACACCTGCCTTATGAAGAAAGGCTGAGAGACCTGGGGCTTTTTAGTCTGGAGAGGAGAAGACTGAGGGGACCTCTTTTCACTTGTGCCCTGTGATAGGACAAGAGGCAATGGATGCAAGCTAGAGCATACGAAGTTCCACCTCAACATGAGGAAGAACTTTACTGTAAGGGTTACAGAGCACTGGAACAGGCTCCCCAGAGAGGTTGTGGAGTCTCCTTCTCTGGAGACTTTCAAGACTTGTCTGGATGCGTTCCTGTGTGACAAGCTCTAGATTCTATGGTCCTGCTCTGGCAGGGGGGTTGGACTCGATGACCTCCAGAGGTCCCTTCCAACCCCAAACATTCTGTGAAACAGACTAACCTTACACATACACATTAAAATGTTTGTGTATCTGAAGAAAGACACACAAAGAGATTGGGGATTTTTTTTTCAATATTCTTTTTTGGATATGAAGTCCTCTCTTGGATTTGCATTAATGGACTCTCAAGAGAAGCTGGGGTTGTAACATCCTGAGCAACTGAATGCAAAGACCCATTTCTCCTTGTAGTCTTTCTCCAAGGACAGCCTGTTTGCTTCTTCATGAAGCTGACTTGTTTTCTGCTCCCTCTGTGCTGGGATCTTAAGGGCTGCTCATCTTCCCATGCAGCCGGTTCTTCTGTCCATGTTCTCAGGAGCTTGTAGCACCCAGCTCCTCATTATCTTCTGCCAAACTAGTGATTTACTTGCAGTGGTATTCCCATTGCAACATCACATTGCAATCCCCTGTAGTAGTGTCTCCAAAGAACCGTACGATTATAATACAAATGTTTAGAGGGTGGCTGTGAATCTGAAGGCGCAGAGCTGGGTTGGGTTTGGCAGACTCACAGGTAGCAAGCTTGGGTGGGTGCGGATTTCTGCCTGAATAATTAATCCATCCCTAGAAGCGTTATTTGAAGCTTGGGTGTCAGAGCAGATTTGGTTGAATTTCCTGTAACTTACACATCTCATCATTGCCCAGTTATTGTTTCCTGTGCTCTCTGGAACGGTACCACCTTCCACTCGCTGGCAAGTCGTGGCTCTGCAAACATGTTAAATCTCTCATCCCGTTCCAGAGTATTTTCAGCCCTCCAGCAAAGTGTTTGTAATTCTGTCACCCCATGTGGTTTGATCGTCCAACACCCAGCAAGGGCGAATAAACTCGCCTTGTAACAGCTCCTCATTAAGGGAAGATGGCATACGACACACCCAATGAAACAAAGCAATGAGTAACAGTAACATTATAGACACACTTAAAATGTAGGTCTCAGATTCCAGTGATCATGGGTCCTGCTAAACCATTTCCATCCCAGCAGCCCATCCTGTACCTACAAGTTATCCCAGCAAGGTGGGAAGCGTGAGGGAAGGGGAGGCACCACAATGGTAGACCTGAAGAAATGAGGCAGCCCCAGAGACTGCTTGACAGTTGCAACATTGTGCGATGAGTTAAGAAAGAAAGAAAATAAAGCAAGCAAGTGCGTAGGAAGCACATTTCTTGTGGTAGTCAAGTGCCACTCCGGTGTTCGGAAAAGCACTTGCAGACGATGTGTAGCTTCATGTGCAATTACGAGGGATGTGGCCACTTACTGCAACTGTGAATGCAGCTGCAATTAGTACAGTGAAAGTATGGGCCTGAAGTTTCCAAGTGCAGAAATGCCATTTATACCACTGTTTAGGAAAAGAAAAAGGACATTAAGCTGAAGTGGTTCCTGTTTCTTGGCAGGAACGGTAGAATTTTTTCACAGCACAAATCTGTGAATTCCCTTAAGATGTTACTGCTCACGCACAAACACCCGTGAGGTGACTCTTGCTTCTTTGGCAAAGTGACCACTTTCTGTAGGCTCTGCTCTATAAAAATAAACTGGATGAAGTAGTTCTTTCCCTCTGGATTTTTCTCGCTCAGGAAACACCTATGCCCAAGACCTTAGCTGGTGTAAATCTGCAAAGCTCCTCAGACTTCAGGAATGCAACGCCAAGTTCCTCCATCAGAGAAGGTGACCTATTATTTCATCTGAGTCTGTAAATTACCAATTCTACGGTTTTGGACCAATTGTTAGGTAGCTAATCCTCCAATTTACACATGCAGACAGTCTGAGCACTCCCATGTGAGTTTTTGCCTCAGCAAAACTGTAGCCAACTCAAAGCGAGTGGGCAAGCGTCTAGGTGTGTAATTCAAAGCATGCAAACGTGGAGGCTGAGTTTAGATTTCCCCCAAACACTGCACTTCAAATCTTTTTCTGCAATCTCCTCGCACACAAAAACCACACACACAGTCCCTCAAAACCCACACTCACAAAAACAGCTGTAAGAGAAGTAAAGACAATGAGGTACATTGTGGAGGAGCAGTCAGTCAAATCTCCCCTTGTGCTCCCCACCCAGAGCCAGCACATGCTGGGAGTCAATCAGCTCTTAGTGGAGCACAGAGTAAACATACACCCACAGAAATTATTCAAATAATCCCACTCCCTCAAATCCTACAGGACTTTGGTGGTTTCAGTGTGGGACTTCCTTTCCACCGGCTTCTCCACTCCAAAATGATATTTCAAACTGAAGTTTTAAGGGAAAAAGTATATTTATTTTTCTGTGTATTTTTTCATCTTCATTGCATTCTCCCCGAGAAAGAAAAGTCATTTTTTACAGGTCAAGACTGATTAAGCCTAAGACTGTCGGAAGTGGAGCCTAGATGGAAGTTTATGTACAGACACCTGCCAGTGCGGTCAGGGGAGGCTCCGCTGTACCCAGCCCTGAAGAGGAATAAGGAAGGTTCCTAGCCAGGGGCTCAAAAACCTAAAACAGTAAGTTCTTCATTATGAAAAAATAGTTCAGGGTTTTCACTTTAATTGTTTGACTCATTCCTGACAATAGCTGTGCAAACTACTCTAGAATAATCTGAATTCTCAACAGGCTTGTTAGATCCCTGTGTGCTCAGCAAAGCCATGCCTGGCTGACTCCACCTGCAAGGCTCAGCCACACAGCTACTCACAGTATTTTATTTACTGTGGTAATGATGCAACGACATAAAGAACTAGGAGCCGTAGAACAAATACCTGTGAGATCAGGTGTACCCAGTAAGTGTTTCTGAATGCTCTGAAAATGTGATTGAATTGCTGATGGAAGCAGGACTCCTCGCTGGTCAATGCTGACTCTTGGTACCAGTCAGAAAGTGATGAGTCAAGAGAAGTCCTTCTTCCAGTATTTCCATCTTCCTTCTTCCAAGCAGCCTGGGGTCATGACATGTCCAGGACCTAAAGCCTGCTTATGAATGAAGTGCTGGGACTGTGAGATCCTTGTTTTTTGTGACTTGAAGCAAGAGGCAATGGAGGAAAAAGGCATCTTTCTCCCAACATCCAATATCCAGGGATACATCCCTTGTGGTACCATTCCTGCCACCAGAAAGAGCACAGGAGCAGTGAGTGAGCTCTGGGTCATTTGCAATCCACTAGTGCGGCAATAAATGGGCAGGCAGAGGATTTGCTGAGGCCAAGAAGGAGGATGGGATGTGACGGGGCCCTGGCACACTGGTGATCCCAGCAAACACTGAGAAGGAAACAAGCCGATGGCACCATGCCATGGTGCTACCTGAGGCTGCCTGTGCCATGGGCTCCTCAGAGCCCTACTCATCATGGGAACCAGGGAGGTAGGAGCTGTTCCTCACACCCCTGCAGCAAGCACAGCTCAGCTGGGCTATCTGGAAAACACAGGCCTGCACACCATTGCTCTGCCCTCAAATACATCACACAGGCATTCAATTAGTTTTCTAATTCCTGAGGATTTTTGAGCCTCCATCTTCAGTAATTTGCCTCAATACAACATCAGAAGGTGTTTGAACACATCCAGGAAGTATTAATATGGGACTAAATGCTTCTAAAAATACTATGCCTGCCAGAGAGGGTTAAATTTAAAGTTGGGTTTGGGTTTTTTTTCTGTCTTTGCCAGAAGCAGTATCCTTGAAGAGTCCAGTAACCTGTCTGCGTCTTCAGAAAATTACAGGTGTTTAAGCAGGCTGTGCTGAAAGGCAGACTGTGAGATAATAAGTGTTTTCTATCCCTCCAGGTTCTTTTGCTGTGACTCCTCCTCACCTCATCCGTGGGGTCTGACGGCAGATGCTCTGCTTGGCAGGAGCGGGTCACCCTGAGCCTGTTGGGCAGGTTCAGTCGCTGAGCTGAGGCTGGTGATTATGTGCTGGGGTGGTTTGTTGGGGCTGCTTGTACAGCTGCAGCCCAGGACCCATCCTTTCCCTGCTTGCATCACCACAAACCCAACTCTGACCTGTCTTGAAGTGAGGTGGCTTCTTACCTCTCTTGCCTTGGTGGCTTCTGATTTACTACGATTTAACTCCTAGTTAGTCTGCTCTTGCTGGGCTAACCCACTACAAATGCAGTAAGTGGAAGAGAAATGCTCCTTGCAATTTGTAGTCTAGCCTCCAAAATAAAAAGGGTGGAAAGATTGTGCCTCTCTTCTTAGGTTACCCCTAAGGATTTTTCTCTTCTAGTCTCCTTTCTGCTTGCCAGCCAGATGTATCTTTTGGCCATGCTGTCCCTCCCTTTTAAAAGATCTATTAGGGGAGGCCTTATATGTTTTACTCTTCCTCCCCATTTTCCCCCCTCCTGGATTTTTTTTAAAGTGCTCTTAAATATTGAATTCTATCTTTAAAGGTCTGTTCTAATGTCAAGTTAGAGCACGGATGTCAATCAGAGCCAGTAAGGTTGGGAAAGACTCCCACTGACCTCAGGGAGCCCTGGTCAGCTGTAACATCTTGTCTTGCACGGCCACAGCAAGAAGCAGTTTGAGTGGAAGGAAAACTGGGGAAGGCTATGAGGAAAGACAAATGGCTGTAGGTAGGCTTGAGGGAGGGAAGCTCACTTCTGGGACACCTCAAACAGCTGCTTAGCAAAAGTATTAATAACTTGCAAAAAGAATAAAAGGGATGGGCAAAGCAAAACAAGAGGACCTGCCTGAATTCCCAGTCGGGTTTTGTACACACCAGTGACGATGATTCACTGTCTGGTTTTCACTTTGTTCCCTTCCTTTGGCACTCGGCAGTGTCCTAAGGCTTGCACAGCTCTGCCTGGCCTTTCACTTTTCCTGACCCTTTTGCTTTTTTTTTCTGGTTACTTATTAACAATAATCCATACTCCAGAAAATTTGGCTCCCGTTTTCTCTCTATTTAATTTAATTTCATTGAGTTATGGTAGAAATTATTTAAGTGCTTTAAGAGCTTAAATGAGAAAAGAACTATTATTTTGTCAGATGTCACCTCATCATTAATAGGGCATTAACATTGGGAAGCTGATCAGAAATAGCCTCTTGGAAAGAGATATGTAACAAAATGAAACCAGCCTCCCCAGATCAAAACTGTCACTAAATATGTGTACTAAGCTATGGAAGGACTTGCAGCGATGCTGCTCCCTGAGTGAGGTGTTCCTGTTGAAGCCCTGTTATCTTCCTTGCCCTGACTGGAGTGTGGCACTGGTGTGATCCCACTGGTGGCTCCCCACATCCCAGCGTTGAAAGCTGCCCTGGCACCAGCGCTTTGATGGGGCCAGGATCTGATCCTTTGTATCGGCGATGACAAAAATGTGGGTCTGATAATCCTGACAGGGAAAAGAAGAGGCAGGATAAGACCTGCATGCATTTCTTGTGCTGTTTTTCACCCTTTATGACTCTAAACCAAGCTGCAAGGCACCCAGGAGAGAGGGCAGGGCGGCTGCCTGCATCTGCCAATCACACAAGCAGAGGACGATGGAGCAGATTGTCCCTGGAGAAATCGCTTCTGGACTGTCAGAGACCTGCAGCAAACTTCCTGGTAAGTGACATTTTTCCTGCAGTGATTCTGCTTTAGTCAGAAACAAAACATCACTTGTGTTTTGCTACAGCGTGGGAGGGGACTTGTTCCTCTTGTCTCCCTCGCTGCAAATTTCTTATTTTTAAAATTTAGAACAGCAATGTCTTCCTTACAAAAATCCACATGCTTTTCACTGAAGTTCACTAATTTGCTCCCTAGACTTTCAAACTGAATATTTTAACCAGCTCTTCCATAAACACAGTGCTGGATGTCCCAGCCCGCAGCAGGAGGCTTCTCAAGCCTGTCCAAACAGTGCTGCAGCTTTCAACACAGGAGAACAGCCCACGGCAGGTCCCGTGAGCCCCTTTTGCTCTGCTCAGGTCCAGGGATTTTTTTTTTTCCTGTTCTTCCAGCGTATTTCCGAGGGGATGCTGGATCCTCAGGAGGGCAGCCACAGTGCCAGGTGTTTGCTGCTGTCTCCTCTCGACACCCAGACAATAGCCCTGACTCACAGACAGCCATGTTCAGCCTCAAAGAGATGGTTTTAATAAGAATTTCTGTATCTTCTTCTCATCTCAGCCTCTATTTCCATCAGCTTTCACCAGGCAATGGCTTGGGATATTTATTGCTCTCTGTAATTTCTTTTGGGACCCCCTTATTTTTATTTTATGCATGGCCTAATGCAAGCATCTCCCAGTTTCAGAGGAGGAAAATTAATTTGTTTCCTCTTGATAGCAAAGTGTTTGCTTTTGCCATCAAGTTGAGCTCTAGAGGGTATTCACCCTGGGCAGTGGCCTGGCCTGCAGTCCTGCTGGGCTGTCTTTGGGATTAAGCCTCGGTGAATAATTTATTTTTCAGTTTGCCTGCAGGGAGTCAAGGGGAAATTCAGTTGAATTCAAACTAAATCTCCCTCCTTCCCTGCACATGTGTATCTTTTTCTTTTCTCCATTTAACCAGGCTGTACAATGGGTAGTTTAGCTGCTATAAGTCATAAGCATGTGGTTTTTCTTGTGTATTTTTATATTTCTGTAGTTGTTGCTGAGCTGGAAGACTTCAACTACTCAGAGCCAACACAGGGACCACAATGGAGAAAAAACACTCTGCATCCTGCCAAGATGCCAAGGAAATGTAAGATCACAGGGACAAAAAGGTTGCTTTGATTACTGTTCCCTCAGCCACTTGCTGCTGCAGCAGGGCATGGCCAGACCTGAGGACATGGTTGGTGCCAGGGCAGCTGCCGGGAGGTGGATGGTCCCTGCATGGCAGTGCCCACGTGAGGGGGACAGGAAAGTTCTTCGAGTTCTGTGCAAAGAGGAATCAGGAGTCTCAGAGCCCACCAAAGTGTTTCACTTCCTCTGAAGATGGAAACTCTGAAGCAATTTCTGGCAGTAACCTGTTTTATCATTGTGAACTGAACTTGGTATTTGACCCCGTTTTGAAAGGTGAGGATCTAACTCTGTACATACACTTCTGCTTAGTGTTGGACCTCTAGTACTTGACAAGTGAATGTATTGCAAAAGGAACTTTGTTACCATCACTAACGTGACCTGACAAAGTTCACAGAACACTCCATGGGCACCAACTTTGCTGCTGCTGCTTAAGGAGATGATGCTGAAATTTTTAGCCTAACATCCTCCATGACCAGTTTATTCCTCTGCAGTGTTGTATAGTTTTTTTTATAGCCTACACATGCTACCCTCTCCCCTTACAGGATTCTTGTGGCCATGTTTTGCTAGGCTAGGCAGGATTCAAGCTCTCTAGGTAGGTCCATGAAGAGCAGGCTCCCAGGTCTTCCCGGGCTCCTTGCTGTGCCAGTGCTCCCAGCAGAAGCACAGACTGTTGCACTGGTCTCACTCATGCTCTATGCAGTGACATTTGTCCTTCCTGAGCAACAGGCAGTGTGGTTCAGGACCCATCTTTGGAAAGGATGGTTATTATTTGCTGGAGAGGAGTTCCTGAAAGAGGAAGTGCCTCTTGCACCCCAGTTCCTTTTGCTCTTAATTGGGCCATGTCTCAGAGTAACCCAAGGTAAGAGGATGGAAAATCACGCGCATCTCACTTGATGGTTCTCCTCTGCTTCCACAGCTGTGCCATGTACCTCGGCAGTGCCTGTGGAAGTTGAGCACAGTCAAACCCTCCTGTCCTAAGGGCAACAGAAAGTTTCCAGAGGTCTGCATGGTCCAGACTCTCCAGAAGCCAATGGGATTTTTCCAGGGGAAAAATGCAACTTTATTTATGTACTTTGGAGGCAGAAGATACCCTGAATGAGGTTTTCAGTTTTCCCCTTATGGCAAATTTTCATTCAAAGACACTTTCTGTCTAAACGCTTCTGTTTCAGGCACTGGAGTAGAAAACAAAGTTAAACTGAACTCAAGATTCCCCAGCTGGGATTAGCTGAGAGTTGAACTTCTGTCTGGCAAAACACGGCTATGTGTGTCACTAAATCAGTAAGACATTATTTTGAAATGCAACCTACCAAAGCAGGCTTGCTATGGAATAATATAGTGTTTTCAAAACAGAGGGGCTGATTTCTCATAACTTTGTGAAGTTATTTATAGCTAAACTGCCTTGTCTAGGTTATACAGGGTCACTGAGTGTCTGAATACCAGACAGGTGAGATACACATGTATTATCTCCTTTTTTTTTTTTTTACCATGCCTTTCATATATTTTTACCTCAAAACTTAACCTCTCTCTGCATCAGTTTGAGGGAATTCACCATACTGTGAGTCAAAGCTCAGGCAAGCACCAGAAGAGATCAGCCAGGGAGGGTGTGGATTTGTATCCCCAGACGCAGTTTAGAACAGGTTAGACAGACAATGAACACTGTCAGTAGACCTGATCCCGCCTTAGGGAACTGAGCTGAACTACATGACCTCTCCAGGTCCCTTCCAGACTATTTTCCACAGCTCCAAGACCAGAGTTACAGCAGGAAAGGGAATTTGGCTCTGAGTGTTTAGTTACTCTGTGAGTTCTGAATTTAACACATGCCACCATGTACTTAGCAAAGCACTTGAGCATTGGGGATGGTGCCATGAACACATGGAATACAGAAACGCCAGCTTGCAGTTCCAGGGAAGGTCTCCTTCTGAGGACACAACAGCAGTATCAAAGCTCAGAAGACTCCAAAGAGGTTGGACAATACCCACATCTGCTAATAACAAGATGAAGGGGGCCCTGGGTAACTATGGGGTTACAGTTCCAGAAATAATTGCACTTTTTTTTTTTTCTTCACAAACACAGGAAGATTTGTTCCCCTCCTGTTAGCAACTGAAACATATATATCAGCATTAACCCTCAGGCTAACATTAAGCTCATTGACTCATAGGCTCTCCAGATCAGGAGGGACTATTATGCTCACCTTGCCTGCCCCCTTGCAGAGGCTTGGGAACCTCACCCAGGTATGTCTACATAAAGTCATTAACTCGTGTCTGATCAAGTGCAAAGCCCTCACCTGACCTGGAGGGAGGAAAGGCAAGAGGGCAATGCAGCCTCAGGGCTGGTCCCACAAGGTATGACCAGGGCTGGAAGTACTGTACAAGCTGCCTCAAGGGGACTCATATCCCATTACTTCTTCCAGCAAATCTGCACCTGATGGTCCCATAACTTCTAGAAGTGACAAAGTGACTAAGCCCCATGTCCCCTGACTCTAGTATTCAAAGACTTCTTTTGTCCACTTGCATCTGACTTGTAGTTTGACTTTTTCCAGTTTTACCCAAAAAGCTATTTGAGCAAAAAGCTGCCTTTATTTTTATCCCCAGTACTACTGCTCAGCTTTTATCCAGTATTTTTTACTGGCAGAGCTGAAAGTGATCTACCAAGAGGGTGAGTATTTCCTCCCCACCCCCCGGGAACACTGGGACAGAAAATAATTTAGTGTACGTTGTATTATTATGGATTCATATTTCTAAAAAGTAAAGGACCACAGAAAGTGCTTTTCCCATTCTCTTGATTGCATACACACTGGCAATAACGGCGTATGCAAAGCTTTCTTCCTAAAAAAATATGATTTCTTGTCATCAATAACACTGTAAAAGCAGCTCTTTGGAAGATAATGCTCCATAAATCTGAACCATTCACTCCTGCATCTACATTTTCTTTTTCTTTGAAAAGTTTTGTGATAGTGGAGAAATAAAGCCTACAAACTCAAATTAATCTGGTCTCCAGCTAGCCCTCAATAAATGTGGTTAAATCGATAGGAAGCAAAACAATCAGAAAGTAGAAAGAAGTGATGATACCCCACAGCAGAGGCATGGGAGAGGCAACTGCAGACCCCATGGAGCTGTAATGCTGGGTAGTGGATTAGTCAGAAGGAGGCACAAGGTGCTAAACAGAGCAGCCCCCCCCTTCCCTTCAGCGTACTAATTAATCAGGCATAAAAAGCTCATCAAGGAGCAGTCCAGCAATGAGAACCAGACTGAAACAAGGTTATCCTGAAGGTTAAAGACACAGGATCTTCTTTTATTACTTAAAAAAACCCCAAAGAAAATCCCTCTTGCCATCCTCCCCTGATACACCACTCAAGGGCTGACTTAAGCCAAGCCCTCTTGCAGGGGAGGTGAGATTGACAGCTGCCTCTGAGCCCTTAAATCTTCTTAAGAAGGGAAAGTGAATGACAAGGGCTAACAGTGAGGATGGCTCATCAGCTTTGCCTTTCATTTCCCTGGCCTTTGTTTTCCCTCCTGGAGCTGTCATTGCATTTCCATTGGTGCTCCCTGGTAGTTTCCTGCCTGTTGCCTTTTCATTTAGGTCAGAAAAGCTCAGCTCCCCAGGCAGACACCAAAATGAGTCCCTGCGTCCACAAGTGCTCAGCATCACACGAGCATGGTGGGACCATCCAGTTGCAGAGGTTTTATCCACTCCTACGATTGCTGGCATACACCCAAAAGCTCAGTCTTCACCAGAGGTGCTGAATACTGGAGAATGGGGTCATGCCTTCAGTTTGGGGAAATGTTGACCCCATGCATCAAATGGTGGAGTGTTTTCTGGAGGACAACCAAATTGTTATTGATCTTGCTCCTGAGGCCACCAGGAAATGGTCATTGTCAAGCAGGACCAGTGGGTCTGTAAGCATTAGGGGTGATGTACACTACTGCCCTCTACTGCCATCATCACCCAGATTTAACCACAGGTCATGCCTTAGGGTCATGCCTGAGTCTTCTTTAGCTCAAGTGGGATGTCAGTTCTTGGAACAGAGCTGTCTGTGCCAGGTCCCTGCAACTCGTGTGAAGGTCTCAATGGCCACGGTACACAGCGGAGAAACGGCCATGACACATTAGTTAACATGATACAATAGCTTCTGGTAAAACTACCTTAATATATCCCAGACCAGTCATTCAAGTGTATTTTTTTCTGCAAAGCAGTGAGCAATCTCCTGCAATTCTATTTAAAAAACCTATACTGAGTCTTTGGAAATTCATCTTGTGAAGCTTCAGTAAAGTCTCTCTGGGACTGTATTACCTAGTTCTCTGTATTATATCTTTCCTTAGTCACCCAGTAGGCAGAGGCATGTCTTTTAGTACTAGACTGTTCGTTAGATGATGATTCAATCAGTGCTGTCACCTAAATGCTTCATGGAAGAATTGCTGGTTCTCATTTCTTCATATTACCCCAGTAAAGTGGGCAGTCTCAGAACTGCAGCTAAGAGTTGGAGTGGACAGAACAGTCCCTTCACTGCCTGGGGTTATCTGGAAACCCAGATATCATGCTTGGCTCTGCTGGGTGGGCTGGAGTTAGGCACTGGGATTGAATAATGGTGTTCCAGAATCTGGGACTCTTAACCTATTTGCTCCTCAAAAGTTAAACCAATATAATTTCTTTCTCTTGACCTTTGTCTCCTGTGTTTCTATCGTAATTTTACAGGCCTGGGATAATGACATATTGAATGTGATTAATGCCTCTAGTCTGCAGGGATGTTGGTATCAGCTCATAACAGAAGGAACAGTGGCCTTAACGGATGCAATGCTGGAGAAATGCCCCTGCTTTGCAGCCCTGAGTTCTTGGAGAGCTGATGGGTCTGTAAAGCTGCACTCTGTAATACTTCTGTGCTGCTGACCATGTTTGCCCAAACCCAAGTATCATTTGATGATCTAGTGGGAGGCGTCCCTGTGCATGGCAGGGGGGTTGGAAGTAGATGATCTTTGAGGTCCCTTCCAACCTTGACAATTCTATAATTCTATGATTTCTTGGGAAAAGGGATGAGGGCTTAGAACACATGCTCTGTTCGGTGGCTGCTGGCATCAACCAGGGATGAAGTGGCTGGAAAGACAGAGGAGATATTATTTGCCATAAAAGTGCTTATATTCTGGCTACAGGAGAAATGAAGCTGAACTGAAGCACACTGGAGTTATTGGAGAAAAGCAGGGGTTTTTCCAAGCTTTATGTTTATGAGGAAAGCTTTTTTTTATGCTGGTACATCACAGGTGCCTCATCTTTAGGTGGGTATGAGTGGTGAGCAGCTGTGTTCTCCAGCATGTTCCTCTCTGACTCCTCTGAATCTCTCCAGAGTATCCAAGGGAAGCAAATGCTGCTCCACCATGGGCCGAAGGCTATGTCTACACCTAGCTAAGATAGACTACCTCAAGGGTAGCCTGAAGCCAAGCACCTCATGTTGGTATTTTCTTTAAAGGCAGCCAGAACTCAGCCCAAGCTCTGTGAGCTGGCAAATCCCATCTGCCATTGCTGGGAGCAGTACCTGGTCCCTTGCAGGAAGAGCCCAAGGCCACTGTGTCTGCCCTACATTGGTCATGTGAGAGGCTGTAAGGCGCAGCACCGAGTGACAGGGCTGAGCAGCAGAGGATACACCCAGGATCTCTCTTCTCCCAGTGTCTGCTGGATCACCCACAACTAGCCCAGTGATGCTTCCACAGGTAAGTGAAGGGAAAGGGATGTGGATGTTGCCTCAGGTGCCACTTTGTGTTTGTGTTTACTGAGCAAAGTAGCTGCAGTCAGTGGATCCTTACTGGAGTAATTGCAAAGTCTTGCGTAGGACATCTAGATCTATTTCTAAATTAGATGCAAGAATGAGTTTCAACAAGTGTGTCTGAGAAGGGGCATCAACTCCAAAGCCCAAAGAAAAGATTTACAGCTTAGATATAACTTCAGTGTTGACTTGTCTTTTCAAAATATGGAGACCCATCAGCATGTGAGTCCAAAATTTAATCACCTGTCAAGAAGTAAAACATCCTGTACATTGAACAGAAAGATATCATCACCAACAACTGTACAAAAAAGGGCTAAAAAGATGTTGATGTACTTGGGACCTGTCCCTTAGGTACCAACCATACATCCCCATATTAAGGTATCACTGGCAAGAGGAAGAAGGACATCTTTGAGAAAAAGAAGAACCTCAAAGGCACAACAACTGTCCCCACATCAAAGCTGCAATAAAGAAAAAAGTGCCAAGGTATAGTTTTCATCCTGTGTCCTTGTCAAGGTATTAAAATGATGGTAACTGAAGGTAGTGAAGGTGTGGATGCACAGCTGGTAAGTGACTTCATGCTAAATAACCTGTAGGCTCAGCCCAGAGGTCATCAGACCAAGTTAGCAGAAAAGTGATCAGCTAACTCTGATCATCAGCTGTGAACTGAATTTGTCAAGGTGTTACTGTTATTTATTGCTATTAATAATAACACTGACAGATAATATATTTTGCTGTGATAACCTCTGATCTTCAAAGATTAAAGTTTCCTTCCTTTTAAAGCTATTAAATATTATCTTACTTAAAAGACATCACAGGTCACTGGCTTTTCTGATACTCAACACAAACAGTATTATTTGCATTGAACACAGTAGACCTTTCCCTCTGGACCTAATGCAAAATGTTGGAAAGCAGGGAAAAGCTTATTCCTTCCTTGCCAAATGACCGGGTGAATTGATTTTTTTTTTTCTTCGTTGTCATTGTTCCTCTGTCATTAGCTCTGTGTAAATAAGCTTGGCAACGTCTGATGTTGAAGCTGCCTTTGCATACTGAACCTCAGGCCTCATGGAAAAGAGGGTGAATTAAAGATGCACTATACTAATGGACGCGCTGAGAATGATGGGTGGTCTTCTAGGACACAGTCTGCATAAATGTGTGCTGTGCTGAAGAGTGAGCCATCCCACCCTGCATTCTCAGCACCCAACCAGGTCCTAAACTGCCCTGATGTGATCTGGCTTCAGGATAGAACCCTCTTATGAAGTACCCAGATTAAGCAGATACAGGCTATGACATGGACATGTAGGCAACCACTTTCATTAAAAAATTAGGTGTCGTTAGGGCCGTTCTCTGGCAAGGAGGCCAAGTGACCTGGAATAAGACGTGTCCATATTATTAAGCTCCTCTCATCACCACACGGAACAACTGAACATACGGCACCTCCTGGGAATAGTCTCTGGCTGTGCTACCTCCTGAATTCCTGGGACGTGTGTGGGAGAACACTAATTGATCCAGGCCAAAAATGTGCCAGGGCAGGTTCTAGGAATTTAATAATACATGCTATCGAATTCCAATGCTTGGGAATATTATCTGCCACTGTTTAAATTACCAGCAGAATAGGTGTAGCCCTAAGGGCTTGTGCACACACAGAGGCACCTATGGTGTATTTGAGAGGCATTTCAAAAGGTGCCTGGCAGATAATGGGATGATCAAGAGACTGACTTCAGAACAACAAACTCACTGCTGCCTTTCTGAGTTCAAATTAAGAGCTTTTTTCATTGCGCTTCCCGTGGCTAGAGATCATTCTATTACATATGGACAGCACCTAAAGTACTGCTGAGAATACTGGAGATAAGTACATAAATAAAATATGTCTCTTTTACTCTATTTCATCCTGTATTCTAGTCCAGAAAGACAGACTTTAGAGGAGCATTTCATGCAAACTATGTTGAAAGTAAAGACCCAGTAACTGCATTTTCCTCCTGTGTGTGTCAGAGAGAGTGTGAGCCACCGGAGAAAGGAAAACACAGAAGGCTCATTTGTCCAGACTTCAAGGAAATTCACTTCTCCCTGCGGATTAATTCTGATTGTACAATGGCAGGTTTAAAATGTTTGATTCTTGTTTATGTCTGTTTTTTAAACCGTATCTCAAGAGGATTTAATTAGATTTGATGTTCATGATATGCTATTTACCGGATTATGATGAGATCAGCTGATAAAGCTTGACATAAACTTGGCAACTTGTTTGGTGCTCTCTCAGTCTTTAGAATTTAATTATGGCAATTTCAAAACAGGAAGCTTGGAAACAACACGGGGATTAAGGACTTGCTGTTGCCCCACTGGGATCAGTAAGATTTATGCCATTGGCTGTCACTGTTGTCACCAGCTCTCAGCATGAGCAACTGCCTGGGACGGGAGTGCACGTGTTCCTGTTCTGCCTAAAATGGACCAAACGCCAATGACTTTTCTCCTTGGAAATGGTTTTCCTGAGGAATCCCACCAACCTCAATGGTTTTTCATGGCTGAGGTGAGAATGAAGTCAAGTGACACTCTAAGGATATGTGTAGACATACAAAAGCCTCATGTTTTTAAGCAATTTCCAGAGGAAGCTGCATGGATATATTCCCCAGTGCAGCATAAAATGAGTTCAAATGCACAGGGCCAGAGCAGATGGAGTTCTTTACCGTGAATGATTTGCATGGGAGTGCTATTTTTCCATGCTTCCACTCATTTTAAGCTTTCTCTCTCTTTTACCATGAACACCTACTTCTGGTGGAGGCTGCTCTGTTCCTCCTGTAAGCCATCCAGATGCCAAGAGCTAACACCCTGCAGTTTACACAAGTGAGTTCCTTCCTAAATTTACCTATGGTTAAGGATCAAAAGATAGTGGTTGAAATGCAGAATTGTTTCTTTTTATAGCTTTCCACAAGCACAGAGATCACATCTCTGTTTAATCTGTATTTTAAGCACCTAATAAATACCCTTGCAATCAAAGCATCTGAGCACCCACAGCTCTTCTGGAAACCAAGGGGATGTAAGTTCCTCTCAGAACCAAGTCACAATTCTCTTTTTTGAGAACTTTGTTACTGATGCCTGGTGCCAGGTAAATGCAGAGCCTTTCCTTTATTTACCAGTGTCAGGAAGTGAAGCAGGCATTTCTGATATTTCAGCTCTCAGATGGATTCTGGACTATTTTAATAGGCAAAAAATGTATATGTATGTGCAAGGAGAACCAAGGGGTTTCAGGAGCAAATATTACATCTGGAGTTTGAGGGCTTCGGACACTTGAATGTTTTTGCCAATCCTGTTTCTCACCTTCTTTGGAGAAAGCATCTGCTACACCTGCTGAATTCACTGCTGCAGAGAAACACCCCAAGTCTAAGTATGAATCCAGCCTGCCTAAGCTCTGATAAAAAATATTTCCAAAATACCTCTTGGGATTCATTGTCCTACCATAAGACACCGTGTTGTCCTTCCTTCTTTAGCAGTGGTGGGGAAAAAAAAAAGTCCTCTGAAAATTGAACTACACTTGGTTAGAAAATATGATGAGGTTTGATCTTATTTCTACAGGTCTGCAGATAAGCCACAGATACACTCTTCTGGACAAGTCTCACTCCATGGGTGGCCCAAATCCACCATTGCACTGCATGGAAACAGAGGTAGTCTGCTCTGAGGTACTCTACCCACAGTCTACGTCCTTATCTGAAAGTTGATAATTGCTTGTCAAACTGATTGACATTTGTAGAACTGTTTTTTCCATGAGACATTACTCCCTCCACACACACCCACCAAAAAAAAGAATAGACAATTTGATTTTGTACTGCTTTCCCCCTCTTTTAAGCACAGTAACTTTTTCTGCCTAAAAGTAGTAATTACTTAATGAATAGTCCTCCATGTTTCCCTGTCAGTCACTGACTGTAATGAACAACTCGTTTTGTCTGCTTTGTTAACAATATAAAAAGTATTAAACTAATAATAATAAAGATTTTCTAGGACTTTGCTGTTAACACACAGGGTGCCCCGCAGAATGTGAGATTGGGATAACAAGAGGGGGAGGGTGAATCTTCTCTCTAGACATCAAACAATATTTTGTACTTTTCTTTGAGCTATGGGACTATTTTCCCTTTGCTGCTTCTCCTGTATCTTCTTATCTTCAACCATCCTGAATAATTGGAGCATATTTAGGGGACCAAGTCCAGCTATTATTTGTTCCCCTTCTGTGATTTTTTTTTTTTTTTAAGCCAGATCTGTGAACCTCTGTTGAGCTGTTGGTATTGAGGTCAAGGCTTTTTACAAGCTAGAATTTTTATCATGAACTGGAGCCCAGAGTTAATTGTACACAAAGACACATTGTTGTTTCCATTAGGATTTACAGTACCACTGAATTTTAATTATTGGGTAACATTTCTTCCATTATAGCGCTCACTCCTCCTCCCCTTTTCATGCCAACTCATGTTTCTTTTAGTTGCAGCAGCTTGCAATGCAAAGTGCAAAATACTCCAATAAATAAACAAATTTTGACTTCAACTTTGATGAAATGTTATATCTATCCCTGCCTAAAATGTAAAAACAACAACAGGGCAGGAGAGCAACTAATGCAAGCTACCAACTGTAATCTATTGTTTCCTATTTATCGGCACCGGTTAAATTTAAAGTTCAAAGCCCAGTCCTAGACAAGAGCTATACAGGAGGTCTTTATCACTGCTGGGACAAAACAGTCACTTCTTACTGACAAAGGCTCTTGTGGGCATTAAAATATTCTCAGATTCTTTCTATGTGATGATAAAACAGACATGCTGAAATGCTTCATCAATTGCCATGAAGCAAATGCTTCTATGGAGTTTTCATGTAAGTAAAACTAATAATTCACTCCTAGGCAGTGAGTGGTTTCACAGGGTGTTTGTGTGACTGAGCCTTGAATCTTTCTTTAAAAGTAACAAGCAGTAGTTTCAAAAATCATCTAATAAACATGGGGCTGTGTGTATTAATTGGCTTGGCTCTTGATTTTCCTCCCATTTTCCATGCTTGAGTTCTGTGCAATATGTGGAGCCTCAGTCTATGGAGTTGATTTAAGTAGCCCCAAAAGTACAATGGGAAAAAAATGATGCATTCAATCAATAAAAATCCCTTTTCTGAACCATTTGTATAAATAGTTGGCATCAGTTTATCACCTAGTCTCTAGCCACTTCAATCCTGTGCGTTGTTTTATGTACCATAGATTTACCTCGTATATACAAAACCCCAATTTTTGGGGCTGGCCCAGTCAACTTGAAATGAATTCCAGCCCCGATGGGGAATGACATCAGAGGCATGGTGGGTTTCCAAGCTGAAATAAACCCAGAGAGGGCCCTGGAGATGGTTTGTGGGTGGGAGGACTGCAGTGTGTGCAATGCATGGGGTAGATCCCTGTTGTGTGCATCCCAGAGGCAGAGCCTTGCCAAATGCAGTGCCAATAGTCAACAAGGAGGGAATAAGGAGGATCCTTTTTAATGATTTGCTGAACCTTTCACCCCCTTTTATTCTTCCTGCTGTATTCTTCTCCCTCTCCTCTCCAATTTGTCTTCCAGCTCCCACCCACAGCGTGGCTCTGATTCTGCCTCTGGATAAGGTGGTCTCCATGCAGTTCTCCCAAGTGCCCGTATTTTCCTCTTACTCATAGGTCAGAGTGTGTGTAGGAGGAATTACTCCCTTTCTCATATCCAGATGAACATCGCTGCTGCCTCCATGGACAAGCCAAGTCTTGGTCAGTCAAAGGGGTAGGCAAATACTTGTGTCCCTTCAAAACTTCTTGATAATGAGAAGAACCTGTGAGCTGGTCCCTGGGGGAACAGCAGCAGCACCTGCAGAATCACAGTGGGATTGGATTTACCTCCTCCTCTCTCATATCTCTGCACTGAGTGAAAAGCTTAGATGAATTGGGAAAAAAATCAAAGTCTAGGGGAAGGGTAAAGGGGTCTGTACATCTATGAAGGCACGAATTATTTAATGAAAACACATCCACCCAGCAGCATCACTGGAGAGATGGAGACCAGTCTCCTGGGCTGGTCTCTTCGGCTTGACTGTTGTGATAAATGCTTAAAGAGTTTGAGTTCCAGCCTCTTTCTGTGTATGCTGTTTCTTGTGCATGCTTAGGGTGGATCACAGAAATTACACATCTTTAAGAACCTAATTTAGGCACATGCTTAAATAAAGAAACCAAAATATGATTTGGAGGAAGGGACACAGGCAACACATGAGCCTTTTTCCTCTTGTTGGCTTACTGACAACAGTGCAGGTGTGCTGAGGAGAAGCAGCATTATAGCCATTGCAATCACTACTGCCCTGTCTCTCAGCCTCTGCTACTTCTGGATCCTCATTCCTGAAGGATGCAGGACAAGTCTTGGATTTCCCATTGTGCAGCTCTTCTACTATGTGGATAGACCAGTTCTGAGGGCTAAACTTTGAGAGTGAAACATAGAGTAAATCCCATGTCCTAAAGGAAAATCTTCAGCAAGATACTAGCAGTCCCCTGTTCTTCAGGAATCATGCAGCTGACCAGAACATGGAGCCTTTTCAGTCTAATTCCCTTTGATTTCACCTCGAATATAAACACCAACCTTTTGACAGCCTGTGCCTTAATAACCACTACTAACCATCCTTGGAAGGCTTAGATTGATTCTTGGGATGGATCAATGTCTGTCAATGTTTCCGGGCATGTAAACACACTAGTTCCTCTTAAAAACAAAAGGGAAAAGTCATGCAGCTGGTTGAGATCTCTGAAATTCATCTGCAAGGGGAGAAGCCAATGCACAGCATGGGTGCTATGCTGACCGCTGCCTGTCCTCACTCTTACAGTCAACTGCAAGAGGCAATTCTGTGTCAAGGAAGCAATGGGACTTCTCAGGGACCCAAGAGGGGCTTAGCTACTGTAACCACAGAGACAATTAGAAAAAAACTTAGGGAAGAGATACTGCTCACTATGTACCCATGGCTGGGAGAAGTGTGATTTACTGTGACCTGTTGTGGGTCAACAAAGAGAGAACAACAGATGGCTGTTGGATTGAGTCTTAGGAAAGAAACCCCAAATGGGACCATGCCTTTCAAAGAGCCTTCTGTGCCTCACAAGAGCAAATATGAGAGGATGGGTCATAGCTCTGTTCTGCTGTGGCACGCTGGGAAGTGATGAGAGAAGGGTTCCTGTCATAAAAACTGCAAAAGATCAAGTCTTTCATCGATGACGCGAGGGCAGGACTTTAACGGAGAAGTGACTAAGATCTCCAGCTACTCTCACGCTTGCAGAAGCCCAAGAAGTGATCTCTGAGGGGCAGAGCACACAGCAGCACCCCTGGGTGACTCATGCATTTAGAAAAAGACTTTCCTCAACGCTGGCGTTGGAGCTTTACGTTGAAACTCCCAGTTCAGGTTGTGTGTGACTTGCTGCACTTGGAGAGAGGGGGTCCCGGCATCCAGCGACTGCTCAGAGAGCAAACTATGGTCTTTGCCATGAAGATGCCTTTTATACTGAGCAAATCTGCTTGGCAGAATATGTACATTTTGTCATACATGCAGCATGACCACCCTCTTTCTCTAGTAAGCCTAATGACCAGGCAGCAGCCATGTGTCTAAAGAGAACCCATCTCAGCTCTTCCATGAGAAACCTGGCTGAAACGTTAGATCCTAACAATGTTGTGGAAGTTTCTGTTAGCACAACTGATAGTGGCAGAGCAAAAAGCTCCCTGTGTAATGAAGATATTTTCAGGGAACTTCTTGCCAGAGCTCAATGAAACAGGATACATTGAATTGACAGAAAGTCTCATATTTACAGAGCGTTACTGAAGGACAGTTTTCAACATTTGGTTTTTGCGACACAATCTGAAATTTTTTTGATAAAAAAGGAAAAAAGAAAAGATGGAATTTCCTCTTTCCTCTCTCTCCCCCCCCCTAATTTTAACTGGTTTTCTCGGAATCTTTATAACTTTGGGGATTAAACTGAGCTCTGCATGTGCATTTTCTGTACATACAATTAACAAATGCTTGTCTTTCAGCTCTTTTAGTAAGCAAAAGAAAACAGAACAGGATTAACTTTGCTATCCTCCATTGAAAATGAGTTCCCCTACTGAGCAGTAAGCACAACCATGGAATACATGGTACTTACTTAATACACTGGAAAAATATTCTTTGTTGGACTTCTGCTCTCTTTCCTAAATTATTTTGCTTGTTTTTTCTTGTTTGGGTTTTTTTTTGCCTTTTTGTTGTTGTTACAGCCAGAAGGGACAATCAACATAATTTCCATATGCAAACTGGACATGTATATTTTTTCCAGTGACTTTAATGAGAGCCAGGCTTGTATAAGGAATCTAAGGGTGAGTTTTTTCCTGCTCCCTCTCACATCAAAAGAAAAGTTTTCATTGACTTCATTACTGCTAGGTCAGGATGGAGTAAGATATTGGGAAATAACACTCAGAGGAGAAAAGTAGCATCAGCAAGATGCTATAGTATCATTCTCTTATCGCAGGTCACTATCAAATGTATATACATGTAAATCACTAATTGCACTAATATTTTGCAGAGTACCTAATGCAGCAGCTATTTAATGAAGCAGAGGAGTAGTAACAATGCAGCAGAGGAATCTTCCCAGTGTTTTTATGCAAGTTTTATCAAGTCTAGAGTACCCACTGAGTTGGAAAGACTACTGCCCTTCATTAATGCAGTAATGCAACAATGAATAAATCAGCGTGTCCTTCAAACTCCCAGGAGTCCTCCAGGCCTATACACTGTGATTGTAAGACAAGGGGAAGGAAGGCAGGGAAGTCCTAAAGATTAATCAGATAATAAGGGAAATTCCTTAGTCCTGAGCACAAGGTCTTTCCCCTCCCCAGCCTCCCCGAGAACCCGCAGAAGCCGATTCGCCCCCGATTTGCAGCAGAGATAAGGATGCCCTGGCCCCAGCCAGACGTGCAACAAACACAACTTATCTCCCCTGCCACACGCAGGCCCAGGATCAATAAGCAGTCATCACTTAGACGTCTCGCAGGAAGGATCTGCGAGATGAGACACCCCCTCGTGCCCCCCCTCCCCAGCCTTAGAAGTCCCCGGGTCACACAAGCGGGGCCTCCAAAGAAACAGGAAAATCTCCTACCCCAGGTAGGAGCCTGGGGCTCGGCAGCAGCCGCCGAACAAATGACAAAGGAGGAAAATGCTTGATTTGGACTGTGTTTGTTTTTTCTTGTTTGCAGAGTTTGCTGCTCAAAGCTACCATTGGAGAGAAGTTTCATTCTGTGTGTGCTTTCCTGTAGGCCTGGCAGGAAAACAGAGACCAAAAGAAAGGGGGGAAAAAAAAGAAATCCTGATGCTGGAAACATCTGGATTTTTATATGTGCTTAACATCTCTGGAGAGTGTTTTTGTTTGTCCTTCTTGCCAATAAATTCAATGCTTTTCCCTGAAATATATGGAAGCAGGAAATATATATTAAAGATAAGTATTCCTGTTTAAACTCCAGCCTGGGTTATTAACGACAGTGTGGCTGTGATGAGAAGCAGTGAGATGATAACCTTTATGAGCAGTATTACACTATCTTGCAGCCTCTGCAGAGTTAGCTGTAATCCTTGTGCAACCCAGAGCATCAAAGCAAAGATAAGATCAGATAAGCAAAATACTGTTGTGATTTTGCATCAATGCTATTTAAGTCATAATTATTACTTTTCCTATCTTTGGTTAAAATGAGGGTGAAAAATCAATTTTTTATCTACACACACTTAGATATATGTATTTCTTTGACCTATCAGACCCCTAAAAAATGTATGCCCATACATATACCACCTCAGCAAGACGCTGATTAAACTGCTGGTGGCTCAGCCAGATGATTCAGAACACAAGCAGGCAAGACACAGCCTGCACTGTACAGAAGAAGCCACCTGCAGACAAAATATGATGGAAAGAAGCTTTTAGAAAGGCAAAGTCTCCTTCAAGAAATAGCCAAGAGACACTAACATGTGCAACCGTCTTCAGTAGGTGAGCACTGATCTGGAGCTTACAGTCACACTGGCTGGGGCTGTCCCTGTTCCCCAAGGGAGTTATGATTTCTGAGACCCAGAGTAATCCTGGCTTGGCAAAGGGAATGGGAAAGACCACTGGAAATGCCTCCCCTGCTGCATCTAGAACCTTTACCTCCAAACAGGCAGATGGGGTCCCAAAGAAATCCTTCCCATGAGGTGCACTTGTACAGGTTTCACATATCTGTAAGATCCGTAAAAGCTACAGCAATTTGGGTGCTTACCTAAATCTCTTCTGAGCTAGACAGAATCCTGTCATTTGCAAAACCCAGGGGTGATCCCATGCCCAGTGAGATAACTGGGTACTTTATCCTGATTTCAGCTGAAAGAGGCTCACACCCTCACTCTCTAACTTTCTTGAGGTCAAGTTTTCTTCCTATATTTCCAGCACTTCTGCTTCTGGTCCTGAGTGGAACAGACTTTCTTGTGGGTATGTTTGTACTTCCCAGTCATTTGCATGTAATTTTATGCAAACATTTTTATCACAGATCGGTTCACACAACCACAAGCTGTGTTTTTATTTTCTCTGTCAGCTGAAAGCTTCGTCTACATTGCTTTTTTTTCTCTCCTTGCTCCAGTATGAATACATCAAAGTGATGGCACAGGTGCAAACCCTGACTCTAGATGCTCTGCATTTGTGCAGCAAAATATTCTGCTTTCCATGTACCTTATGTTGGTCTGAGCCCAAGTATCTCATACCTTGCCAGCACCAGCACTTTCGGAGATTCAGTGAAACATATGCATTAACATAATTGCAGCAGAACAAAACTTGGGCAGGCAAGCAGACCTTTAAGACATTTCTCATCAGAGGAGAGAAGTAAATTCTTTACAAAACAGGCAATTCATGTCTCCATGGGTCATTTTTTCAGAAGGCTTGAATCAAAAGATCAAACAATGCTATGAAATCTTCCATTTGCCAGTCAATAACAAACATACAGTTGAAGTGCCTCTGCCGTGTCTGTCCCCAAGTGGTTGAGAGGATGAGAGGTCGTGCTGGTGGAAACAGAGGCTGGAGGAGCAGGAGCAGACTGTGAGGGGACCCACTGTGGGAAGGGACATAACAGGCTTGTGCAGAGTGACTGAAACCCTCTTTTGCCACTCCAGAGAGCAGAAACCTCTTTATTTCACAGGTAACAGGCAACAGTGATCCAGAGTGCAGAGCTCAGACCAGATCAGAGTGATGAAAAACACCAGCAAGCTCCAATTTAAAATTGTTGGGTTGGAGCTGGCACCTCCACAAGAATAACGCTTATTATATGGTATCCATTTCATCTACTTCTGGTTGATTAAATACTAGCTCTTATCTTACAGAACATGGGAAGTTGTTGCTACATTACATTGTGGATTTATCAATAACTAATTCTCAGTTGGGGAGACATGTATTTCATGTACGTATGCACAAGGCGCTCATTGCTCAATTTAAAACATGCCCGATCTGAAGTTAATATTCAGATTTGTTTGTTCTTTCTTTCAGCGACTCTTACCAGTTTCAGTTACAGAGAAATAGAAATTCACCCTTTGAAGGTTCCAGAACCTGGCGCAGTATGAGAAACTGACTCCCCAGATGAGCCTTGAAATGCCAAGTTTCAGCCCATTGAGATTATTTTTTTTTCCCAGCCCAATTTCAAATCCTAGAAAACAGGCGTTCATGGTGGATCTGCTGAGGCAGCTCTCAGTGAGCTGTAAAAGCACAGACTGCTCCACGATGCCATGAGGGGCCAGGAGCTGCTCATGGAAAAGCTCCATGTTTTCACACGCAAAACTGGAGTGTAAGGTCTTTGTTAGTACAGCCCAGAGTATTTCACATTATGGCTCCAGGAAGAGCAGCACATTTAGCACAGCGCTGTGACCATGGACAATGCGGCTGCGTTCACCCAGTGGTGGATGGCCATAGGAACAGGGAGCATGATTAACCCTGTCAGTGCCAAATGCTGCACCTAGCCCATGCTCCAGCCACTGCCCCTTGCTTACCATGAATAATAAAATCACAATGAAACCCCATGGCACATTAGAAGTTTTCTTTTTTTTTTTTTTTCCCCTACAGTTATTCATGTAAATGATTTTTTTTTGCTGAAAAGTGATCAGAGCCAAGGCATGAGCAGGTGCTGCAGGATCTGAGCTGCACTGTGAGCCTCTTTAATGTGACCTTGAACTACCAACCACAAGTACAGACCAGAATGTGCTGGAGTGTGCTCTACAAAGGAATATTCACAGAAGAAT
This sequence comes from Brachypteracias leptosomus, assembly GCA_013401335.1. Taxonomy (NCBI): domain Eukaryota; kingdom Metazoa; phylum Chordata; class Aves; order Coraciiformes; family Brachypteraciidae; genus Brachypteracias; species Brachypteracias leptosomus. Next base: position 2,495,152 of record VYZX01023152.1, on the reverse strand, counting down.
CAGATCAGTTTTAAGTTTGTATTCACCACCATTCCTTTAACTCACATCTCTGCAAGTAAAACCACACCAGAGAAAGAAACAGCTCCACCTTAGTAAAACTAATTCCTTTTTATTCCCCACTTTTTTTTTTTTCAAGATTTCAGTGGGGGAAAGTTTCCTGAGTTGTTGGAACAAAACAGGGAAGCTTTGTGATCCAGAAGCAAATGGGTTAAAATAGCTTCAGAGTTTAAAGCTCTGCTTTGCTCATCCTTAATGGAAACTCAGGGACTGAATTTAGAATTGTGTTTGTTGAGAACAAGGAAAAAAGCACCAGAGAGGAGGCTGGCACAGAGAGATGGTATGCACAGGAATTAAATGCGGTTGGGTGTCACTGCGCAGGGCGAGTCTGAACTATGTATGTGCGTGTAAGAATTTGTAGTAGTCTGTGTGCTGGCAAAAGAACTGGCAACCTGCCCTGAAATATCTAATGGGCTCCTCCTGAGTCTTTGAATCCCTCCTCAGTGACAGAAGAGAATTTGATCCCCATTTTAAAGCACCCCTAAGTTGGGGATATGTGGGCTATATATGAGGTGGTATTCAGATTAAAAAAAAAAAAGAAAAGAAAAAATTAGTTTGGACCTAAATAGAACTGGGCACCATGTGTAGCATTTAGAACCAGCTCTTCCCACATCAAAATTTGGGGATGCCTCTCATACGCCTACTTCAGAGCTGGAGTCCAATTTCAGATGCCTTCTCAGATCCCATATTCCATCACTGTTTTCAGCCTGCATTTCATAATTCAAACGTACATAGCTTTTTCTGCATAGAGAAATCCAGTGAGCTGTGCAAGCTCCCCTGAAGGCTGCTCCCTCAACCTGTAAATACACAAGAGAGCTTGAAGTTCCCTCCTAAGAAAGAAGTAAGCCTGGCTGGTGTCATTCAGTGGCTTCTTTACTTCTTGCAGTAATCAGCTGATCAGTCCAGCTTTGGCCATAGCCAAAGTGGCTAAATTGACAAACAGTTGCTGATTTCAGAGGTCAAAGATTCAACAGAAGAGCAACCGCAGCAGCCTGATCCATCTGCTCTCTGTGTTGATCACAGTTCTTCTGCATTTGCTATAAGCTGGAAGTACTGCAAGAGTTGAGGAAGACTTCAACAGAGGACATCTGTGGGTAGATCAGTCTACCCACGCTTGGTCCATCTGGATGCCCTGAGGTCTCCTTTGTGCCACAAGGTTCCTGAGCAGTCTTCATCTGTGCGTGGGTTTGCGTGAATGGCAGATGTGTCTGGCCAGGAGAACAGGCTCTGACCTGCTCTGAACAAGGAGCGGTCAATACCTAAAGATGCTGAAGACAAGATGTGCAAGAGGAAGAGAGGACATCTCAAAATAGCTTTTCTCATGTCACACGGACTCATGGAAAGCCCCTGATTGCTTTGCACCAAGAGTTTGTATTACTAGATCAGTTTTGCACAAGCATCTAGTGAAAGCCATTGGACTTCTGCAGAATCCCTGTAAGAGGAACAAACCCAGCCACCAGAAACAAAACAAGCTGTGCTGAGAACTCTCCACCTGCCTCTGATGGCCTCACATGGTACTCACAGAAAAACATTCATCCTCCTATTTATTGCAACTGCCTAAACGCTTCTTTATATGAAAGCCTGGAATAGCTTCAAATGCCTCTATCTTAGGAAAATAGCACACATTTAATAGCCTTCCAGGAAAGAATCACATATAAATTGAACAAGGTCATTTAGCCAAATAACACTTAATTACAGCCAGCAGAGCAGCACCCAAACTCTGTGGAGCTCCTCCATGGAAGAGCTCTTCTTCTTTGGACAGAGCCTGTAAAAACTGATGGGACTGTGTAAATTCAGCAAGGCTCCCTGTCAAACAGAGATGCAGCTGGAGGGTATTTTCCAGTTCTTCATCACCCATGCTCAGCTTTTCTATACCCCACCAGACTGGAACTGCACCCAGGGGAGTTGCACTGATGACTGTGCAGAAGCAGTGTGGCACCTAGAGGTGGTATTAACTGATTGGAACAGCAAAAGAATACACCAACCAAGATGTTTCCCTCTACTAATTAAGGCCCTGTGAGATGTCACCTATGTTCTAATGCTTCCCTTACCCACAAGATCTTCCCAGGAGGCCACAGTGAAAAAACAGCTGCCTTCCAGCAAGCTTCAAACTTTCTATCCACCTTCACTGAAGCAGGTCAAAGCACCTGTCACCTTCCTAAAATGGAACATTTGGGAATTAAACTAAAGGCCAAAGAGTCTAAATTATTATTATTTTTAGGCAAAGTTTGTTACCACTCAGCAGCAAACTGCCAGTCCAGCCAGCATAGAGCTCTTCATATTTAAATATCTGTGCTCAATGAGATAAGCAGGATCTCTGTGAGGCATAGGAGTCTAGGAGAACAGTGAGAAGTACTCTACCTCCATCACATGTCCAGGAGGCAACACACAACTGGGATATGGGAAAGGTCTGGGAGAAATTGTCCTCCCAGGCCAATGGCAGAGCCTGTCCTCAGCAGCCAGTGCACCAAAGTGGCAGAGCAATCCCTCCTGGTGCCTGGGGGCAAACTGCCCCTCTTGAAAGAGCCTCTTGGTAAAGAAACTGGGACAGCTCAGCATTGCTTGGGGGACTGGCCCAACCCAGCACCCCAGAAAGGACTTGGTGACGGGAGCAAAGGGCCTGCAGTGTCTGTTTGAGCCTTAGTCACTTGTGATGGCACCGACTCTCACTTCTCAAAGATGGGAGGACTCTGAGCTCCTGACTCACCTGCCTCCCTCTGATGGTTCTCATCAACATCCTCTCAGGGTTGGTCTCCTGGCACGCACAGGGGGACCAGGTCCCAGAATCAGGCAGCTCCCTCCCTGTCTGCAGCTCTGGCTGGCATGAGGTGAGGATGAGGAATGCCAGATTTAGGTTTTTGTAGACATCCTTAGTGTTGATCAGTTTCGGTGATACTAAGTATTAACATTTGTGTCCCCTGAGTTCTTTGCCTTTCAGAACAGGACACCTACTCATTAATTAGTTCAGGCTTTTACCCGAAGGGTTATTTTGGGGATAGGCTTAGTGTTAAAGTGCTCACTCTGTACTCTGACCAAGTAGTTTACTGTGAATATGGAGTTGACATCACGTCATTAGTTCATTTATTTAAGTGTTGATTTGTAGCTGATGCACCCACGGGTGCAATGCTGACAGCAGCTCCAATTTCTTCATTAAAATACAGTGAAATAAACACAGCCCTCACACCTCGCCTTGCCTTAGCTGTAACCTGCTCACACAAGGAACAGTCATAGCATCACTGATGACAGCTACGGCTACTCAGCAGTGGTATCACTCTTAGCCCTGATGTTTCTGGATGGCATCTGAGACAAGAGAACACCTGGGACTCCACCCAGCCGAAAGATGCTGTCAGTATCTCCGCAGACACAGGAAACCTTCTGCTTAATTTAGGGCATGAATGAGATCATTGGTATGGACACAAAACCTCCCAGCAGAGATCTGGACCTATGCTGGAAGGATGGCTTGGCCCTGGAGAGGTTGAGGTTCTGGTTCCTGGCCCTGCTGCTGTCCTTTGTTGTGGCTCCAGCAGGCTGGATCACCACCTGATGATCTCAGCTTTCCCTCCACTCCTTTGCCCAACCTTTTCATTTCTTTTAGGTATCATTTCATCCTGTGTGAGCACCTCACCAGTTTTAACAGCACCTTGGAATACCACTGGCCATGGTAAGTAAAAGATCCCATGAAATCACCTGTATGTCCTCCAGTCAAGGAGTAACGAACACAGAAACTGTATCATTCCCAATGGCAGTGAAAAAACTCTTTACTGCTCAGTATCTCAGAGACGTAATTTCAGAGAGGAAACTGAAGCAAGGAGAGGTTTTTGTGAAACATCTATGGTATGATAGGGAACAAGACCCAGCTCCCCAAAGAACCAATTTAATACACAATTCACTAGATTATTCTTCTTTAGCCATAAAAACAGTGAGTTTGTCAGGGCCTGAACAGCTTGCACAGCTCCTGGCCTCTCTCAGGCTCATTGTGGTGGCTTCCCTGTAACGTACTCCTTGAACTCCCAAGTTCTGGATTGTCCCACAGCACATTATAAGGCTGGCACTTGGATTTCCCATGCTCAGCTGTGGTTTGGAGCATGTTGCTCCTTAAAGCCATGGCCATCCCGTTGCTGCAGGGATGGTCTCACGGCTCTGCTCCAGGACTCCATACTGCAGCTGTGGCCAGGTCTGGACGAGGAGACATGTGGCAGGGGCATTGTGAGGGGGTGAAAGTGCTGCGACAGGAGCACCAGCCAAAAACCAGACAAGTGAGTTTCACTTGCAGATCACATGAGGTTCAGTGGTTTGCTGTCACTGCTGGGAACCATCCAGGGTATCATTTTGGTTCAAGCACTGACGCATGGAGAGCTAAAAGCTGGCAAAAGCAGCTCACTTTCACCAGCTGTGAGGAGAGTGGAGCACAAGGTAAAGGTTTTGGTGAGAGGTTGGATATCGTACTGGGCCACAGCCCCTTCTGTAACCTATGCAGAAGGATAACACAGCTGTAGATGTCTGTGTACGACCATCAGATGATGAGCTTGGAGAGCATACATGGAGTTGGCACAGATTTATGGCTAGCAGGGGACTGGATGGGCTGACTGCAGGAGTGTGAGGTGTGGTCTTTTCTGCACAGATTGAGAGCTGCAGCTTGTCCCACTGCTGGGATTAAACTTTTCCCTTTCTCTCCTCATGGGCACTGTACTGTCATGTTGCTACTCTTGGCTTATGGGAGAATTGACTCCCAGCAGTACCAGTAGAGTATAGTATAGCTTGCGATACCTACCGGGCTCCTTCGGGAAGCAACATATTACAGGGCAAATAGTCACTCTGGTAATAGCAGCAGCTATGTCTAACACCATGACAGTCATAGAATCATAGACTGGTTTGGGTTGGAAGGGACCTTTAAAGGTCATCTAGTTCAACCCCTGCTTTGTGAGCATCACCCTGATTAATGTTTTTTCCTCTCACTGATTGTTACTACAATTCAAACTAGAACCTTGAATCAAGGATTCATCCTTAACTGTAGAACAGCTCCTGCTATCTACCTCAGAGTTATCAGGTTTAGGTTGCTGTTGATATCAAGATAGATAATAGATAAAATGCATGAGAAGTCTAATCCTCACTACCAGCTCCTATCCTCCCCTGAGTTAGTATCTGTTCGTGGATCCTAAGCTGGCCCACCTCCAGCTGGAACTGATTCCTAAAGCAGGAGGAACATCGAGTCCCCTTAAACCCTGAGCAATTTAAAAGTTCTCTCCCATCACAACAGCTTTGACCCAGACCGCCTCCTTTAAAATGCCTCCAGAGTATTTTATTTCATAACCAAATTGTTCGTTATTGTTGCTCTCTCCAAACTACCTTTCTGAATTTAATGGGACTCCTTTTCGAGATGCACCTCGCGCAGAAGCAGCCTTGATGTCTCATTTTGGCCGTTCTGTGTCTGGATGACCTCTATATGGGAAAGGTAGTGACAACAGAACATCATCTCTCGTGATAAAAGTACTCCATACTCATTCCGTGTTTATAAGTGCACAGTAACATCACGCTGCCTTAATTATATGTTTTCTTGCCTCTTCTCTTTCATCTTTCTGTAACTTTGTCAAGGTTGTAAACACACCTAGGCCTTCAGGCTCCTTCAGCAAGAATTGCTTTTGAATCCATCTATGCATTTTCCTTCTATGGAGCTCAGTGTTCTGTACCTCTCCAAATTGCAGGGCTGCAGTAAATGCCTGGGAATAATGCATGTGTATAAAGCATATCCTATAAAAGCAGAACCGTGTGGCAGCGTTAGCAAGCACCTCTGATGAAAGACGAACACAGAGGCTGCAAGAGGCTTTCTCACATGTAGTTCATGAGTGCTGGCAGACTTTCCATTGTTTCGAAGCTCTGGTTTATTAAAAACTCACTGAAATATCAGGTTGTTTCACAAGAGGTTATCATTATTCACAGACCCACTCTTTGTGTGTTAGGTTGACAACTCATATGAAGGTTTCCTGTCCCAGACTGGATTGCTTTTGGAATTGTTTGGTTTAATTTGCCTTGTGGGCTTTTTGGGTTAAAAGAATGTAGAATTGATGCACTGGGAAGACATGGGATTTTTCTGCAATATATTATCCTTCAAGAAATCGAGGCTGCCCCTTTAAACAAGACACAAAAAGAAATCAACCATCTCCTGGATAATGCCATTCTCATCAACATGCAAGGAGCTTGCTTGTCTGTCACGTCGCCCACATCTTCTCAATCACTCCCTTTCATTTATCCTATTATGCCCCTATTTTAACTCATGCTGTGGCTGATACTCAATGACAGACAGAAGAAATCCAGCTGAGCATCATCCCTCCTTTGCTTCCCCACTGGAGATGAGGTGTAGGACCTTATCTGACGGAGATGAGCACCCACACACCTGGTGGAGCTGGAGTGGGGAGAGACTTTTTACAGCTAGAGGTAAACACTGGCAACCCAGAGGAATCTGGGTGATGAGATATGTTGTAGGCAACTGTTTTTCTGACTTTTCCCCCCTTCTCCATGTGTGAAGAGACAGTAGGTGTTTTGCAAGCATTCGCAGTTTGGAAGACATGATCATAAACCCTGACTAATGTTTGTGGTTGGTGGGTCTGTGGCAACAAGTCAAAGCAAGCGCTAATTGCTATGGTTATTGCAGCTATTTTATTATTTAATTTCGCTGAATTAGTGTGGCATTGCAGGGCCCTAACCTGGAGCCACAGCCCCACAGGCAGGACACTATCCAAACACAGAGCAAAGCAACGGTCCCTGCTGCTAGGAACTTGCAACCTAAATACTCTGGTATGTTGATTCCTGACCCATAACCTAGAGGTGTTTGAGTCTCCTGACTCCAGGGATCCCAGAGCTCATACTGGTTTATGTCAGAGTGCAGTGGGGCTCTGTGGTTGAGCAACAGTTGCCCAATCAGGAGGAGGTACCAGCTCAGGTACTTGCACATGCAGGTGGGGATATCTGCAGAGAAACAGTGGGTCTCAAAGGTAAATGAGAAAAATAAATATTTCTGGTGTTCATCAGGCAACTGAGGCTCCCATTTAGAAAACACAACCCCTTTCCTATGGCTGATTCATGGCACTCTCTTCCTCAAGCTGTCCAGCACATGTCTACAAGTTGATGCATTGATATATAGCAGCTTAGGACAGAGTTATTTCTCCCTGGCATGCATATAGATGAACGGCAGCCAAAGGAAGCAGCCAGCTCTGATGCTGCTCTCTGATTGACCCAGTTCACAAAGACCTGCCCAGCAATTTCCACGCACATCGTGTGAAGATTAACACACCATCCTGTCAGGCCACGTCCCACAGCTCTGCAGGAGAAATCCTTCGGTTAACCCTGTGTGTTGTGAACAGCTGGAACTGGCCTTTTAATGAACCTGGTGGGTTTTCTGTTATAAATGATCTAACAGCCTTCTGCTAATTGTGTTGCTTAGTTTCCTGGGTATTTCTTCAAGACATAAAATAATGCTGAGAGTTGATGGGTTTTTGTTTATGTCAACTTAAGACACTCTGAGTTTCCCATTCTAATGAGAACCTTGCAACTGTCAGTGATAATAATAAAAACACTTGATGTTACCATTTCTGTCTCTCTCTTGATTCAACAGCAATATGATTACCTAGAATAATTTCTATTATATGAAACAATTTAGGCTAAAATCCTGGAGGCACTGGATGGGAATCTGGCCATTGGTTTCCAGAGGAAAGATTCTGCTACTCCTTCTGTACAAGAAGACTCATGTCTATTATGAACAGTTTAAAGTTTGCTGTTGAAGCAAACTTAATCTCTATCTTTAATTCTGTGTTTTATTCCGGATTAGACTGTCCTTGCTGGTAATTGAGATTCTCAGGGTGGGAGGAGGCAGTGACTGATAGGATGCACAGATCAGGTTTTGTTCAGAATTGCAAGTGCTGGTGTAGTCCAGCTTCACAGCTGGCTCTGGAACTCTGTCTGTAGGATTTGCGTTCCTGCTTTGGCCATTGTTTGAGTATGTCAAAGTCAGACGTGACTTTCATGGGGAAGCCAAGGAGAGGGAGAGAGGGCATGGGGAAGTCAGTGTAAGTGTGCCCTCCAAACAGCCCTGCAGCTGGCAAAAACAACTCCTGCCCGGCATCTTCCAGAATCAGTGCAGATACCTCTGGCACCAGGCACTTTGCTGGGTGATGTGAGGTCACCAGCATCCAACCTCTAGAAGGAAGGAAGGGAGAAAGCAAGCACAAGATCATGACAGGGAACATGCTGTCACAGCTTGTTCCTCAAGCCCCAGAAAGCTCCACACCCATTTTACTCTTCACTGTTTCCTCACCAGCCTTGCGTGAGATGCTCCTGGGGGATGGATTTAGGAAAGCCCTGTCACTTACACCTCAGTGGCACATGGGGAAGCAGTAGCAATCTCCATGGGAACGGGGCTACCCCAGCCCAGCTCCGCCCAGCCGGTGAGGATGGATGACCTGCCAGCTCATCACACAAAAGCACACTGAATTGCAGGGATGGACGGACACACGGGTGGATGTCACACCTGTGGGAAGCTCACTGCTGCAATCCTGCCTGTTTGCTCTCTGTAGAGAAGACTTCTCTCTGGCTAGCTTACAAGACAGCCATCTGGCACATGCATAAAGAATACATGATGGCTGATCACTCAGAGGGCATTTATCTTCATGAATGAGGAGGAGAGGGTTATAGTGGTGAAGCCCCAAGGAGTTGGCCTGTCTCTCCTTGCGAGTGAAGATTAATGTGTTGTGAGATGTTGGCTAACATGTATCATGCACGCAGAGTGCACCTTTCCCTCCATCCCCCTCTCCTTCCCTCAGCTCTCTTCTCACGGACTAATACGGCTTTGAATGATGACAATCCCCACAGAATGGAGGGGAAATCGGTGGGAACCAAGTGTTAAAAAGGTTAAGAGGAACTTTGATATCCTATATTATTAACTTCTAACTGAAGAGCAGCCTATGGAAAGGATTTCACATCTTTATCTTTCTAGTATAAACTGGATGGAAAGTATCTTCTCTTTTCAAATATATAGCCCATAAATTAAGTTCTTGCATTATTTATGTCACGCAATTAAAGGGCAAATAGAGGTACCATGGCTCACATATGTACCTAAAGCAGCACACTGATTTCCTTTAAAAGTTCAAGCATAGAGGAGAGTTTTCAACAGAAAACAATGATTTTTGCAGCTGGGTCAGTACACCAAGGCCAATAAGAAACTGCATTTGTATTGGCCCTGCACATCTTTTTGCACTTACTTCCAGAATCATTCAGGTACACATTATCTGCAAAATCACGGCATGCAAAGGACAGAAATGAGAAAGGGGGAAAATTCAGAAGAAAAGACAATGAAATGGCAAATCTAAGCAGCTAGTTGTCTAATTTGTACCTGGTATGTATTTTGCCTCAAAACCACAAGTTCAAATTCTGTAGAGACTGATCTGTGCAGAGCAGCTCTGTTTGGGAAGTATGTATTTTACAGGTTATATTAATTCCCTTTGTAGTCAGTGCAGCTCCAAGCTCAGGGAGAGCTGTGGTATGGAAAAAGCAGGGCAGTGTGTCTATCCCCACGTCCTGATCTGGGCCACTACAGACAATGGCAAAACTCCCCGTTGGACTGGTGGTGAAACATCTGACTGGTCTGCACAAGGAGGGGGAAACTAGAGTAGCTGTGGAGATACGACAACAAGAGAATACGCAGAGCCTTTACCGGGGGAATGAGCACATTAAACGTGATAGCAGGCACGAGATGGGAAATTAAAGAGGGACGTGAATGATGTGGGTTTGTGGCTGAACTGGGAGAGAACTACTTGCATTTTAAGGTGTCTCGAGGCAGAGGGAGCTGCCAAGGCTGAGCAGAAGCATTTGTAAGCATTAAGGTGAAAGATGACTGGCCTTTCTCCAGAGGCAAAGACACCCTCACAGGAGTATGCCCTGTCCACCTGCTCTCCTGCAGTCTGCTGCCACAAAGATACCTGATTTCCAAACCCTGCTGAGCACATATAGGAGGCAATTATTCCCCAAAAGGGGTACGTCTCATCAAATCAATTTTCTCAGCTAGTCTATCACTTACAAAGTCTCAGGTAGGAAAATGTTAATCTACATAAAAGTGAAAGGAATGTCATGCAGAATAGCTTAAAATATGGATCCCCCATCACAGAGCCTGTCATGTCTTCCTACTGTATTTCCATCATTGCAGACAACATAATGTCACTGCACCAGTCATGTTTCAGCTAACACCTCAAGTCAGGTAGACGCATAGCAGGTTAATTAGGGGCTTTGGCAAATTGAGTCCACGGGCTGTAATTACCAGCACTCAAGACCTACAATTTCTGTTTTAATTAAAATAAACAGTGTGGAGAAGCTGACATCACACCAGAGTAACCAGCGTGTAAGTCACAGTTAATTATATTAAGCTGTGGCCTCCGTCATAAAAAATACTTGGTTTAGATCTGGATTTATAGAGACTGGCTTTACCATTTCGGTGAAGTTTAATTGCTGTACACAGGACACCGACTAGTCTGGACAAGTCAGGCTGTTGGGGTGATGGGATAGGCCGTGTGTGGAAGAGCTCCTTCTCATCTCAAGGTGGAAGCAGGCAGTGCCAGCCCTTGAATCACCCCTTTGCTGACTCCTGCCAACCCCTTGCACCTAGCCAAGCCCCACTATGCCCCATCCACTCTCAGGCTGCCTCAGTCACATCAAACAGGAGTGAGCACTGCTGCCTTTCCCAAAGAGCATTGCCAGGGAAAATGGGCCCAGGGAAGAAAGCTGGAAAGCAAGCCTTTGGGGAGGGTCTGGGTGATCGGAGTGCAGGGCACTGAGGTGCTTTGGGCACCTCTACATGCAGGGAAGCTTCCAGTGCTGGAACACAACCAGAGCATGGGTGGTACTCCTTCAACGCATCTAATAGAGGCTTCTGCTCTGTCACAACTCTTACCTTGCTCTCCACACTCCCTCTCCAGCTGACTCCTCAGGCAGTGTGGCAGAGCACAGCGTAATGCCACCGCGGCCCACACTCCAGCCTCTCATCCGCCACCTCTCCCGCTTCTCATCCTCCACCCAAGCTTCTCTCCCAACCCTGCCTTTTGTCTCCTTCACCCACTTTCAACCTTATGCCTCCTTTGATGCCACCCGACATGAGGTGCAGCCAGATCCACCCTGCCCAGCCAAAAACATACCTGTTTTGCAAACCAACCCAGGTGTATCGGCCGTACGCTGTTCTAGGATGGCTTTTACTACGTTACACAATCCCGCTCTCTGTGAGCCTCCAGCCTGAGCAGCAGTTGAAGGAGCAGACGTCTCACAGGCTTGCCAGGACTTCCCAGCAGTGCCATGCAATATATGGGCAAATAATTAGACATGCAGGAGGGTAGATGCCACAGATTTCAGGCTTATACTTTTCCAGTCTGGTTTTGAGAAGCTAGCAGGTGTCCCCACAATGATACAGTTATTCCACAGGATGATGAAGCTCTTGGCAGTGTCCTTTCCTTGCAGGTCCCAGGTCACAGAGGAGTCCACCTGAGTCCCTTGTTGCTACCTGGAACTGCCAAGGATCAGCAACAAAATACTGGAAGAATTGTCCGAGCATTTCCTGAGGGGTGTGATGGTAACTCCAGCCAAAGCTCCATGCCATATCTCCTGGGAATGCCATATGGGTTACAATGAGAACCCTCTGGAAACGTCACATCCATTTTTTGCGGTGGAGTTAAGGAAGTGAAATGCTCTGAATTTCATATGTCCTTATAACTTGAAATCAATGAACTTTACCTTTAGGACCAACCTGCCTGCAAAATCCCTGGAAAACAACAGTTCAGTGGAGCTTTGATGACCAAATCTCCCTGGGGTGAGAGAGAGGAAGGAGTATAGGGCCAGGCCTGCTGCTGTTTTCTGCTGTGAAAGGTGTGGACTTTGTTAATCATCTCTGGCTGTTGGATGGACATCTCACACTCAGGATGGACAACATTTTTTCTTTTGCTTCTCCTGAAAAAGAGAATGTTTTTTTAAGCATTCTTTATTACAATCCATTTTCAAGCATGAAACAAGCAATGGAAAAGGCCATTTTTAAATTCTTGCACAAACCTAACCCTGTTTTTTTTTCATGCAAACAACAAAAAAATATGCTCAGATGGTACCAGTAGAAACAGTTGCTATTTACTCATTCAGTCACTTGAGGATTTGTCTCTGACTTCTACAACACTGGCTGATCCTTACTTAGTTAAGTATGGTTTCCCTGCCACCTCTCTGTATGAAATCACAACTCTCTATGATGTTTTGATTAGCATACTATTAACCAATGACTTTTACTATGCCACAGGCCTCATACTGCAATTCTTCTTTTCAACATTTCTTTCATTGTTCTGCCACTATTTCCTAACAGTTACTGCAACCTGCAGCCTAATTATTTCAATTTCCACGATATTTTGAGACCCACCGAACAGCAGCAGCATGATGAGTTTTGAACTCAGTAGTTAATCTCTAAAATAGATCTCATTAAACACGACTGTCTAACTGATCATGGGTATTGTTGTTTACTTGTAGCTCACCTCCAAAGCACCAGAGAAAAATGGTGTTTGTTTGTTTGTGTTGTTTTGATGCAGGTTTGCTTGCCTTCTTTGGCAACCAGGTGAGACACCCCATGCAAGCTCAGACACCAGTGTCTGGTGTAGGCCTGTACGTTGCCCAAGAGGGAAGCTTGCCCTGTGCTCCCCGCCATGGGTTACTAATGTTTTCAGATTCTGCAGGTGAAAGCAAAGCCTCTCATGCCCAGCCCTGAAATGTGTGAGTTTTGGCACTGCCTGCCCTCAGCAGAGACTGGCGTAGCTGATGTGATGTGGGCATTGCCTTCATTTCTGGTCAGAGTAACCTGGAAAGCCATGGGTGCTTCTCCACTGTGGAGTGAGGAGGAGGAGAAGGCGCAGTGACTCAGAGGAGCATCAGAGCCTTTGGAGTTCTCCTGCACGCCAGCCCCACACCTCCGGCTGTGCCCATGGGCTTGGCCAGTCCCTTGCTGCTTTCAAAGCACCCGGCTGCAGAAGGAGCAACTTTCCCACAGCCGTGCAATGCTCCCCAGCCACCTGTCCCTCCAGAGTCGTGCACAACGATCTTGGGCGTGCCTGAGCCCTCCTGCCACCACCCCTGGGCTCCTTACCCACCACACCAAGCAGAAGGAGAGTTTTACAGAGGGTGGCTACTCGAGGCAGTGGCCACTCACTGAGACCTGGGGCAGGGCCACCTTCTCCCCTGGAAACCAACAGCCAGGACAGCAGCATTTAAAGGCACACCATCCAAATTACTATTCTTTATGCTGCTAGGATACCACAGAACTATTCAGGGTTTTATTCCTCTGGAGGTATGGGCCACTCTGCAGCCATGTGTCCAGCATTTGGGCTTTCATTGGCTCTGAGGAGATGTGGTTTGAAATTATTTCACCAAATTATAATAAGCCATTTGAGTTTTTTCTTCCTCTTTTTAGAGTTGTTGCCAAGCAGTTTGTTCTGAAAAGGCTGGTTTTAGCATTGTTGTGTTTTAATTTTTTCTCCTCTTATCAAAGCAGGATGCCAAGAGACAAAATTACTGTCCTGATTCTGTAACATCCTCTCTCGCATCCTCCCTTCCATGCTCTGGGAAGAACAAAGTGCCTGGACATCAGGCCCATGACAGGTCGGGTCAGGGCGGCCAGCGAGCAGGCAGGAGCACGCCACAGACCGTGCTTGTGAAAGGCTCTTACTAAACTCCATTGGAGTGACGGGAGGAGTTTTCTCTGACTTCATCAGGCCTGGGAAAGGGGCCAATATCCTCCTCGAACCCTCTGTCCCTACATAAACCATACACCTTTCATTTCATATTCAAGGCTGAGCCACAGCATGGGCAGCGACGGGAGAAGTCTGGAGGGCTCTGAATAGAGGTTTGCACATCTGAGATGTTAAACAGGGAGACCCATCCCTGGGAGGGAGAGGACAGAGACTGGAGAGGGAAGGAGAGAAGAAGTGGAGAGAGGCACTGAAGCAACACACTCTGACCATGTAGGGTCCTGCTGCTGGGATGGGGGGAGAAAATCCTTTTCATGCTACTAAAGTTTTAGTGTCCCTCAATCATAATCCAGTTTAATTCAGGTCATAATAAAAAGACACTTGTATGCTCATTAAGGAGTGAAGATATGTGTGTTCTCTCGTGTCTTCTCACAGTATGATGGGACCAAGGGTGGTGATGCTGTTGAAGAAGCTACAGGGATGTATCACTCTTTCTGGCTTCTATTTACCACATCCCTAGGTCTCAAGGGGTTTTATTAAGTCTGATTAGTACTGTGCACTTTGGGGGGAAAATGGAAGTGTATTTACATTTACTGATGCTTTTAAAAAAAGTTCCCACTCCTGCTTTTTTCTTCCTTATCATTTGCTTTAGATACACCTTCAGGCCTTGGGCTTGTACGACAGAAAGCAGCTCCCAGTAACTGGAGGGCTGAAGCCATCCTTCCCTCGAATGTTCCCACAAATGTTTCCAACAAAGTAATCTAACAAGGAGGCTTTGCCCAGCTTTGCAGAGCAATATCACCCCTACAATCTTGCTTTAGAAGCGACTTGGCAGTGGATATGATAGTGGGAGAGCTGCTCCAACCTCATTAAAGCCACTGGAGAACCTCCCACAGCTTTCAGGGGCATAGGCTTTGGGTGCTTGTGTGCTGAGGCTGGAGCAGACCACTTGGAAATGTTTTAACAAAGGAGAAAAAAAAGAATATACAAACTATGCTTGCTAAAAGCTTTATAAAAAAATAAAATGTTATTCTAATTCCCCACACAAATGAATTATCATGGGATTTATGATAAGAATGTTAGGAGGAGAGAGCCATCCCCAACCTTTTGTGGAGCTCAGTGCGACCTCAAGCTGGAGGGGGCAAGAAACCCCAGCATAACAGCATGCTTTTGGTGGGACTTGCATGGAGACTGTCAGACATCAGGAGGCATCTCTGACATGTTAAAAGCACATCCAGATTATGACAGCTACAGCTGCTTTCTCAGCCCACCACTGACCATACCTTCTGCACTAACCCTGATGCTCCCACAGGCTCTAACATGTCTCTGGAGAAACAACAAGCATCAAAGCAACACCCCTGAAACCCAGACCCAAGCAGCCCACTGCGATCAGCTTCTCTCCACACCCCTCTCCCCAGCACAGCGTTCCCAGTCCGTGTGTGACGCTGCAAATGGCCATACCCTGCTCTGAAGCTTTCTGAGGAGGCAGCCTGGTAGGAACCCAGCAGGGCAGCCAAACCCTGCAGCTGTGTGCGGGAAGGAAGCGGGGCTGTGCCGGCACCTCTGCAGGCAGAGCGGCTGCAGCCCACCGCCCACTGCCCGCAATGTGCCCTCTGGAGCTCCCCCGGGGCTCTGCCTCATGCTGGCAGGGTTTTGGAGGACTGTCCAGGCTTTTTCTTAGCTGTCTCACCAGGTGCCCCCTGTGGCACCGCTCCCACAATCATGATGTCATCAGGTCGATTATCTTCAGATTTAAAAATAGTTTAAAACTGGAGTGGTTTGGTCATGACGGGTCAGCTGGTGGGAAAGGAAAAGCCCCCGATCCCCACCCACTGGGTATTTTGGAGACCTTGTGCAGGCAAAAAGCCAAGGTGTATGAGTGAGGAGCTTTATCCTGGCTGCACTGGGGTGAAGCCAGCTGGGAAAAACAATTGCTTTTACTTAAAACTTTCTTCCACCTCAGGACCAACATGTTCCAACAAACTCTGGGGAACTCACTGCAATGATGCCACTGAGAGACCACCTCATAAAACTGCATTTTCCAAGGTTACCCCAATAAACAGAACAGGAGTCAAAAAGGGTTGAAGATTTTAGTTCAATGAGGTGTTTGAGGGAGGGCAAGAAAGAGAAATTTGATATTTCTGTGGCTGTGAAATGAATGATAAGGTGGCTTATGAATGATGGTGGTTGTGAAATGAATGATAAGAATATTCAAGCATTTGTTGTTGTTGTTGAGAGTACTTGATTTCTGAGAGTTTTGCTTCCAAGTGAAACGTTTCCTTCTTGCCACTTGTGTCCTTCTAGTGCTACTCAGACACACTCCCAGCCCACTTCCAGCAGCACTGCTGTGGGTAACAGGTATCACATCACACTGAAGATTTTATCATACTTTTATAGCAAATCACTCTTACACTTCTTATCTTTGAGAGAGGGGCAGGACATGACCTGCCAATGCCACCCTGAAGTAATCAATGTCCCTAAATCCTAAACGAGCAAAATACTGAAAATTTGCACAGCTGCAGCATCCAGACCCCTGCAGACCTTCAGGACAGGGGGACTAGGAGAAGACAGAGCTGTGTGTGATCCCCAGGCAGAGGTGCCAGCCCCAGCACAGATGCTCCTTTCCTATCCAAACACTCGGGGCTGCCAACGTGCACCCCACAAGCTGAATGCTCCTTTTTTCTCTGTGAAAGTGGCCTCTCTTCAAATAAGCCTCATGCTGCCTACTCAGTTTTTTTGGCTGCTCCTTCCACTTCTTCCCCCCCATTCAAAAAAGAGGAGCTAAAGGAAACACCTTTGGCTGCAGTGAATAGGTAGCGGCTTTTGTACTTCCCTTTGCTGCCCTTCCCAGCCCCGTGACGTGGGGATTTCAGAGATTTCCTGAGCAGCTGCTGGATGCTACACCTTTAGGAGCTCCAGCCCTGACTCCTCCACACCCTTTCCCCTTCAGCAGAATTCACACAAAACCAGGGGATTAAAAAAAACAGCTATAAAACCCAGCCTGGCACTCACTCGACTGGAGTGACTCTGCCCTTTGCTGCTTGTGTAAACCTGGTGCAAGCCCAGTGGAGGCATTTCTGGGGTGAGGTGGGCAACTGTGGTGTTCAAATGATGTATCCCAGCCCCTCCTGACTTTACTGGCATGTCTTGTTAAATTAGGTGTGGATGATTTTTACTATGCTAAAAATGTCTTATTTTTTAGTAACAGCCTGTATTGCTGCTTCTTTTTTTTATCTACCTTTTCTCTAAACAAATGTTAGGATCCAGGTGCTTTCTGCCATCTGCATATGGGGCCGGGTCAAATCAGCCCTGGGCTTGTTTCGTTCCTGGTATCTGCCGCTCCTCTGACACCTCTCAGATCACACTGACAAGGAAAACTTTTATTCCTCAGCCTGTAATTCCTGCCTCTGTGTGTGGGGCAAGCTCACACACCTTGTAACTATTTAACTTCGGCTCAGAACTCGTCTCTTCATTATCCAGATAGAATTACATCTGACAAAAGTATGAATGCACCAAAGCACGAAAGGAAAAGGCAGAGGGATTAAACTGATAGGGGTTTTTCACCCCTGTGAACATTGTGCCCCCATAAAGAGCCTGAGGAGGAAGAGGATGAAAAATTGTTGAAGGATCATAGCCATGATTACAGGGTGTGATCTCTCACATGGCACCTGAAAACTCAGGCAATTATGGAAATTTTAAAGGAAAATCAATTTCAGAGCTAAGGGCAGGGCAGGGGGGGGGGTTGGTTGTTTGCTTTGGGTTTATTTTTTTCTGTTTTTGTTTCCTAATGACAAACCAGAGAACCTGAAGTGTAACTTAACACAACACTTAACTTTGCATTACAGGTGGGTTTTCCAAGGCACTTAGGGACACCCTGACAGCTGTTGTGGCATCTATGGCTAAAAAAATAAATAAATAGAAAATCATTGAAGGATTAATGACATTAAGGTTAACCTTGTGCCAAGCACTTCTGAAAACAGGGTTAGGAGGGGGAGTGGGTGTCTGATGCCTTTGCTGGGGAGTGATGACCTGCCGTGGTCAGCAATGCAGGTGGGGTTGGTGATGTGAAGCCACAGCAAGTGCCGGGTCACTTGGGTGCTGCTTGGGGCTGGGGGCTGCTGTTTGTCCCCCATCCCACAGCTCCTGCCTGCACCAGGTCCCCAACTGCAACAGGCCTTGAATAAACTTTGCAGCAGGTTTATGTGCTGTTGACAACTTGCAAAAAGGTCGTGGCAGGAGGATGGCACAATTTTCTTGTAAAAACATTGCTGACGCATGTTAGGGAAGAAAAACAGGACTGCAGGAGAAGCTGTGGATCACTGCCTGAAACTCGCTTTCCTTGTCAGCTCTCCTGTTTTCTTTTAATTAAAAAAAAAGGGGGGAAAAACAACTGAGGTATCTCCTTGTAACAAGTGGAGGAAAATGGAAAGTAAACATATAAAGAAATACCAAAAGAATTACCTGGGAAATTCCAAAATGAAAGTATTTTCTTTAAAAATTTCAATTAAGGTTGCTAAGTAACAACACTGTATCTACTTATCAGCTCATTTACAAAATCTAAGCACTGAAAAGCCAAGACATTAATAGCGCTGAATATCATAAATCTTACGCTGCTGACATAATAAACGTACTCGCATTATTCTTATCAAGTACAAAGAAAGCAAACTACATATTTCATCACAACAAGCTTAGCGCTGACCTCTAAATAAATAGCTGTCTTTCATTAGCAATCTCAAAATAAAACATAAAGCAAACCCTATTAAAAAGAGCCATAAAAATTATGTATGTAGACGCTAATGACACATATTGATCAGCTTCACGTGCAAAGCCATACACATGCATAATTCTGCCACAAATCAACATGGTTATGCTTTCTTTTTCCCCCCCCTCAAATCAGACATTCAATAATATCCTCAAGAAAACACAATTATGAAGAATTAACTAAAAGGCAGCTGTCAGTTTGATAAATATATCTATTTTATACAAGCACACATGTAAGTCGTCAGTCTTCACCCTATCTCTTTAAGAGCATTTTACTATTGTCACTGGAATTACCAAACTAATATGATTTGAAAGGTCAGAGTTAAGGCTGCTGAGTTCTGGTGGGACGTACTGCAGAGCTGTGTTTTATGCTTCATAAAGCTCTGGCTCTCTGCTGGTGCTAATTAGGATAGTCCCTTGTAATCAGTGGCACTCTTCCAATTTCCATTAGCTAAGTTTTGGACTCAATGGGCTTTTACTCCTATGGTTGCCCCATTTCAGTCGAGCACTTAACCATATGCCAAGCCTTATGCAGGTACTTAAGCTCTGAGAAGTGCTTATTTTTAAGTGTTGTGATGGATCACACGGGCGATGCAGGAACATGGAGGAACATGTGCTCATCATACTCCAAACTCCCAAGTCTCAGGTGCTTTATCAAGCACTCTTCATGCCTTTCAAGCATTTTGGCAATTTCCAGGGGACAGATGCTAATGCTCCAGCCGGGTCCATGTCAGCAGCCATCTGCATCTCCGTGGAGCCGCGGTGAAACCAGGCTCAAACGGGATGGCAAGGGCAGAAGGGTTGCCTCGATGGACCGGGGTGGTCCCTGGGGTAATTTGCGGTTTGAGCAGACGACATAAATTTGTTGTAGCCTTTTATTCAGTGTCGTCTGAGCTGCAGCTCCCAGCATGCCCGCCAGCTGACATGCCTGGCTGTCCCAAGGTCTCCCAGCCGAGCCTTCCCACGTCACATTGAGGGACTCTGACTTTCTGATGGATGAACAACTGATTTCGACTCCTTATAGGTAGCAATTGCTCTGCAGTTATTGCCACAATATATCAAATCCTTTTTAAAAAAAATCAGACTAAGTGCACCGAGGATCAAATTGTCGCTGAAAGAAACTTCTGAAAACTCGCAGATAATAGTTAAATCCATTCAGCTTTGAACACTTTAAAAACTGATCAGACCTCTTTCTTAAAGCCCTGAAGTGCTTTTAACTCCCACTGAAGCCAATCAGGGCTCTTTGAAAGAAGTGAATGGCAGAACTAGCCCCTGAAACATGTGAGCCCTGCTATGGAGAGTGGAAGCAGAAAATAGGTTACCCCTCCCAGCACAAAAATGCAGATGTGAATTAACTCCACATATGTAATGACATTTAAAAGCTACATTCAGTAAATCGTATTCAGAGCGAGGAAGAAATGTGAAAGAAATCCATCAACATTAATTTAACTCAGACAAATAACTATTACTCAATGTAAGCCAAATTGCAAAATGCAAAGACTCGTGTATCTAGTCAGTAAGTTTTAATGATCCCCCCACTCCCAAAAATGTTTTGACAAAAAATGGATAAAGTAGTCCTTTCATTCAATGTCTCATTTTAAAAAAAAAAAGAGCAAAAATGTGCTGGAATTTGAAATAAAGTGTTCATTTTGAAGTAATGAAGAGCTATAAAAAATCTCTTCTCTCAGGTTCTTAACTTCTCTCCTCCTGGGAGAAAGAGAGGGGAAGCTGAAGCAGTGGGTATAGCTGCTCATATTGTGCAGGAAGAGGCTTTTTCAAAGCATTTCAGCACTGCTGATGAGGAAAAAAGTTTTTCTTTGAAACTAGGTATGTTGGTCCCCCTCCCCGCTTTCCCCTCCCTGTGTGTCCTGGATGAAGCACAAGGGAATGAGGGGTGGTGAGGGGAAGAAAGTGTCCGTGAGGGCAGAGAATGACCGAGAGGGGACTTCTCTTTAAAATTTCTCCTTTTGTGCCTTTTGAGTAAGCTAGGAAGGGATAGAGACAGGGGAGAAAATGGGGAAAACCCCCAGGCTTCTTGCCCAGTAACACTCTTATATTGGGTGCCTCCTCTTTCCAATAAACCCCTTCATTTTCCCCACTGAAAAAAACAAAAAGCTTGTGCTTGAATCAGCAGTGTTGGTAATGAGAGCAGCCTTGGATCCGGATTAATTCAGACCAAGGAATTATCAATTAAAATGCTGATTGCCACCATGGCAAGTCCCTTTCCTTCACCACCACTGGTGAGAGTACAGTGGTAGTTGGACAGTGATGTGCCATGGCAGGAGAAAAGTATTTTAAGGCAGACACAGGAGAAAAAGTGTGTGTGAGAGATTTCCATATTAAAGCTGGAGGGTATACCCTGTGTAGGCAAATGAAAATGTAGACCGTGTACTATGTGTATGTCAAAGATTATTTTTTTAAAATAACAATATATAAAATAATGATATTTCAACCTTAATCATTTTATAGACTATAATTAGTTCTTGTTAATCTGTCTAAACATGGCAGTGATGACAGCACTTCCTAGTAGCCAGATAATAAATCAGGGTCTAAGAAGCAAAGAAATTCACAGAATTTTTATTTGGTATGATTTGTATGCTGGAAGAAGTCATTTATATCCATTTACATGCACTTGGATATATTTAGGCTTGCATCTGAATTTATCTTTAAAATGTTTATACATGGGATACAGAGAGCAAATGCTTTACACCTGCTGATACCTGCCCGTTTGTCTGTGCCGCTAACACTCTGTTTATTTTATGAAAACATGCTGGTTTTTTTTCTTGTGATCCCTTTAAGAGGGTGCAGAACTAATTTTTAGCTCATTATGGAGGTAATCTTCCCTTGCTTATTTGACTTGGGCTGTTTCCATAACATCTGCTTTCATGCAAAGGCGCTCGGCGCTGTATGGATGTAAGCAGCACTATATGTGGTTACATTCACATGTTGTTCACTTAATGAAATCCTGGCAATTGTCCCATGTTTGAAACACATCTGAACCACAGAGAACTACTCAACGCTGGTGCTCTCCAGGAACGTAGAGAGGAGGGAGATGGCACTGTCTGTGCCTTCCTGAGGGAGCTGAGCTACAAATGTTAGGGGGAAAAGAGCACAAGTGCTTTTCTAAAAAAACCCACAGAACATGGGGCAATTCTGGAATGTGTGCTAAAAACTCCTTCTAAATTGAGAGTCCACAAAACATTCTTGCCAACTCTTTTAAATTGATCTACACTGATTGTCCTGACCCGTCCCCTGTTGTGATGGCTCTCGGTGCCCTGCACAGATATCTGGCTTTTGCCCAGCTCACTGGCAGGAGTGGATGAACTTGTTTCCAGTCCTCCGAGTCAGCCTGAGCCTGAATCCTCAACTTATCCATGTCCTCCCCTCCTTCCCACAGTGACCAGCATCAGCACTTTACTGGCCTTCCCCTTCCATGTCATCTGGAACATTCTCCGGTGCTTTTCTCTCTATATTTATATATATTTTCAAATTTACAGCATTTCAGCTGGGGGAAAAAAACATCATTATATGGCAAACAGAATTTTTCCTTGTGAAAACCACAGAAAAAAAATCAAATTTTAAACATTCTCACCCAAAAGCAAAGATGTCAGTTTGTTCACTGCGTTTTTTCAAAAACATTTCCATAGTTTCAGTTAAACCATTTAGTCAGTGAAGTGGGGAAGGATGCAAGAGGATGCTGATGAGGAACAAGAGCTATTAAAGGCTGAGTTAACTATTAAACCTTTATAATAATTTTCTGGGGAATAAGTATGATAGTACAGGGCTGTTCTTCCCTCCTGGGGCAGAGCCAAGGTAGGAGCTGGCCTTCCATAAAGCCACACACATTCCTCACTGTGACACGGATTCCACCATGTGCTGTTTGCTAATGTAAAGCTGATTGCACTCCCCAAATAACAGCAGAAATAAATAGATATATTCTGAAGCCAACCCAAACCCAAAGGCTTCTTTATGTATTTGCTCAGAAGCTGCTGTTTTATTGCAGGGCATGTGTCAGCCAGCAATTCATTCCTTTCTGTTACAGAGATTTCATGCTATGGAAGTGATGGGTTTCTTTGAAGGACGCAGCAGAGAAAACCCAACAGTTGGGGTGTTCAGGAGAGGCAGAGGGACACAGCAGGGAGAGGAGCGTGTAAAGGGTGATGAAGAGGCAGAAAGCTTCTCAGTGCTTAGGCTGCTTGCATCACTGCCCAGAGTGCCACCTCATCAGAAGATAATGCAATCTGCACGGGGTTGCTTCACAGGGCTGCATCATTACCAGGAACAGCGAGATCAGTGGGCGTTCAGGTGGAGATGCCCTGAGTCAGAGAAGACATCAGCTGATGGAGCAGATCAAGGGTCTAGTTGGGGTTTGGGTTTTTTTTTTCAAGATGATAGACCTAAATCTCCTAAACTACAGCTTGCCGAGATGAAGGTTCTCTTGTACCATACTGCTTACAGCTTGTGAATCTAAACCAGACACAGACACAGAGAGCACTGTCATTTTTTGTTCAACTAAGGCATCAGGGTTTCTTTTCTTTTTTTTGGCACTTTCAGCCCAGCTCAGCTAGCAGCTACATATTTCCAGAAGGATTTCAATGTGTAGTCTTGCAAGAGCAGATTTTGGTCTTCAGCAGTGCCCAGGTTGTGGCAGCTGGAGCTGAAATCCTGAGGAACCCACCATCTGGGCTGCGGCCGCGGGGGCTAAGCGCTCACAAAACCGACCTTGAGATCATCTCAAATCTAAACCAGCAGAGGCTGTGGCTGCACGGGGCTGTGTGTGGCTAGGTGTGCTTGAGAGAGATAATTATTGGGAAAGGCAGGAAAACATTTACCCACTGCTGTAAAGTGTTCTCAGAAGACAAGAGGAATCCCTATCCTTTAGCCTTTTAATTGATTTTAATTATTCAAAGCTCTTTCTCTCCTTGCTCAAATAGCAGTACGATACAATATTGTTGCAAGTATCTCGGTGCCTTTTGAGGTACTTAAATATGAATAGCTGGGAAGCTGGTGCCTGCTCTCCCTCTGCACGCACGCAGCAAGCCCTTGCTGTGCAAGGCAGAGCCCGCTGCACAACAGCCAGATTATTCCAACAGCTCCCTTCATTTCATGGGGATTCGTTTAAGTGGATTCCACACAATACTCTCAAAATGTTATGAGAGATGATTCTAATAAGGCCGAAGCCACTACGGCATTTAAGGGGAATTTAATCTTATTCTCCTACCACATAAAAAGGAGAGAAGTGCTGACATCTCAGCCCACCACTGGCCTATTTCACGAACATTTCAAACTGTGCTTTTCCATTGTACAGCTGTGTATTCCCCTCATACACATGTGCATATTCCATCACAGTCCCCTGTGATCCCCAGTTCACCTTCCTCCTGCTTGGAAAAGGCAGACACAGAGAACTGCAGAGGCTGAGACCTGGCAGCAGTGTCACAGCAGTGACCAGGCATGGTACTGCATCGCCCTCCGTGCAAGCCAAACAGTCAGGAACGTTTCAGAAGTTCATGCTGGCACATGAGGCAGCAATGCTGGAGCATGCAGAGGGTTATTGCTGTGATTCATTGCTGGATGGGCATGGCTATCCAGTCCACCTCATGATGCTGGAATAAACCTGCTGAATGTGTGCTGTTGCTCCTCCCAGCCTTCCTAGCTTCAGCTATGCTGTAGGAGACCCTCTTTGGGAACCTGCTCCCAGTGCACTGGGACACAAACATTTCTCTCTGTCTGGTTTGTAACACCATGAGCACAAAGCTGAATGTAGAAGGGTCACCAAACCCAAGGACCCAGCAGCCAAGGAGTGCTCCTGAAATGTTTGTGCACGCTCACACGCAAGTTTGCTGGAAGAGCTTGCAAAAGAGGAAGGACATATTCATTCCAAGGAGCAAAAGCTGCAGTGGAAGTAGCTTTCTTGGAAGTGAAGGGCTGCCCAGGCGCAGGGCTTGGGGTGCAGCTGGCTCCCTCAGCACACTTGGCTGTGCATTTCCTTCTCTTTCTTGTAAGGCTGAGCAGTCCCTACACACAGGCTGGTTTTCTGCAGAGGAGTTACCCTCCCAACCTTCCACGCAGCACTTGGACCTCCCTGCTCCTGCAGCCACACCACTGCTCTGAGCCACACAGCCCCCAGGGCAAGGCACAGGGTGCCTGAGGCACTGGAAGACCTTCACTGGGTTCCCTCTTCCCACTGCTTCTCCCACACTCCATTGCACAAACCAGCCCTCCTCCTTCCTGAGGCATATACCTGCCATTATGCTTCCTGGGAGTTGGCTTCCTGGGTAGCCCTCATCCCTATGATTGAGTTGGCTTACCCAACCCTACTCTTACTCCTCCCTCTGATAATATTAGCCTATCTGTTACACATGCCAAAGGCAGTTACCCTTCCAGCCATCCTCTGGAAAGACTGCTTTTCCAATTCTGCCTCTCTGGGCAAGCCATATTTGAATGATAGCTCTCTAACAGTCGGTACCGGGTTCAACACTCAGCCAGAAGGTGCATATACAGAGGAGTGTGTGAGCTGTTGAAGATAAGGACCATTTTTCATAGGGGTTTGCATAATATCCACCAGAAAACATCTTGCTCTCATTTGCATTTCTAGGCAGTGCTGTAACACTGATGTCCAAAGGATCAGTGGTACAAGTGGTAGCTTTTGTTCCTTCTGCGGTAATGATGCTCATGGGTGGGGATGGTGACACTATGGGATGGCTATGGGATGCCCCAAATGCCCATACTGAGTGACAGGGGGCTCAGGGAAGGGGGTACAACCCCTTATCTTGTCCATTCCTGCTTAATCTGAACCAACAAACAGTTGTAAAATAGATCCACTATAAAAGGGAAAGGGATAAATCCAAACTAACATCCCCGGATTTGAGTCTTGGCTCAGACAATTTTCTTTTCATCCTTATGCAAATCAGACAATTCCTGCTTATTTCATCATGAAGTGGGAGGCAGGGTAAGGCTGACGTAGTCTACAGTACCTCCCAGGAGTATTAGGAAGATTAATTAGTTAATGTTTCCAAAGTGTTATTATACAAGTGCCAAACAAAACTAACAACAAGAGGAAAAAATGACATGGCAATGAAAATAAACAAACATAAAGCCAAATTAAACATAGTTAAGGGAGGTAACTCTATGATATTAAATGTAGAATAAAAAGAGAGATTGATGTAACTTATGTGATCTACAGAACACTGAATGCAAAGCAGTTTGTTGGTTGCATTATACTACCAGACAGACTGATTCTAGAAAGCAAGTTTTGTTTAAGTTTTAGGCTTCTGTGACAGTGATTTATTTTAATGATACGCAATACTTCACTTTGCATTTAAGATTTCAAGACCTCTATAAGTTTATGTAAATTCTAGCTGCTAGGGCACAAGATAAAATCATGGCTCTTACTTACTTTCGGAGCGTCACATAAATGTGAAAAATAGAAGAGTTGCTGCAGGCCAGCAAGCTACATTTTGACATTGTGAGAATCTCCATATCCTACATACCCTGCTCTGATCAGGGAATATCTGTACTAGCACGTCTTGAGAAAGAAACAGAGAGCAAAGGACAAAGCAGCTCGTATTATCGAGGATCCAGAAGCAGTGTTTCCTCCTTCTCATGCTATTTCACTATGTGGGACATCAGGAAAAGAGAATTAAAAAAAAAAGCCATCAGCAGGCATTTCAAGTGTATGAAATATTCTCGGTGGGATCCAAATAAGATCAGAATATTTTTTGTGATTATATCACTTGGCAAACTCAGAATCGATCCTCTCTCCATGCAATCCTCAGGCTGAAATGGGGCTAGTTTGGAGTGAAATTGCATGGTGGAAACATGCCTTGCTCTGCGATTTTGCCTGGTTCTGTAATCAAATTTCATAATAATGAAAACTGTAAGTCAAGAAATTGAGGAAATGTCATGAAAAAGAAACCCCAAAATAAATAGGCGTTGAATAAATCCATCCACATTAACTTGGAAGAAACAGGAATAGTGGCTAGCACAGCACGTCTGCTCTCTCAGCTGATCACTGAATCACTCTCTGACTTAGAGCACATCACTTAAATCTTGCTTAGCTTTGGTTTTGTCCTCCAGGAAAGGGCGAGAACAAAGGACGTGTGCACCAGGCTTGCTCTAAGCAGAGCCACAGTGGGTACTGGCCTTCAGCAGCTGCAAAGGACAACCAGTGTCCTGCTGCCCACAGCTCCACACAGCCCCAGGGCTGAGGGAGAGGGAGGTGAATTGGGAAGGATGCACAGGACATCCAAGGCAGCACCAAATCTCAGTTGACTGATCTTTAGGACTGGTGACAAAGGATTGTAGTTAGGGCAACACCCGTTTGCACCCTGGGGTGCCTCTGGGCACTTTGAACCTGTTGGCCCTTTGCTTCTGCTGTTGCATGTTTTTCCTGCTAACAAGCCCCAGGCCAGCTCTGCACGTGCACAAGGAGCTCAGAAGGCTCAACGTGGGAGGAGCTCAGTCTGTTTCTGCTCTTACAATCATTGTAAGTGACTGCTGCTGGCTTTAAAATCATATTTGCATTGCACTGCGTGGAACAATGTTTCTTTCAAGGCCAAGTCGCACACTGAAGCCTACACTGGGACCAGTGCCACTGCAGAGTTGAAACCACTGATGCTCACTTGGTTTCATTTAAAATCCTTGCAAATGTGACTACAAGCTCCAAGGAATGTGCCAAGCTGTGTCAGTCACACCGAGCTTTACCCATGCAAACCCCAGCAACCTGGTCAAGCACATGGGTGTACTTTTGTGCTTGCAACAGCTTCTCCCCCCAGAAGGTGATCCTGGCAGCCCGTGTGTGGGTCTCTCTGCTTCTCCTCAGGGCCAGGGGGAAGGTATCACTGATTAGCAGTGTGAAGTGTGCATCATGCAAATTAAAAATTAGTATGGCATAAAAATGAACACTCTGGACTCAGACCAGGCCCCAGGAGTCTTTCTGCTACTGCGGGGAATCCTTCAGACAGTCCTACTCAGATTGACATCCAGTGTCCCCAGCTACATTATGTCCATTTTACCCCAAAGGAAAACATCCCCCTGTTGATCAGCATTGTCTGAAAGTGATATTGATACCAACACACGTATATCCCCTTCCACTCTGTACTTAAGCTCACATCCTTTTCCTCCTCCACCCCATGAACTTGCAGTACATCAAGCTGAAGGGCTTTAGTCCATTCTAGGTCCCATGAAAGCCACTCTTAAGAGCTTGTTTCACCTGGGCAATCCTGCCACTCTGAGGGCCTCTATGTGAGACAAGCCAAAGAAAGTGCAGGGCAGGCTAGGTTAAAGGAGACTACTGAGTTAGCTTTGGGTAAGCACACTTCTGAATTGGGCCCATCTTTGTCTCTGACATGCCATGGTGTACGCATATTGCATACCTGGTAGCAATACTCAGAGCATCCTGCAAAGGAGGAGAGAGGAAGGGGAAAGAAAATGTGATTATGAAACATCAGAGTAGATCTGATCATGTCAAATTCCTCTGGAGGAAAAGACAGAGAGAAAAATTACCAGCACGCAGTGCTTGAAGTCAATAAATGAAATTTACCCAATTCAGCAGAGGCATCAGGGAAATCACTCTTGATTTGTCTTTGATAGGTTGACAAAATCTCTGTTAAAGTTGTTTTAATGCTTTTGTAACTAGGCTTCCAACTACATTGAACCCGGGCCAGATCTCAGCTTAATAGGACCAGCCCTCAATGTCAATCAAATTTGTAGCTGGTGAGAAAAATGAACCTTTTCTTGTGCCCCTTGTTCTCAAGTTGGGCAAAGAGCCCAAAAGTGTCTGAGGTTTTACTCTGCCAAGCTTCTGAAGGAAAATTTACTTACAGGAATGAAAAAGCCCCATGGCTGTCTGTGGCACAATGAAACAGATCAGGGCAAAATGTGCCCCTGGACGTTTTCATGTGGCATCTGTTGGAGTCAGTGGTGGCATCATGTAGATAAACTGGGCACTGAATTTAGCTCGTTGATAATGGAATTAGACATTATGAAATGAAGGTATGTTCTGCTCTCTGTGAGTCGGCAACATTAATGAATTAATTTAGTACTTAATTAATATACAAAGCCACAGAGTGCTGTTGGCAAATTAACCGTCAGCAAGACACGTTGCTCCAAGGGTCATCGGATATTTCTTTTTTTCTTCACCCTGCTGGTGTCAGGGGCAGAGATCACATTAGTTGCTGAGTCATGGTGTTATAATGGGAACTACTGGGAGCTGAGCTTTTTGGAAATGAGCTGCTCCTGTCCTCTCCATCTCTGTACGCAGGAGACAAAGGTCAGAACTTCCCCCAATGTGAGGGACTGCAGAAACCTTTCTCCCTCTTTAATCCTGCAGTGATACCCAGTCAGTCAATGCACCCTCACTTGCACTTGCTTTATGATTGACAAACAAGATTATTTATATTTAAAAAGGCTAAATACATTATAACTCAGTGTCCTAACTGAAAAGAAGAGCCGAAAGTCTAACTACAATGTGAATCTGTGCCTGAATTTTCCCCAGATCTGGATAGAGTTTCTAAAAGGGATCTAGGTTCATAGCAGAGCAGAATCCTGGCTACTTGCTGTTCTAACATAGCTGATATTTCTGCCTCAATGAAAGTGACATGTATGCTTGAACTTCCCTCAATTGCTTGAACTTCAGAATGGACTGAAACTGAGTAGAAAATGTCAGAAAAGGTGGCATTTGAGCAACTCTCAAATTCAGCTCAAGAGCGAGTTCAGGACTCAGCTTCCCCCTGTTCACAAAACTCTGAACTCAGAGTACACCCCTGCTCCCATAGCTTCACCTTAAGCCCCAACTTTTCAGTATATTTCTACAGAAATTTGCTCACAAATGAGCCCTGGTGCACCTGAAAGGCTTAGTGAAGCTTTGTTAAATTGCACATTCATTAATCCAAGATGAAACCTGGCAGGGTAGAGCAGGTCGATTACTCAGTGTGTGCCCTGCACCCAGAGCTTGGTACCCAATCCAAAACTCACTGAATCTTCTGGGCACCCTTCCATGCATTCCTGCAGACTTCAGACAAATGCTTGAATGAGAACTAGGCCAAGACCTCTTTTCCATACACCATACAGATGAGGGTACTAAGGAGAGGAGACAGTTGTTTATAAGGAATACTGCATCTCAGAGCACGAGGAAGACGTGATTACAGGAAAAAATGCACCAAGTGTTTTGTGGATCTGATTCTCTATCAGAAAAGCAATTTCACAACTATGTAAATACACAGTTATTCTGTGAAAAAAAAAAAATAAAATTAAACTCTCTCTCTAATTGCACAAGAAGCTCCCTTGCTGTAATGAAAAACATCTGCCATTATTTACCAGCAGACTCCAACATGCATTTGTACTGTGCTCCCTCTTAGAAATGCATGGGGAACATGGAGTGGAGAAACTTGGTTTGTTGACTGGATAAGGATTTCTACAGGGAAAACAGGGTGGGGAGCTCAGGGAGAGCTCTGATCCCTTGTACACTGCTTAAAGCCTGATACCTCTGTCAAAAGCACACGTGATCCAGTGCATGACAAAGCCTCCCCACCTTTCAAAATTTATCTCCACAGACCTTCTCCATTCTACATGCAAAAGAATGATAATCCCCTTTCATAGTAAATCTTCAGATGAAACAGAGCCCACTGTCCTCTTAGATGGATACTATATTTCAAAGATTATTAAAGCTGAATCTGATTAGAGGCTCAGCAAAAGAGCAGAGAGCTACAGGCACAGGTCACAAACAGGTGAACCCAGAACTGACTGGAGGTAACTGGTATCTTTGTATTGACTTCAGTGAGCTCTGGACAAGACCTAAGGTTGACAGGAGTTTGTATGTATGAATTTTGAAACTTCTTCGGCACTAAAACATGGGATGAGTGAATATCTGCTTAACACTGAGTGGCTGCATGAAAAATGAGTGAACTGAAACCAATTCCTCCACAAAACCAAAAATAATTGACAGTTAATGAAGTATTTCCACTGAGTGAAAACAGAAATTACATGAGCGCTACATAGGCTGCTACAACTCAAGTGCCTTTCTGCTCTCATTGCTTGTTTTGTCATTTTGAAAGCAGTTATCACTTAAGAGGCTGTGCTCCAGGTCACAGCTGCTAGCAGTAGGACACTTTTTAGTCACACCTGCTTGACAGACCTCTAAAAATGTAAGGGCTTTGCTCTGAGGTTGGTGATCTGAGTTTAAAAAATTTAATCATAATTATTTTCCTGGATCAGTGTCTTCACTTTGCAGAGCACTAGCTTTTGCATTTCAAATTGTGGCAAAATATATTTCTAGCATGCAAAAATAAAAATAATCTTGGCAATCAGAAGCTCATCAAAGGGGAGATACTGGCTGCTCATTTGACTCATCTTCCATCACTGCAAGACAACTCAGATTGCATTTTAGAGCTGCTCTAAGATGTGCTGCTGATGTAACACGTCCCCATTGCTCCTGTCCTGCCCTGGGCTTGCAGCAGGAAGGTGTGCACTTGTTTTGCCCTGAACTAAGCATCAAAGCATGTGCTTCCACACTGAAGAGTAAGAACCCATGCTAGGCAGGATCTGACCCCTGGTTTGCAGGGGTGGGGGGACAACAGGGGCCATTTTAGCTGAAAGCTTCTCACCAGTTTCTAGAGGAAAGGAGCAGAGAAGAGAGCCAGAGTATGAAGTGTTTGGGTGGCTGGTAAGTATAAAAGATGACCCTCTGCAAGTGTGGTTGGCTTTGAGAAAGATTGGCACAGGCATGTTGAGTATCTCGGTGAAGAAGAGAGAGGAGATGGAGGTAGAAAAAACGGGCAGCAACAAAACAGTTTTAAAATCTAAACCGAAGGGTTCCCCGTGAAGAACAGAAGGTTTTATTTTTTAATAGTTTCTTAAAAACCAGCCACTTTAGAATGAGGCAAAAACCAATCTGCTTTGGACTCGCTAGGCCACAAGGTACCATCGATTCATACCTTCAATTCACACTGGTGTCAAACCCAGTTTGTCAAACCACTACTATCAACACACTTTCTCTGAGAGACAAATAAAAAAAGCCCAGTGAAACCTCCTAATCTTCTGCTAGTCTGGGCTATTAGCAGCTTCAGAACTAATGATGGGTGAACCTCCTAAGGTCTGAGATGTCAGTGGGAGTTATATGCCCGGATCAAGGACACGATATGACCCAGATAAATTTAAGACAGAAAGGTAGATCAAAATGTGGGTCAGGCAGTCGTTAGTGTTTCTTTAAAGATGATAGAGGAATGGTTTTTAACACTTCCGAGGAGTTTTGTTGATGTTCTTATGTACGCTCTTTGTTTAAAAAAATAAATACATTTTTCATGCCTTCAAAATTCCAAGCTGCAGAAAATTTCCTCTTGTGATGAGAAGCATTCAAAACAAAAACATGTGGCCTGATTTGTCTTTTATAGAAATCAAAGGCTGCATTCTAAAGAGACTTCCTTTACCACACAAATGTAGCAGATGTTTTTTAAGATTATAGCTGCACAAGCAATCTACGGTTTGAATCTCAGAAGCATTTAAAGTTTTTTTTAGAGGAAGAGTTTTTGTGTTATACTGTGATAAACTGCAAGTGAGTAGGAAAGGGATTGTCTAAGACAGGTAATTAAGGTGACAGTGTACAGTAAATTTGGCCAGCATTGTTTTCATTCAGGAAAATAAAGCTAAAAATGATCAGACCGTCTCAGTCTAACGTTTTGCTGGTGGGTTAATTAAAACACATTTTCAATGCCAAAGGTGAAGAGATTAGATCTATGGTGAATGCAGCCCAACAGCACAATATAACCAAGAGTGTATATTTGCATATGTGTTGCTAATATGATGTTTCATTGTTGTTGTCCCCAGGTGAAGCCCTGGTGTGTGCACTGGAGCAAGTGGTGCTGGAGCCAAGGGCTGGGCTGGAGCTGATCCTGTGCAGGCACATCAGGAGGCTTTGTCAGTGAGTTCAAAATTGCTGGGTCAAGCTTCAAGCAGAAGTGTCTTAATCCTGCTTTCTTGCTGTAATAATGTTCTTTTCTCTAACTGCGAAAGCTCCTGCAACTCCTGAGTGACCAACTGACCATCTCCAGGAGCTCTGAACCCTGGCCACCTGTGGGACACTGCTCTGACAGCATTAAAAGATTCGCTCCTAAAGTGGCCTGAAATGGGAAGTGAGGATATAAACCATGTCTACAGCCTCTTTAATAGATATAAAGAGTATTGGTCACTGTATATTCTAGTGAGATCACTGGAGAAAAAATGAAAAAAAAAAACCAAACCCAGGCAGAACAAGATGAGCAGTGAAAAGACAGATTATGCAAGGGAGAAGCCTTAAGGGACTGGGGTCATTTCAACATCCAGGACTTTCTGTAGCAGTCAGCTGCATGGATTGTTGCTGGGTGGTAACACCAAGGAAATTCAGCCAGGGAGCATGAACCCTGCTGTGCCCTCCATTGCGTGTGCCCAGCACACACGTAGTCCTGGCTGTTTGATTTAACACCACCATTAGCTACAGCCTCAGTAGAAAAGTAACTGCTTGGTAACTAGCAGAGGAGGTGGAGGATGCTAGACTTCAAGTCAGAATTAGATATCACAGCTTCTGCTCTCTTACTAAATGTGAGAGTATTGCTGGCAGGAAAAACCACTCTGTTATTCCAGGATGGCTCTCCCTTCACAGCAATCTCTTATTGATTTTTGTGAACTATTAACCCACTCTTTTCAGGAATACAGTGATGGATGGTGATGTGGGTTAGTTCTGCTTCTCTGATGAAACCTGGTGAGGAAGATACTGGGCGTTACCTTTCCTGATGCTGGTTGCAGTGTGAGCCATCGCCTCCAGGAGAAAAGCCTTGAACCATCTCGTGGTGGTGGGACGTGAGCTGTGGCCACCCTTGTGTACAGCCCAGGCTTGGGAAGCTCTTTGTGCTTATCCTCTGCAAAGCCATCCTCATTTTTCAATTGACACTTCTTTTTTTTTTTCAAGAAATCTATAAATGTAGCATTTCTTTCCTATTTAGGAAGATTTAATTGCAACCTATTTATTGGACAAGAGGAAAGCAGTCAGAGAAGAGAGAGGCAGGTGATGGAGGACAAGTGTAGTCTTTAAACCTCTTTTTTTTGACAAGTCACTCATGTTGTCTGGCGGAAGCATAACTTGCATGTTTTGCTTCCCCCAGTGTTGGGCAATCCATCCTGAACACACTGCAAACATGTTCTTGCCCTTGTTTGCACTCTCGCTGGTCTCTCTGGTCCTCGTGGTTATATGTCAATGGTACCTTCTCTGCACAGAGGGGAGGTTCTGTTGGTTTGTTTGTTTGTTTGTTTATCAGGCAGGACAGCAGCAGAACAAGCTGCAAAGCAAGGGCAGGTTTCCTGGTGCAAGGGGTCAGACAGAGGGAGGAAGGGAGAAGTGGAGGGCAGGGAAGCAAAGGGCACTGTTGCTTCCCCATTAGGTCCAGCACTTCTGACATTTGCTCCACATCATGTAGCGGGGAGGGGCTGTGTCACTGCCCCGTCTCCTCTCCTCAGGATGAAGTTTTAACCCAGCTCTAAAAATATAGGGAACACATTTTGTCAAAATGAGGAAACTTCTAGTGCTGGGAGCATATGTGAAAACACAAGATGGTTTGCTGCCCCAAAAAACATGTTAGAAGCGAAACCTTTTGTGTGTACTGATGCTCTGAGAGTGTACTTCAGAGAAGAAACCTTGGGCTTAATTAACTTTTTTTATTTTCAGCAAGGATGGAAGTTTTGTCACTTCTGAAATATTCCCATCTATGAAATTGTCAGGTGATGGCAGATACCACCCAAGAAAAATTGTTCATTACCTTAATGATTGCTCTAGAGTACAAATTGTCACGATTTTGGAAGCTTCACGAGCAGTACTCCTTCTTAAGAGCTCCAACCTTATAATTGCAACACATCATCTTCCACTACTAGATGCTTTTTTCTCTAAAGACTGGAGAGGACCACCATTATGATCATGAAATTTCCAGCTACTGGACAACATTGTACAAAATTCTGGCTTCAGTTAACCCTGTTAGAATTATTCCACATTCCAGACTTGTCAGATTGTCTTCTATAGGTAATATGTAGACATATCCACATTTCCCACTGGTTGCAGGGTATAACATGATTTATTAACAAGACTGGACCGACATGATGGGGTTTCTGGTGTGCCTTTGAGCCCAGGACAGCTGGTCCTGGTTCTAGGACTTGGTTTTCTTGCTGTTGCCATTCACTTACATGAGGTCATAAGCT
This sequence comes from Brachypteracias leptosomus, assembly GCA_013401335.1. NCBI lineage: Eukaryota > Metazoa > Chordata > Aves > Coraciiformes > Brachypteraciidae > Brachypteracias > Brachypteracias leptosomus. The sequence goes on along the minus strand of VYZX01023152.1, from coordinate 2,460,374 downwards.
GTGGCCCTGAATTAAGAGAAAACACCTCAACATGAGGCACAGCCCAATCTAAAGGCCATCACACACCTTCATAGCTGGTCATTGTTCCTACACTGTTAAACTGTGGGGGAAGGTTTCTCACGACACTGGCAGAGCTGAACTGTCTAGAGCTGACATCTCGCTAAAAGACATCTCCATTAACTCGGGCCAACAAGAGTCCCTGCCCTATTTAATTCAGGCTTCCTCACTCTTTAAATGAGACGTTTACTGGAAGACTTTACAGCACTGCTTGCAGGCTGCTGAGTGCAGAGAAACTGTGTTGAGAGGAAGAGTGAAAATGGAAATGTGAAAGAAGGCAGAGTTGCCTGAGGAAGACTGTTGTCTGTGGTGATCAGTGGGAGGTTAAGAGAAAAAAGCAAAATCCTTTGTATCAGCTGTACTTTCTCCAGAAACCTCTATAGGGATGATCTCAGAACGTGTTCAAAATAAATAGAAATGATCTAGTCCTGAAATCCTGAAATAAAGTAGGATTTAGAAAGTCAATATTGTGCATGTTAAAGATCTGGCCTCTTCCTTTCCCTAGTAAGCAGAAAGAGACTCAGGATCCTGATGATGAGGCTGGGAAATAGGGTTAGCATAATTTCAGCAAGAGTGGAAACAACCTTGAGCCTGATGGACTCTTTAAAATAAACCTCAGTGCTATCAGAAAAGACCAGTAAGAATTGCTATAGATGGAAGGATAACAGATTTCTTTTGCGATTCCAGCATTGTGCCCTGTCCCTTCTCTCCAAGAACCAACCCTGAGGATGGACAAGTAGAGCCAGGGTATTTCCCACCTAAATTCACATATCTAGTTGTGGTACTTAAGAATCACACTGGTTGTTCTAGCCTCTCACTGCAATCAGGAGAGAGACCAGCCTTGGGAAGTGCAATCCACTTGGGATAGCTTATTTTTCTCCATTGACCAGAGAAAGTGTTTATACTGGTGATGTCACTAAACCAGGTGTAATGAGTCTGGATAAAAGGGAGTGGTGACAGCCCAAACCTCCACCACTACGTTTGAAACTTTTATTGGGAAAAAAGGTGTGTGGAAATTCATTACAAATTCTGCTCGTATTCTCAGCTACTTCTATTAGTTTCCCAGGAATACTGTAGCAAATTATTTTAATGAGGGAGAAGTCATGGGAACATCTGGGGTTTTTATTGAAAGCAGGAGAATTCTATATGGCTTGAAAGCAAGCCTGAATAATTTTTCAGGAGATAATGCTTTGTCAAATGTACTCCTACATCAAAGTATGGGGGGAAAGAACTGCCTGAAACCTCTGGCCTGTGCCATTCAAGGAGGTAGAGTGAATGAACGATTATGTCTTTTGGACTGAATGTCTATTAACTGAAACCAAATTCTGCATTCTCACCTACAAATATAATAATACAGAAATCTAAAACTCTTCTAATCAATGAGCCAAAAAAAATCACTATGTCATCAACAGAGTCTAGTCAAAATAACATAGATTACAAATAATTGCTATGAACTCTTCAAGAAATTTTGTCTTTCAAAAAGCGTCTGTAGCAAATGACTTGAACAGCATCATAATCTGTGGACAATTTATGAAAGAAATAAAGCAGTAAAATTCATCGATCAATTTACGTCCTCTGCATTGTCAGAGATTGGCAAGAAGCTCCCAAACCGACACCCACCTCCTATGCACAGCAATGAACAGCAGCCAACAATGTTTTGTGACCACTCCTGAGCAGAGCAGGTTAAAAGCAACTTTCCAGCTGAAGACAGACTGACCTTTACTGCAGGACTGATTGCCACATGAAGAGGACCATGAAAAAGCCTTGCTCCATGGCTCTCCTGGGATGATATTTGGGTCAGGCCTTGAGCAAGTGAAGGGCAATGGCTCCATTCTGGCTATGCAGTCAGCTCTACTATGTCCCAGTGAACCTGTAACAGCAAAACCAATAAAAGAATAATTGATTACCAGGCACTGTTTAAAACAGTGTGCACATCTCCGGCCTCCAGCAGCCCAGCCTTGTGTCCCACGTGTGGGAGGGTTTTTGAGGGGCAGCAAGTCAATGAGTGGCTTCTGTTTGAGTATGCATGCTGAGGACATTGTATAACATGAGTCTACACGCTGCTCTTCAATTAATTTTCCATTTACATCCTCCTGTACCTGACACATTCTGTTTGCACTGAGAATTAATATTTGCAAGACTAATGGAACCATCTTGGGCATCAAGGAAGGGAAAAAATGGTGAAAAAGAGGGGAGAGAAACCCCAGGGGAGGAGAAAGAGATAGAGAGAAAAGGAGAGAATGTAGTCCTTGAACAGTTTCTTTCATTCTCAGTAAGAGCAGGTGTTGTGTTCAGCAGCCATTTCAATTAATTTGGCAACAGTGTGTTGGGCTGGTAACTATACATGGCTATCTATAGAATTAGAAGATCCCTTCAGAGTTACTTAAAAAGAATAAAACACTCAAGCAAATTAAAAAAAATAGATCATATTTTACTAAAATCCCATTAAACTGTTACACCCTTTTCTTTCTGCCGTTCCTCTGGCACTATTTCCTTGGCAGAGGATTTGAGCCTGATACTGCACCAAGATACATTAGTTTTCAGCTGAGGATCTTGCTTCCCCTGTCTTTATTACACTCAGCTTTTGTACCATTCAGACCCAACTGGTATGTACCCAGGGGTGTGACTGGGAGCCGATTTTGCACAAGCATCACCTTTTACTGTGCATGATAGTGGTTAATTGTGGTTCATGTTATGTGCAACTTTTGCCTCAAATCAACATGATTCTGCAAAGACAATTGTTAACCTGGGTGCTAAGTTCAAGTCATTTTGGTTCTGCCTTGTCAGGTAAATAAAATGCCCCCAGGAATATGCACCAAAGGCAGCTGGTGGACAGCAGCTATGACAGCAAACTCATCTATCCTCCAAAGAAGTGGGAGTTGCATGTGCACTGCCTCTGAGACCAGTCCCTTGGCCATGCTGTGCCCAGGAACCGTTCAGGGAGAGAAGGAGTTGGAATGGGCCAAATTCATGCCAGAGAGCAGCTTAGCACTTGACTGTATAAACAGTTTTGTTCTAGTCCTGGGAATGCTTCCAGACACGTTTAAATCTACTAATTTAAATGTAGGCTTGAAGTCCCATGGCTGGCAATACCACTGCAACGTTTCCCTTGTGAGCAAAGAGAGAGGTCACATGGGCAAGTTCATAATGAACTATCTTTAATAAACCAGACAGGAGAAAGCAAACAATTATAAAAAGGCAAAACTTAGTTAACAGTATCTTACTGAACAGCACAGGAACCCTTCTATAGAATAAGTTTACACTGTCTGCATGGCAATGTAGTTTATTCTCACTGGAGAGGGCTACTGTCTCTCCTAGGTAGGAGTGTCAGGAGAAAGCACATGTTCTTCTCTAAAGCATTACCTCAAATCATGTTGTTACACTTAATTTTAATAAACAAGCATTCCTAGATGCATGACAGGTCAGAAAAAAATCAGGAAGTAATTCAGAATAAAATAAGGCCCCTAGATCAACATATATTCCTAGGGTTGAGGTGCTAGGAAGTCCAGAGGAAGCAGCAAGACAGAAGGGTGGAAATGAGGAAGAAAGGAGAAATCAAGCAAGCCTGGAATTTTACTTAGGATCTGATTTTCCTGATTCCCTCAAGTTCAACATCTAATTTTCTGGTAACTTTCCTGATGCAGCAAATTTTTGCATTTTCTGCTTCAGTCTGAAGAGTCCAGATGAAAATGGCAGCATTGGTCATTGTGGGATGGCTTTTCACATGCATCTTCAACTTTTTCAGGCAAGCCTGGATGCAAATATTTGTAGTCTGTAGAAGAAGTTTGGCAACCTAATTTATAAGCATTAATGGATAATTGTTAGCAATTAAATGTTTGATTACCCAACTGGGCCTACAGATCAGGCTGCTAGATTTCCATCTGCTAATAGCTGTGTGCACAGGGGATCACGGGGCTGAAAATGGGAGTGAAAACAGGGGTTTACAACATGCAAAGCTGAACAGGCAAACATGAAGCTCAGTCTGCTGATCAGCTAGAAAACATGAAGCTTCAGCTCTAAATCTGTTTGTAATTCTTTACATTCAAGACTGCAGTGTAAATGCAGATTTAAATATAATCCATTATATTAGAGATCAATGAATTGCATCAGTGTATAATTTGAATTTCCTCTCTGCTTTTGTAGACTGCAGGTGGGCACAGGCCACTTCTATTCTTTAGTCCTAGTGGAGCTGGAAGGGATAAAAGACTCTATGTCCCTGGTTCTCCTATTGCCCTCAGCTTATAGGTTGCTCTTGCCCATACTGGGAGACCTGTACGTCAGATAAAGAGCCCAGAATTGGGCAGTTTTAAATGAATTTAAAGCAGCCTTTTGTTTGTCTATAGACATGAATAGTCTGCAGTGATTTCCTGGTCTGTCACCAAAGATTTGGCCTTTGTCAAGGGTTTAGGCAATTGTCCTGCACAGCCATGGCTTCACAGTGTACCATTCTCTTGAAAACTCAGCTCACTTTGTGTGCATTTCTCCTGTCTCAGCCGAGTTGCCTTCACTGACAGATGTCTAGCAAAAATACAGAGCAAAAGACAGGAATAGCACACTGCTATTGGGCAGTGCCTGTCACTGTTTGCATTTAAATGCCCTGGATGCAGTGAGGTCCCAGAGGAACTAGATCAGTCCCTGCAGAGGCAGCAGCTCTCTAATATCCCCATCCTAAACAGGAGGTCTCCTTAGGTGGTGGGAAGATTCTTGAAGTCTGAAGGAAAGCAAGATTCCCATCCTTGGCAGCATGGGAGCAGCACAACCACTCTACATCAATAAGTAATCTTATCATGAGAAGCAAAGGTTAATGACTAATCTGTTTACCTGAGCTTCATTAATCAAAGATTTACTAGAAGTCAGAATCCTATTGCTGCTCAGGCACAGACAGCTTTGCTTCCAGGTTAAAAAAGACAACTACGCAAACTGCACAAAGCATGTAACTCAATACAGAGCAATTTTCCCAGTGTGTGGATGACAAAGGGGAGCATCAAAGAGAAAAGGCTCTAATCAGCAGGGATTATATGTGGGCCACATGGAGCAGAGGGAAAGCCTCAATCTCCAGTGATGTGAAGAAGAGTTCGACTATGCCCAGCAGCAATATCATCAACCATCTGAAATGATTATGGGGTATTTTTATGTCGTGAAATATTATCTTGTTCTCCATGACAACTGACACCTCAATAACAGCACCTGTAAAGGTTTAAAAGGTGCCAGAAGCCTGCCAAAAACATTAGGCTAAACATCCAGCACAGAGCTCTGGGAAGCACGGTTTAGATCGCAGGGACAGAACCAGTGGAGAATTACCCTGCTCACCCTTTCCTTAGGAACTGGTGTGAGCTGTGCTGTAAAATACATCTACTTAATGGGGTTATTTAGATCTTTATGTATGTTGTGATAATTAATGTCCACATTATATTTCTAATTATTATCCTGAGGTTAAAGGCAGTAAAGGAAAAATGAAGAGCAACTTAGGCTCTTGGTGTTGACTACTCCACGTGCAACTTTAACCCAATAGTTCTCTCTCTCCAGCACTCCCAGAATGACAGCCTAGTTTTCCTAGAGAAAGCACTGGTGGTGGAACACTTTCTGATGGGTCCAGTTTTGCAACTAAAAGACTACTAGTGACTGAATCACTCACCAGCTTTAGCTCTGTGGACGTGGACAGAGCAAACAGATCAAAACAACTTTTCTTTCCTACGCAAAGTTGACTCCTTGAATTCAAGCAACAGTAATGAATCTTGACATGGGATTGTCACCATGCCAACTGATGTTACATCATATATGTGTAAACCTAGACATAGGTAAACAGAAATAAACAAGGAAAATACATTCCTAAACTAGAGAGTCCAAGGCTCTGTAGTGGCCCGAGGTCCCTTATCCTGGTCTCATGTCACGTCTCATGAGTCCACTATTGTTTGCAACATGAAAAAAGAATCACAAAAGCAGGGAGAGAGTTAGTTCAATGACTTGTCAAGCTCAGGCTTTGTAGATATTGTTCCAATTTTGGTAGAGAGGCAACGTTGTCAGTGCAGCACTGGGACGTGCAGGTACTGCAGCCAGTCAGTGTAGTCAGCTGCAAAGTGCTGATGTGCTGCAAAGCTACAAAGGGCTATGGGGAGTGAAAAAAGGAGGCAGAAGAATCAAAGGCCAGACCTATTCCAGGATATAGCTGCAAAGCTATCTACTTAATGGAATGCATTTTTTTAATGCTGTGTGTTATGAAGTAAGTAATTCAGGGCCAGATTATGATTTCCTTTTCATTACCTTACTTCCTCCATTCAAATATGAGGCTCAGAAGCTCTTTTTGGTCTGTGTCTGCTATCCGTCTGCCTTGCCCATGTGTCTGGAGGCTCAGGAGAGGGATGTGCTGGGAGATGTCCCAACTAACAGAGTCCCAACCCCAGCTGGGACCTGCACTGACAGTCAATCAGTATGGGAAGAGGAAGTGCATATATGCTACATTTAACACTGTACAAGTATCTAAAGTATTTCTTAAGGTTCTGAACTTCCTCTTCTTCTCCACCACACACCAGCCCACAGACCTGTGAAGGGCTCTTGTTACCAAGTGCAGCACCTCATTTTCTTAAGTGCTTTTCAACCACCAGCACTGATGCCTCCTTATCACACAAAAACAAGAGAAAATGTTGGTTTGCTGGGGAAGACATCAGCCAGGTGCTCTTGCTGCTTTATCTGTGCACTAGGCATGGATGTCATTATCAGCATGTGGCAAACCTGACATCATTGTTTGGTATCCCTCAAGTTCAGCAGGAGTGATGTGGCCTGACAAGGAAGATTCTGCTTTTAATAAAACATATTTTGGCTATAGGCAAGGATTGTCTTTCCCTGGAAAAAATTATAAATTTCATGTGAAGCTGCTTTTTGAATGTGCAGAAGAGAAGCTACAGAACTGCATACATTGGGAACTCCCTGTAAAGTGGGAAAAGATGTATATATATAACCACAGACACACCTCTACACCAGAAATTATTTTTAAAGACTTCCTGTTTTAACATTAAAACACTTTGTATCATTTTAATGCTCTTTCTCTCTTGCCATATATATTTGATTTACAGCTCAAATAAACCATGCAACTTCCCCTCTCACAAATAGACTAATAAAAGTAGGGAAATATAATTAGAGGAGCAATTGGAATTTATTTTGGAGTAACTAAATCTGAAAAAGCAAGACCAACACTTGGGTTGTTTTACCCAGGAATGTGTCCTTTAGGTTGCCAACAGAGTACATCCAAATAAGGAAATCACATTTTTCTCAGTGAGAAGAAAAAGATTGTAGGGTCTCCTGTGCAAGAATCAGGGCTCTCTTTTATGAAGATAGAGTGGGAACTGCATAGAGGAAGGACTTAAAGAAATCTTTGGAGGTGGCTGGCTGAGATTCTGTTGTATCGATCATTTAACACCACTAGGCCTTAATTGCATGGTTAATGGGATGCTAGAGAATTAAATTCTTCACAGAAGTTTCTTTTTTCTTTGTGATTTAAATTAAAATGCATAAAAATATATATATATTCTTCCCCAGAGATAACTACAGTATCCCTGGCAATAGGAATTAATGAAAGATGCTGCAATCCTTGAAATCAATGTAGTTACATTGATTTGTACTGGTGTAGGAACTGACCTTTAAGTTCAAAACAAATCTAATGATGTTAGAAGAAGAAAAAACCCTAATAAATATACATAAGACAAAATTATCAGAAGTATCTACGTGAATTAACATAAAATCAGACTCAAGATTATTTATCTATGCTACCAAATTTTAAAAAGAAGTGTCTATTCTTCATCAGGTCAGAGGCACCCAGAGGGGACGACTAACAGAGCTAAAACCCCAGCAGCTGGGGCAACTATGCAAGAAAGAAATAAGAAAATACTCAAGATTTTGCCCAGTCCTGTGTGGAACCAGCCTCTCTGTATCCCCCTGTAATTCACAGTAATTATTTGTACAAAATGAAACATCTCTGAAAGGAAGAGCTGCACCCGGGCATCCTCCAGCACAGGCGGGAGCCGGGTGGGGAAGGTGCTCGGTGGGGTGCTCAGGAGCAGCAGGCTCCCAGAGCTGATTATTCTCCACATTCAGGGTATTTCTTACATGGTTTCTGAGAGCTCTGGAAGACACATAGAGAATTCGGAGAAGGAGAGCAATGTCTCCTTCCAGGTTGTTCATTGCACGGATGCAATCAGCTGTATTATACCTGAGAAGTGACTGGTGAGCATCTGCTAAAGAAGCGCTGAAATGATACTCCCGGGGTGTTTTCTTAAACTCTCTGCTGAGGGGTTGTTTTTTTCTTTTTTTAAGTGCTCTTTGTCGACTTGCAATGTACTTTCTGTAAAAATGCCCAGGAATAGGACCTGGTATCAGTTTTTATAGCTGTTGAGGGCCTGGCTGTGGGTATTCACTCTCCTACCATTAGCCATGTATTCACTTCATTCCAGTCCCAGAAATGGGAATTACATACAGTCAAATCAACTTGACAGTTACCAGGCTTTCACTTTTTATATATATTAAAAAGACTTCCCATAGTTACTTCTCCATTCCATGATATTAAGGGAATTAGCCAAAGAATCAGCTGAGAATGCACTGATAATGCAATTACTACTAGATTGATGTTTTTAAATGTACTGTTGTTGACAAAAAGCCCTCAGAAACCCGAAATGTTAATCTGTTTTTCTTTTGCAAATTGAGTACTGCCTGCTGTGTACATCCTTTTATTACTGTAGGGCTGCTCATAAGCTCCAGGCTGCTGGCATTTATTTATTAAAAAAAGAAAAAGTATTAAGAAACAGTTTTCAGTTGGATCCCAAAACAAGAATAATTGGCAGATACAGGGAAAAAAAAAAATCCAAAATTTTGGCTGAAGAGTATTGACAGACAAGAACAGAAGCAGCAGTGTCCATATCCCCAGGGACGCAGAGTCAACGAAACAAAGCTGACTTTCACAACTAGTTGTCTAGACAATCCAGAGGCTTTTTACAGATAGATGCTTATGTTTAATAAAGAGGCCAAACTGCCTGAGTCTGCGTGAAGCGGTAGGAAATAAAAAGCAAAATTCCACAGAGTGGTGCAAGAGCAGTATAATATAATTGCAAGGGTTTCAGAGCTCAATCTTTATGAAAATGGGCAGCTTTCCTAGCCAAAAGACACCTTCTGGTGTCATTTATCAACAGCTGCTTTAGAAACCTGTGGTATGCTACAGTGATCATTCATAGGAAGCTTTGCTGTCATTAATGACCAGATTTTTTCTCCTTGTTCATTTTGCTCCTTCAGAAACAAGGAGCTGCACTAGAATTCATTTTCTACCTCTAAAGTGTGTGAGTCTACGTAGATGCTTTAACATGAGCATTGCATAACTACTCTTCTTTCTGTAAATATATCTGAGTAACATCTACAGTGGAAGGTTCTCCCAAATACCTTCACCACTGGCTCAAAGTGAGGAAACATCCCCAAGGGAAAAATGACCTGAAAATAGAGTTGCAATCAGCCTTACACCACTACATACATAGAACTTAAATTCTTAAAAAACAAAAGGAGAAATAAATCTGTGTTTTGCTAGTGTGCCTTTTGGATTTATTTTATTATAATATTTATTTGTATAGAAAAACCTTTTTGTTTGTTTGCTAGAAAGAGCAGAAAATATTGTTTGCAGCATCTGGGTAACTCATCTCCAGTTTTCCAATTCTACCTGCCTTTCACAGAAAGAAACTGCCCAAATAAGACCCAGGACCTGAGTGCTGTCTAATGGAATATGCAGCATATGACAAGAGGAAATGCTAGATTGCGCTTGGTTAGTATTTGTGTGTTTTACAGCATTCTTGGAAAGGACATGCCATTACTGTGCTCTTTGAGTCCACAGACCAAGGTTTGAAGTAATGCAATCTGGGCTGGAGTCGTGGTACAGCTGGAATGAACCAAGCTTGCATTACAACTTAGAAGTGCCCTGGGAGATCTGTACTTTTACTATTCCTCCAAACAAATCACAGACAAGACAAATACGAAAAAGAACTCAAAGGCACATCCCTATATCCATAAACCTCCATTTGGGCAAGGAAAAATATTGGACTACACTTCATGCCTTCTCCAGTGGAGAGCCTTGTGTTTTGTTTTATTTATTTGCTTCTCTAATTCCTCTGGGTCACTGAGATTTTGAAATCTAAGGCCAAGGTCAGCAGCCACAATGGGAGTTGTTGGGGTCTTTGTGGGCAGGAGGTGGAAGGAGTGAGTTTCATTCCCCACTGACACCAGTAGGATTTGGGAACAGCCAAGCCAGCCAGACTGCCAGCCTTGTGATGCAGGTTGGGAACTGACCAGAAGGACTGCCATTGAAAATGGCAGTGCTGAAGGTTCCTAAAACCAGATACTTTTACATTTTTTTTCTCTCACTGTAAACACTGGATGCCAGGTTTGCTGCCAGCCTGCATTCAAAACCCTCCCAGGGCTGCTGGACCCCCAGCTTGCTTATACAGTCTGTAGTTATGGTTCTACTGAAAAGACAGTAACACTGAAATGAGCACAGAGCACGTTAAAGGTAAAGTACCAGTCAAACTGTGATTTCTGGCTTGAATAAATCTCCCAATAATTTGAATATCTGTTCTACTCTGACTTTTGCTGTTCCAAATGATTCTTTTCCCTTATTCCCCCCATGGTTTCATAACTTGGCAACTGCTATTTACTGATTAGCCTTTGTCTCTTTCTAAAAAGCAAGGCCAGGGACTTTCTGTCATCTTTTAGGTCAGCTGGCTCACTCACTATAAACACAGCCTGAAAGCACGGGCTGAAATCTGCACACCCAGCCCCATGAGTGCACTTCTGTGGAGCTGGCTGCCTTCAGGAACAAAGACAAAACCTACGTCCAGCTGTAGGCAGAACCCGGACTCTGGTTTCCAAATGTTACTCAGTAGCTGACAACCTTTGGCAAGCAAAAGAGACCCTTTTTATACTATCCTGAACATTTAAAAAGCAGTAATAAATAGATGATAGCCTTAGAGGTGTGATTTATTTGTTTTATGAATCACAGAAGAGTCCATAACTCATAAAAGATTAAGGCTGAAGCAAGCTGTATGGCTCTTGCATTACAAGTGGAGATTAATGTCTTATTTCATGAAGCACCATCATTAACCAGTCTACATTACAGTAGTTTAATGTCAGTGACAGAAAGAATTGACTTTTAACATTTTTTAAAATATTCTGTGTTTTGGTTTGTCTTTGCCAGGGGGATTTTCTCTGAGACCTGAGAGATTTTAAAGGGAAGAAATCCTACCTCAGCACCAGTTTTCTTACATACACCTGCACCCCACACTGTGCTCTTGTGGATCAGCAAGATAATAAGGACAGCTTTCTCCTCACAGGTAGATTGCTTCAAGGCTTTTGGGACCTTCAGTCATGCTGAGTCACCCTGAGACTTTCCTTCATTAGAGTATCTCAGTTTACAGCTCATCTACCATGACAAGAGTGGCTTTTGCTACAAATATACTGCAAAAAGTTGGAATAGCTGTCCCCATCCAGCTCCTGTTTCTATCAGACCAGAGTAGCTTTGTTTTACTGTTTTTCAGGGCTTCTCCCTTTCTGGGGCCATAATTAGTTAAAACTCATCTTTCATGGGAATTACACTATTTATTTCTGAACTACAGATTATGTCGGTATTATCTTTCACTGTAGTGTGTCGTATCAGAACACGACAGTATTGAATAGAATGTAATTTACTAAAATCTATTAAAACACTCCCATTTTAGAAATCCATTACAACCTTCCTTGTTGTTGTTATTACCATATCCAAGAATGCCAACGTAACAGGAGAATTAACTTGATGAACAGTCCTGCAAAATGTGCCGTTACAAGCTGTTTCTAAAACATCTTTCAAGGCATCTCCGTCAGCTCATGGATTCTCTTTGGTTTTCTTTCTTTTCTAGAACTATTTGCTAGCCCTTAGTTGTGGTAAGCGATTATTTGTGCTTTCAAACAAACTCCATGAAAAACGTTTTTCAAGTGGAGATCAAAGAGCAAAGGCAAACATAAAAGCAGTCTTATAAAAACTGTGTATTAAAAAACCTAAGCTCCATCCATATGCCAATTACATCCAAACCTCATGGCCCCTTCTCTATGAGGCTTCCTAAAGGTGATAGGAATGTCAGATGAAACAAAAAGGGATGTATTATAGAGAGGGAAATGATCACGGAGATGGGAGGTGGCCCTCGGTAACCTTCGATGAGGAGTTATGGTTGGAAAGTGCAGCTCCACAGAGCAATGCTTGCAGCACAAACTGTGGTCCCCAATTACTACAGGCTGAGGGCTGTAATCATTTCTAATGGTTGCAGGTGCCATTAAACAGAGTTTCCGCAAGCTGGGGGGTAAAATGGTGCCCTAAACCTACAAAAGCATGCAAACTCTTCACTCCCCAGGAGAGATTTCTTCTTAAGAGCTAAGGGCCAGTTTTACTCTCTGAGCTCACACACTCCTAAAATTCAAATCTAAAATGAACTTATGTACTAGCCTCTTATGATTTCCCTTAACACCCCTGCGCCCAGGCTGCTCGTTTTTTCTGACTTCTGCCAGTGATGGGATGGCAAGGCACAAAGATTTCCACATAGGGGATTAATATTACTGGCCACCGAAGGCTCCAGATGCTCAGGTATCTGGAGTAATTATATGGTATCTGTGCTCAGTGGACTTAAGCAAACAGCATAAAAGGCTTCAAGAAGTGCAATTATTTTAGATAATTAAACTTCTTGCACTTGCTGACTAAAGTCGGTCCAGATTGCGCTGCCATCTCCATGCAACCATAGCAACTTCCTCCTTCCAGCGTGTCCCAGATTAATGTGAACACCTGGAATCAAAAACCTGAGGCTTGCGAGTAGGGTACATAAAACTTTATTGATCCTTGGCGTATGGCGTGGATCCAGTCACACAGCAGTGATTCACTTTCCAAAGCCCTGTCTCAGCAAGGAGCACTGGTGGGCTCTCCAGAGACGCCTCTCTTCCTTGACTGCTTCAAAGTCCCAATCAGAAATATTTTAAGGAGATGATTGCAGGAAATTACACATTCCTTCAAGAGATACGAGCCTTCATCTCTTAGATTTAGCACATTAATATTTTTAAATACACAACTAAACACGTTTTTGTCTGGACTATTGTTTTTTACCAGGCTCATTTCAACAGTTTAAAAGCCCTACATGCCAACAGGGCTCAATGGCAGCAGCCTGTGGCAATTAAGGTTAAATTTTAGCCTCGGTCATATGTGACTGCTCCTGTAAATGTGGTGAAACACAGTTGGAGCACATATCCCCAGAGAGAACAGTAGGCAAGGCTTTAAGGAAGCCATGGAAAGATAAATGGATGCAGAAGAGGCTCTGGAATTTTGCTTGAAATAATTTTTGCTTTGCTTTTAATGATCAAAACCATTCCTCCCACTGAACCACATAAAAAAATAGCATTTGTGTCTGTGCCAAAGGTGGAGCATAGTGTAGACCCACTGAAATAAAAGACAAGTGAAAAATTAATGAGAAACTGGAAACCAGCAGCTCCCACCCTGTGAGCCGTAGTCTTTTATATACTTCTTCCATAGTGAGCATCTCAATGGGGCTAAAATCACAGTAGCTCCTTTGACTTCAAAGGAGATGCACCGGTTGAGAAGTAGAGAAAACAATCTGGAGTGCACTGCACCAAGTCTGCACGACTGAGGAAGAGAAGAGAGCCCTTAATAAAACAATTCATCACTCAAAAGAGAAGGGAATATTTTTATATAAACCAGTTTTAAGTAAAGAGGAGAAGCATCTCCTGGTGATCCAGCTTTGACTGAAGTACTCATTGCCCAAGAGGAGATGCAGCCTGGAGCTTTAGCTATAATTTCTAGAGTTAGAAAGACACAGGTATCTACAACAAAGACGACTGAGAGATACAAGCATCCTTTCTCTGTAAACCCTTCACTCTCCAAGTTCTGTTCTAGAAAAAAATCAGCAGTCTGAGACCATCCTTTCCCAAAGCCTGCTGACACCCATCTCCACAGGATCACAGCCCTGCAGAATGTCCTAGAAGGGTCTTTTGTCCCCCCATAGTAACTGCAAAGAACCCACTAATTAACTACATCTTTTTTATCTATGTGATGTTTAAAATACCAGTTCCTCATGCTCCTTTGGGAAACTTTAATGAAATAAATGGAAACACGCTCTCATCTGTTTAACAGTCACGTAACACAGTTTTCCCCCAAAATGAAAATTTATAGGGAGATCAGAAATCACTGGAAATATTCATGTGTGCCCTCCTGTTGTTCTTTATGAGCCAAAAGATGCTTCATGCATGTAACATGGAACCAGTAATCTTAGGGGGTTTCCTGATCTAGTGTCTTTCCCTTTACATTCATATAATAACATTTGTCTTCCATAGCATGTTTAATAAATTCACTCTATAGTTTTCAAATGATGCCTTTGCAACCTAGGGAGTTCATTATCACCTGCTCACTGTGAGTAGTACCTCTCTAAATCCACCATTTCTTAGGAGTTAGATATATAGTGTTTTAATTGCATATTGTTAAATGCTTTACCTATACTGAATATTCTCTGTGAAGCCTATGTGGCCGTATAATTTCCTCCCTTGTAATTAACTGAGTTCACATGGCAGCACTGGCGTAGTATCTTTTGGAAAGCATGGAGGTAAAATGGATCTGCACTAGGTCTGTGTGAGACCCTGATTTGTGCTGGTACCTGAAGTCTGGGTTGTGAGTATTACGATGACAAAAGTCAGCAGTACCACATCACTTGTATCCCTGGCAAAGCAAATTTCTGCCCAGTTCAGGTGCTCCTGAGCCCAGTTGAGCTCGTCATTCTAGACCCTCCGTAACCTCACTTTTACTGTATCAGATCTCCACAGGCAGGCTTCTCTGCCATCACTTGGCATGTTTTAAAGGGCTCTTAGTTAATGAAACCTCCCAAATCAATCTTGTTTTACAGAAATAGAAAGGCAATGGGGTTTGAGAGGCTCACTCGTGAGTCCATATCTAAAAGAGAGAAGCAGGACGTGCTGAACAGCCCTGTATGGACCCACCACCACCAGCTGAGGCTGTGACATTGACAGCCAGCTCTGCTCCAGCACCGAGGAGGTTTCTGCATCTCCCACTGGTTTGCCATGAGCTTTATCTCCTGGCTTCTAGGGGAGAAGGAGTTGAGTCCTTTTACACAGGTTAGCCATTTGTACAGGCTGCTCCCCACCATCTGATTGTTTTGGTGCTCTCATACCTGCAGCCACTCAAACTCTTGCTGCAGCAGCTCCTGGCACGGTGAACACCTGCAGACTCCCTCTCCTCTACGGAGTTTTAGAACACTTGCAGGAGCGGCTGCACCCCTGGAACCTCTACCCCCCTGCCAAAGGAGGCTGAAATTGAGCAACGAGTCCAAAAGTTATTGGGGAGGGGAGGAGGATGTAGACACAGACGCACAGACAGCCCGATTGCATAAGCCTCGTTCCCATGAGAAACCAGGCTGAAAAACAAACTGTCCTAACATGGATTCTCATAACTCTGCCTGGTAAGTAGGTCATGCCAGGTCTCAAACTCACGTAACTTTGCCTTTATCACCAATGGGCCCTCCTCTAGGAGGCAGTCCTGGTTTTGGCAGATTTGACCCCTCATGTTTCAGCTCACTGGGATATCCTTAAGGAAAAATAAACCCCAAGCAAACCCTCTCACAGGTGGATACAATGCAGTGTCAAAACCCACTGCAGTCTCATACCACAGCAAGATATACACTGTGGGGCAGAATCTGGGACTTAATAAACCAGCAGGGAACAGCTTATGACACTGATCCCACCTGCTCCCACTGCTCTAAATCAGGGGGTCTAAAGTTATATTCTAGATCTCTAATGGGTCTCTTCTTCCCTTGAAGCAGGAGAATCATTCCCATTAACATTAATGGGAACTCTGTGTCTGCCCTGAAAATAGAATGGACATTAGGCCTGTTCCCAAGAAATAAAGTCTTTACTTGCATGCTGCAGAGAGGCACTCTTTAAAATAATCTGTCAAGAAAACACATTAATAAAGGTAGTCTTTCAGTTTAATTCTGAGGCCTCATGCTCTTCTGCATGCATTTATCTTCAATTTCATGAACAGATTGGACCCACTAAGTTTCAGCTATACTTTTTTGGAGAATCCCAGCAGACGAAACCAGCCTGCTTTCCAAACTCTGCTAACTCCTGGCAATGATCACCCTTAGGCAAGGACCAGACATCTGATAGCCCAGCAAGTCAGGACTCTAGTAAGTCTTGTCACTGGAGGAGCCATGAGCCTTTCCAGAGCTTCAGCCATTTTGCTTGAGAAGGGAAACTTCATTTTACATCTCTTTTGTGGCCACATCAGCTCCTGTGTGCAAGAGGAGCTGCTCAGCTGCCTTCTTACTGACCATGTCACAGCTGAAAGGGAACTGGAGCCATTATTGAAAAAAAAAAAAAATTCACACACTGGTATGTAGAATAGAAAAGATTTTTGCAGCTGATCAAAATGTTTTTGGAGCCCTTTTCCATAAGTGGGAATTGCAAAGCTAAATGCTGCATCTTGTGCACAGGCCAGATGTGAGAACGGGTGACCCATTCTGGGGACCACAGGCATGGTGCAACTGGACACTCAGCTGTTCCAGGGGGCTCAAACCTCCCTCCCTCACAGTCGTGCCTGCTGGAAATGCTGATATGGGAATATAACCACACCCTCAAAAGCTGAGCAGCTGGAGGACTTGTGAGCAGAGTGGCCGTGAGGGAAAACAAGAGCAGCCCAATGAATACAATGAGAAACCCCACTCATTTCAGCAGATGGAATGCTCTTTCTCTTTCTCTTTCTTTTCTTGGAAACAAACAAACCAAAACTACAAACTTCTCCAACTTGTGTAGTTTACCAATTGCTTTTTTTTTTTCCTGTGGGAACCCTTAACAAAACATATCCCCCATCAGACTCCAAGTGCACACAAGGCAGCCCCAGATTTATTTGCATCAGACCCTCAGTGCACAGAAAGCCCCACACTTCCAGATGTATTTCCACCAGCTACTTCTTTGGTCAAGGGTGTGCAAAGGCCCCCACTGAGCTACCACATAACACAATCTTTGCGTATGTATCCCTACACATTTCAAGGGAGTTGATCATTGAAGGAATCAGGCTTTGGCCAATGGGCCTTTTCTGTATTTTTTCTTTATACTTGGTGATTGTGGAAGGTTGTCACATAAATGTCTGCTCCTCACACAGTCTGCTGTGTTCGCTTTCGACATATGCTTTCCATAATGTTCCAGTGACAGGCGACAGCTTCATCCAGTGTAGCTGTCTGGAAATGAAACCTGCAGGTTTTCATTTATAAATTGGGCTTGCATCTCAAACTAAAGAGCTAATGGATTTACAGCTCTGCCCCTTGCAAATCATTCTGTGAGCACAAACATTACAGGAGCCAAATACCCCTGTAAAAAGGGACGGGCACAACCACAATTAAAAAAAGCATATTCCTTTCACTAATAATTAAAAAAAAGGAAAATGCATGCACTGGTGTGCTCACTTTTGATTTCCATACCAAGTTACTTCAGTCGCACATGGGGATTTTACAGGTGATATTACCTGTCTTGCATGAAGCATTACAAATGGATTTAAAACATTCTGCTGGAAAAAAGGGGAAGGAATTCATCTGAATAAAAAAAATAAACATTGCTCTGAAAAGTAAAAAAAAAAATTAAAAAAAAATCTTTCTACAAAGAGATAAAAATTGCAAAGGAATTGCAAAAAAAATACCAAGGAATTTTTACTGAGATTTAGAAAATAAAAAATAAGATTTTTCAGGTTTTCCCTGGCCATGGAAATAACCAGCGTTCCTTCAGCTGATTTGTTCTCCATAAAATTGTTCTATTTTCTGTCACCTAAAAATATCTGGCTCTTTCTGAAAAACTGATGAAGAACCCGGCTCCTTTTTGTTCTCCCAACATGCCTCAGCTTGAAATCACTGGAGCTGTGATGCTCGGCTTCTCTCCTCAGCCAAGTGTGAACAGCAAGGAGAGGATTTCTCTCACCTTGTTTCAACCACTGAAAAATTGGGTATCAAGTGCAAGCCAACTCTCTGGGGGCTTTTTCTGACCAGTACAGAGAGAGAAGCCCTTTGGAAGTGCCACTGACTACTGATGAATTCTTTAGACTAAACACCTATAAGTAGGTGAGATGAATCCCACCCACGGAGTTTCCCTCTTCCTCGAGGCCAATTAGATATAACTGCTGCTTCACCATGATCTAGTTTCAAGACTTTGAAACAGGGCTTTCAGTCAAAAATGCAAATGCAGTGAAAACAAGACCTTTTTGTGGGAAAAGGGCTGGTTTCTGATTCCTGCCTTAAAAAGATATTTAGAAGAAAACAATAGGTGTGGTTTCTACATTTTCCAAAAGCAAAATTTCCATTTTCTGTTTGAAATGAGTCTTGGCGTTTGAAATTCACATTAATGTATAGTCATTTAAAAATAAAGGGTCAACATAAAAAAGAAACCATTCCACTGACCCAGCCTTCCTCCTTAAAATTAAATCCGAGATCTGCAAAGAAATTTCAATTTTTTTCCTTTGATCCTGATTTAGATGAAGAAAATAAACTCCAAACCAATCAAAACTTCAAACATCTATTTGGGAAACAAAAGCTATTTCCAATACAGCTTTAATGCCTCATCTACAGCTGAAGCATACCATGCTGAAAGGGTTGAGTTGACTTCACTTGGGTCAAGGGAATCCTGTTGCTACTGGTTTTCATTCCTCTTTTGCTGTTCAGTGCCCAACTCCAGCACGGGCCAAAGGCACCGCAGCTGGGTCATGGGTGCTGCTGCAGATGCATTGGCCATAAATGCTGTGAGAGGTCCTGGACACAAGCTTGACTGTGTTTTGCTCGCATTCTGAGCGAAAAGGACTTGACCCAGGTCTCATCTGGGAGCCAAGTGAGCAGGTCAGCAAGGTGCAAAGCCCCAGCTCAAACACCTACATCTCTGCTCAGACTTGGTGCCTTGCTGACATGGCCAAACAAACCCTTGGTGTTGCACCAAAAGGCCAACAAACCCTTTAATAAATGACCAAAACCCAGATGGCAAATTTGCTGTGACTTTTCCTGGGGGTGAGCTATGCTGGGCTGTGTGGTGGTTTGGCAAAGCAGCTCCTGGTTTCACCTGGACAGAGCAGAGCTGTCCTTGTCCTTGCAGACACAATTTCTACGCCACGAAGTCCTGTAGTGCCCTTTGAGCTGTTGCCATCCCTTAACGCAGCTGCACGAAACCCAATATTGAAAAAGAGTTAACATCTCAGCATGAAACTAAGCTGTACGGCATATGCTTTTAACATTAGAAAGAGGAAACAGTTCAGGGAAAAAGATGCAGACCTGGCAAGTTTTTCTTTGTGGGGGAGAAAAAAAAAAAAAGAAAAAGAAGAAGCAGCCAAAACGGTGAAGAGTTGTGTCTGTCTTCAGATGCAGAGGGGACAGGGGAGCAGCAGTGCAGGGCTGAGGGTGCAGACTGGTGCCTGGGAAGTGTCACTGCTGATATTGCAGGGTTGAATTTGCCCCATTCCTGGCATTTCCAGCCCTTTCCTATCGCAGGCTCCTGGTCTGTGAGCTGGATTTGGCACTGCCCTGCAGAGCAGGGTGAGGAATGGCACCGGCCCCTGGTGCTGCTGGAATGGTGCTTGGGGGCACACAGAGTGGTGCTGACAGCAGCTTGCTGCATTTTGAGATATTCCCCAGCTCCTGCACCTACGCAGGAATCTCAGCCTTCATTTATTTCAGTAATTAAGTTAGGAGGGTGTTTTGGCTACAGAGAGGGACTTCAAAATAGTCATTGTGTGGATTCCAAAAACAATAAGCAAAAAGTGGAACCTCTTTTTTTTTTTTTTTTTCCTTTAACTGAGGAAAAAAAACCCTCTGTATTTTTTAATCCAGTGATATTTGAAAGGCTGGGGCTGATAATTCTTTGACAGAGGTGAGTAAAAACACACACAGATTATCCCTAGAGCACCAAACCCTGTTCCCATTTCCCCAGTGGGCCGGCATGGGTGTAGCTGAGAGTAAAAGCAGACCCACAGCAAACAACTGCTTCAAGAGAGGAATGGGACATTGAAAACAGCAGGCCATCACTTAATTGTTTGGCCACTGTCTTTGAGACGAACATTTTCTGCCCAACAAAGCCACCTGAGCTGCCATCTTGGCTTTTCCTTCTAATTTTAAATTGATGTCATTTGCAGGCCTCCTAATTAATGCCAGGCCACAAGCCCTGTGAGTCAGACTTTCCACAGTTGAGAGAACAGCAGAGCAAGAGGCTGCCCCATCGAGGCAAAGCCTTTGGATGCTCAAAGCCTGCTCTTCTAAAGGCAAATAGTTTGCTGTGAACCATTCCAAGCTTCCGAGTTTGTGGGATCAGCATAAGGGCTTATGCCATGTTGCTTCTAAGGGAGATAAATATATCATGTTGTGATCTGAGAGTTTATTGTGAGTTACACACAGTCTCTGGTATGTCTTTAATAAGGACACAGCTCGTACTTTGGATCCACTTTCCCTCCAGCCCTCCCTTCTTCTCTGCCTCCTGTATATTTGCTTGCATGTGTCTGAACATACATGTGCACACACACATAAGCCACAGACATGTGGATGGATAACCCAGTGGACTAAATCTGTTTGAAAAAAAAGATTTTAAAAGAGAATGAGTCCTTCTCCCTTGGTTGAAATCAGAAAGAAAACAGGAGTCTGGAATACTGCTGATGATGTTCTGGTAGAAGACCAGGGATATTTCAATCTCAGTAAGATGCTCTTTTATCAGATTAGTGTCTGTCCATGCTGCAGTTTTACTGAAAAATCTTCAGGTTTGGACACTCAGCTGAGTTTCTATAAAAGCTACTTTTATTGTCTTAGCTCCTGATTCTTTTTTCCTTCTCATTTCCATCAATCTAGAAAGCTTTACCTTTCCACTCCACACCCAGAACCCCCCTTCTTCAGGACAGGTAGGAAGGGGACAGGCAAACCCCACCACTGTCAGTGTGCCCTCATTGCTTCTGGGCCTGCTCTCACACATTTGAGGAGAATCTGCTGTGATTCTTCATGCTTTAAGGGAACTCTCCCGCTCAGGTCTCTAAACTACACATTGTTTTTCCCCTTTGGAAGAACCAAGGGCAGGCGGGTGGTTAAAAGTTTTGTGTATATATAAATTGTGGGGAATCTGGCTTAAAACATTCGAACGAGCCTAGGCTAATACTTCAGTGTGGCTATGTCAGAACAAAGCCCATTTTCTTGATTTGCAGGCTCTCCGTGCCAGGGAATTGCACAAGACTGACTGTCCCTTGCTCCTCACTGCTCGTGTCAATGGTACAGAATGGAAAATTTGCACGCAAGAAAAAAGGTCGCCTTGAAGTGACATGAATCATTCTGAGGGGCATTGCCCTACCTTGCCTCTAAGTCATCTCCTCTATTTCCTCTTCAAGGTATCACGTGAAAGCAAACCACAACAGACTGTGCCATCGCTTGCTCAAGTGGCTTATTTTTACCCAGCAGTGAATATCCACACTTCCCCCTTTTCCACAGATCAATGGCTCTCCCAAAACCTCCTGCTGCGACAGAGCTCCCTGCAAACTTAACTGTGTCTGCACTGATGGCATCTGTAAGTCACAAACCTGACTTACTCTCATTTTTCTGAAATGGTGACATTTTCATCACTAGATAGAGCATAGAAAAAGTTCAGTGAAAAAAAATTATGTACTTTCACCTCAGAAAGTCTCTCTTGACACCACAACTGGTCTCATGCCTCTGTTTCCAAAATTAAGCGTCCCCATACTGAGAAACATCAGTCAGTTTACACTCAGCTTTACTCCAACCCTTTTTCATACAAATTTAATTGCTTAGAATTTTTCCTGGCAAGGGCTGAATTCAAATTGGTAAAGACATCAGTAACAGACTTCTTTTAATTTTAGAAATAATAAGGTACCCGTGGCTCCTCCTCTCCTTTCATGTAATCAAAAAAGCAAAAACAGTTGGTAATATTATAAAGGCATAAAATGCTGGCAAGTAAAAAAACATCAGAGACAGAAAGAAATGCCAATGAAAAATGCATGTGCTACCTCACCAGGTAAAAGTCAGTTATGGACCAGGGAATAAGGTACTAGTCCCTCAATAAAGATTTTACAGCCTTAACTGAGAAAGGAACCATTTCAGCCACTAAGTAACACAAACCCAAACAGAGATGTGCTGGAGAGAGGTCGATTTCTAGCCATAGAGAGCAGTGATGTTCTCCAACAGCACAAGGAGCAGCAGAATATTTCTTTTTAACAAACTTCTTTTTAACCAACTCTTGATCCCTCTTTAAGCATGTACAGCAGAATTGTCAGCAACTGTCTGAGGGCTTTCCCTCAGCCCTGCATGCCTGTGCTCTTAATCCAGTCACTGTAAGATGAAAACATTGATTTTTTTTTCCCCAGTGTGCCTGTCCTGCACTAACTGGGAAATCAGGAGTGCTGGAATCCAAGCAAGCACTCATTTTACTGGGCATTTAAGCAATTTACTACCAAGACTTGATAAGGTCCATCACCCCCCTGAACCAAAAATGATTTTGTTGCATCCTGGCTCAGGAAGGAGATGAATCTTTTAGAGGCTTCTGACACTAGTAGGAATCTGGACATCTAAGCAGCCTGAAGTCCTGGAGCTCCCCAAATGTATGTTCTTCCTCTCACTGAAGTCAGGGACAAAGCACAGCTCCCTGCTACAAGTGCCTGCTCAGGATTTCATGCCAGGCACCCTCTTTTAGTATAACTTCATGTTCTTCCTCTTTTATCTGAGCCCAGAGCAGGTCCAAACTGGAACTTCAAACATACAACCAACAGATGTTGTGAACATCAAGAGCCCCAGAAGGACGATTCAAATCCCATGATCCCAAAAGAGGAACTTGCTTTGTGAAATGTTTTCTTGCCTGTACCCACAGATACTAGAAATCTCATGAAGACAACCAGGCTGATAACATTTCCACTGTTCAGAAGGGATACTTTTCCAGTCAGAACAAATAACGACATTTTAGTAATTACAAACATAAACCAGAGCCCCCTTTCAGCCCCATAACTTAAACGCTGCACCTCTGCCTAACCACAAACCCCATCTGGATCCTGCTGACACCCTCCTCACACACATTTAATTCTAGAGGCCATCAAATTGCCTCTCTGACCCAAATTTTGTCTCCCCATACCTGTTAGTTGCACTATGCCCACCCAGTGTTCAGCTCTTGGGGACATCTGCAAAACATCAACTGAGTTCTTATTAAAGGTTTTATTAGTAAAAAGGGGGCTATCTCTTTAAAAGGAGAAGCTGGATGGATTTCTTTTCCCCCAGGCTGCTGAAATACACAAATATTGTCACATTTGCTGAGGCTATTTCAAAATAAATAAAGAAAGCCTGCAGGCCTGGAAGGGATGGAGATCTACAGCTGCAGGGTGTAAAATTGGAATCCCCACCTTGGGCTACGCCGCAGGGCTGCTCCCCTTGCGCAAGGGGCAAAGGAAGGAAGCTCAAAGGAAGCAATTTATGAGTTAGCTCTGAGTAATCCACAGATATGGTTAGCAAGGCAGAGGTAGGAAAGCCTGTATGACAGAGCGAATCTACGTGGGCTTCTCAATCAGTGCTGAACGGGAAACTCATGAGAGGAGAGAAGCTGCCTAATTTTGTCAGGGGGCATCCAGTAAGGTCATGGGCAACAGGAGATGTTTAAGATAAAGGGAAGAGGGGAAGACAAGCTGCTTGTTGTGCTTTAGACCTACACCTCAAGTGTAACATAAATGGACAAGCAGTGTTTTCCTTGCCTTCATAATTTCCTCTAAAGAAGGAATTTGCTATAGAACAAAGGGATTTTCTCCTAACAGCCAGTCTAAGGATGGGATATATTTACTTAGTCAATAGGCAGAGTCCTGATTCAGAGATAACAGAAGGGGTTTTTTTTCCCCCCCATAATTTTGATTATCGCTCCCATTTACTTTTTCACAGTTCTTAATAACAAACCATTCAGATGAAAGAAAACACATTCAGAGTCACTCAGCTCCTGTGCTGAGCTTGAATACAACTATACAGCAACTTTTTCTAGAGATCAAAAATGTTTAATGGCTTTTTTTCCCCCTAGTCATTTGGCATTTTTGTCAAACTAACTTCTTGGACCTGTCAATGCTTGAAGATATCATAAAGCATAGCAGTAAAGGCTGCCTACTGCTGCAATTTTTTAATTTCTTGTTGTTTTTCAATTGAAAAATAACCAAATCTCTGGTACATACTAGAGTTGTGATTAATCTCTGAAGGTTCAGACAAGGTTTTGGGTATTTATCAAAACATAGACATAAACTTGAGGGTTTTAAGATTTGGTAATCAATACTTAATTTATTCCTGTATAGGCAGCTCCAGCCTATCAATTATTATGCATTTGTTTAAAAGAAGAGGTCTAATGGTAATACTTATGGCTCTGCAGATAAAGTCCAGCCTTTAGAAAGGTACGAGAAATGTAAATTGAACAGAGAATTTGAAACCATCTGCTGAATTTTTATTTAATTAAGGCCTCATCTGCATTTGAAACACAAATTAAGGTAAAGTGTGAATTTAAATGAAAAAGAGATTGATGAATAACTTCATGGGCATTTGAGTTCTGGAACAAGAGCGTATTGTCCCTATTTACCTTAATACATTTCAAAATTACGTTATTCAAATTAGAAACAGAATTCTCTATTCAAGAACAAGAGCATCGATACTTGGAGTTAATCAGAAACACTTACTCAAGAGTAATCTATATGCAAGACAGTTTATAAGAAAAGTTAGCAAGGAATTGTGAAATGAGCTTTGTGCTCCACATGGAACACACTTCATAGAACTGCAGTTTAGGGAAGTTTCAAGTGTTCAACTTACCCAAACCTTTCAGATTGTTCCAAGTAATATCTGCTATAATTAACAGAAATAAGGGTGTATCGTTTAAGGACACAAAGAATATTAAATGTAAGCATAATCAGAGGCAGTTTGGGGTTGCATGGGTCTTTTTGGTTTGGAGCATAGAGAAGTTGCGAGAACTGGACACCACAGGGACAGTTTAAGGCTGAAATCCTGGTCCAGCTGAGCAGAGAAGACCCAAAAGTCCACCCTGAAACTCACTATGCCCTGGGACCTCTCCAGCCACAGAGTAAAGGATCAATCTCATTCATTGCAGCACCAAAGAGGAGTCTTTTTTGTTTTTCAGAACAGAACTTGTACCCATGCATTGAGAAATCTCCATTAACTTGGCATGAGCTGCAGCAAGCCTGAAGCTGCCATTGAACTGCCCTATGAAACTGATGAGACATTAGTTTTCTAACAAAAGCCCCGGTGGTGAAATGAACTGATTTCAAGTCACACTTTTGCCATACTCAGTTTTTGCTGCCATCGACAATGTTTCTCTGACCTCCTGCCCTGCAGAACAGCACCAACTTCATTAGGGTTCAGAAGATCCAAACTTTTTATCTCTGAATCTTCTCCAACAAACCAGGCTTTAGAGAATTACATAAAACAGCCTCTGGAGCCAAACAGACAGAGTTTTGCAAAAAGTAAAGCACCCCTGTTTCATCAGTTGTCAAGATGGACAAAAGCCAGGGTGTTCGATTTGACCACACAGGCTTTGGAATTGATACTGCTTTGCTCAACTCAAGGGAGCTTAGCTATTGATTACAAGGGAAATATGAAAACAGAGACTGAATCTGGATTAGCCCAGGTTACTGATCCAGTTCTAAAAAATAACCCCCTAATTCTTCCTTCTTAGAAAGCCAAATTATATCAATAGGGGGCCTACATCAGGCGCTTCATTACAGAAGGTCACTTGTGAACATGTTCCTCTTCCTTTGACAAGTGGGTGGACCACCATATATGCTGGAACAGTACTAATGTAAAAAAAAATTAAAATTAAAATCCCGACCACACTAATAGTCCCATCAAAGAACAGTGAGGAACTCAGGGTATAGATGATAAAAAGAGCAGCTGTGGCAATCTCATATTCATTGCTCATGTTTACAGCCTTCTACAGAGAGCAGGAAGCACTTTGCTTCAACACTCAAATACAAGTAATTTTCCCCCCAAAATAAACAAACATTTATTTTAGTTAGATGTTTTTAATTATTACTCCCCAAATTATTTCTTCTTAGGGTCAGAATTTACCTTGAGATGCACAGAGCAGAGAAAAGACACTACAGATTACACAGAAGCCTAAAACCTGCCTGTAAGTAAATAAAACCAAATAACTGTAACAACAACAACAAAAAGTCAATTCTAGCCTTTTGTTTGTTTCCATTGTAAAATTGCCATGGGACTGAGGAAATATAGTAGTGCTTAATTTTAATAGTTCCATCATTGTAGATTGGCTGGGTATTAATTGTGTTAATGGTGATCATACTGAATTCATTTGGTATTTATTGAGAGACCACCTGTGCACCCATATGGTTTCCATCATTATTTAGGAGTAGTTAATGGACCCATTAGGAGTTAGCAGAAAGATGTGGGCTGGCAGTACTTCCTGAGAGTGGTAGAAACATTCTGTTGATATCTATTGCTTTTTTGAGGATTTTCCAAAGAGCTATTTGCTTCCCACCAATTTTCCTTTTTCTTTAAATTATACATAATCTCATTTTAGCTTTCAAAAACTCCTGGAAAAATGAATTCATGTTTTCTTTGCCTATGACAAATCTAAGGGGACAACCTTTAGCCTTCTGATTTTGCAAAACACCTCTTGACATGTTTGCTGCATAGCTCTCTGGAGGAAGCAGGGATAGGAAAGCTTCCAGCATCACAACAGATCTTCCCGAGGGTGGGTGCACTGGTGGGCTGGGGGGAGAGGCTGAGAGAGGAGGGGGAAAAGGGGAAATGTTTACTGGGACTCTTGTCCTGCAGGGTGACAAATTTGTCCATGCAATATGTAGTCTCAGTTGTGCAAGACCAGAAACCTGTGGTGGGGAAGGGATGGTGGGGGAGTCACATGCAGGGAGTCAGCCTTGACTGTCAGCAGAGGAGAAGGAAGAATGCCTTGGCTGGGTGTGGTGGTAACCGAGGCTGCTCGCTGACCGCAGTGACCTCCTGCTTTGATCCACATCTCTGCAAAGGCCCTGCTAAGGCTCTGCTGCTGCACGGGGTGAGGAAACATGCAAGGGCTGGGGCAAAGAATTTCCATTTTTGGTGCCATGGCAATGGGCAGATGGAGGAGCATCTGTGCAGCTTCAGTGCTAAAGGACAGTCACTTTGTTCAAACTGGAATCTCCGAAGCAGTCTAAAGGGAGTGAAGTGCTTATTTCCCCAGAAACAGAGAGTCTAACTCCCCCCTTGAACATTTCAGGCTTATTTTCTGTGTACATCCTTAAAAATTCGAAACTTATGCAATCTTGGCTCTGTACCAGTATCCAGCTGTCAGTCACCTCTAAGAACATTTGAATTTATTGGTCCCTTGCCACCAAAGTTGATAAAACACTAGAAGTCTCAAAGGTTTTAGGTTCATACAGATTTTGTAAAAATGGGAGGAGAGGATAGAGGAAGGGGGGGAGATACCAGCTAGTACAGAGTACACGAGGCTCAATCTTGGCTCAGTTGTAGTCCTACACAACAGAGCTTCACTTTTCAGTGAAGTTTTCTCTCCTTTACAGGTGTCTGAAAAATTTATCCTATGTTTAAGGAATTTTAAAACTGTCCTTCTCACATATGCACATAATGAGGAAAGCATCGATGCTGCAGCTCTCGAGTTAAGTCAGGATGCCACAGGGTACATATCATGAGAAACCAAAATTCATTAGTCCTCTTGCTCATGGAAATACTTGTTTCAATAAACAAGGAAGAGACCAAGCTGCCTTGTATTTTTGCTAGAGAAACAATTAAATTAACAGTTATTCATCATGAGTGTTTCAAAATGTGAATGAGGCCTGAAACAATCACTTCTGCATGTAAGGAATGTAATCAAGGTACTGATGGAATGACTGGTGATTATTCACACTTATATTCACAACCTGATCTTGTTAAATGAGGCTGCGTTCTCACAAATCACCTTTGGCATTTAAAGGAGGCTCTTTTCTGTAGCTGTGGAAACCAGGGCAGAATTCAGTGCACCTCTTGACAGGACCCCTTCCTTTTCTTGTCTATTTCTATTTGGGCTGTATTCTTAACCAGCTATTAATACAATAGATGCATCTACAGTAGCATTTTCATAATCCCTTTTGAAGGAAATCTCCCAAATATCTTCAGTTACTGTGCTAAGGTTTGAAGTGCACAACCATCTTGAAGTGGACCAAGTAGATTACTTTGGGGGAAATTTAAACCAAAAGATGTGCATTCAAAGGAGCTTTCAGTCCCTCGTACCAGACTAGATCTACTGCAAAATAGCCCCGAGATGTTAGATGTGGAAGCCAAGTTCTCATCACCAGCAGATTCACTCAGCAGATTTGTCTCCATTGCATTGCCCCTCCAGCCCAGCATGTCTTTGTGTCCATGTCAGCATTCTGTGGAGATCAGAGCATGTGTACAGTGCATTATTGCACTCTTAAGTTTCTTAAGGACAAATAAAGTTATTTCCCAAGTTTTTAGAAACTTTTTCAGTTCAGCTCTTTCTACCTGCTGCTTAATAATAGAACGGTGTTTTTGCTTTTTGTTTCTTGTATCAGTGATGTAAGACGTTGTGGCTTGAAATGTCATAACACTGAGAAGAAGTGAGAATTTGATGGTTTCACAGCATAATCTGAGAGCTATCCAGATCCCTTCTCAGTCCTCAGCATGCTCAAAAGCCATTCATAGATGGCTCCTCAGCAGGCTGGCATGAAGTCAGTTATGGCTTCAGCTCCTGTCCAGAAAGATACTGCCCTCAAGGAGAGGAAGACTTAATTGCCATCCTGGTAATGAAACCTAAGGGCAAAAGAGAGGTCCATAAGAGCTGAAGCATTTTTTTCCCTTGGGACGGTCAAGGTAAGACCTTCACAAATGGAGGCAATCCTGAACTAACTCACACATTCTGTGAAATAGGAACTACATAAACGCTCTAATGTTTTCTGGTGGTTTTGACCACTTGGGCCTTTTAAGGATAATGAAATTTGAAAAAAAGAATGTGTCAAGAGCTAAAGGCTGGGGCTTGGCTGGTTGTTACAGAATTTAGTGGCATCTTTCTGAAAAGGAACAATTTGAAACTGAAATGTCCTCTGTCATGAATTGCTTTCGATTCCTCAGTTGCATTTTTCTGCAGTCTGATACACCTTCCTTTCTGTGCCAGTCTCATCCATCTCTTAATAATGTTTCCTTCTTTATCCTTTTAAAAATTTCCTAGTCACTTTGTATGAAAGGGCCTAAACCAGGAACATTTTTTATTCCAATACCTTCATGGTTGTATCCCTACTTCCCTCTTCCTCCCATCTAATTCTATCACTGCTTGTGTTTATTCTACTCCCTTTGTTTTCTCCTATCTACTTTGCAAAAATACACCATTAAAACTGCTGGAGTTGTTTTATAAGTTTAGCTTCTCCATGGCTCCACACACATGAAGCCACTCGTGTTATTCCAGTGCTGCAACATGACATCAAATTTGTGCCACGTTACCCTCCTCAGCTGTACGAAGCTGTGCTTGGTGCTGCCAGCCCTGCTCTGGCTGCTCCTGTGCAGGTGTTCTAGGGAATTACTGCCCAAGGTGTTTGGTTCTGTCTCAGTCTCTGCTTTCTCACCTTCCCCTCCAGTGCAGTGGATCTGTGCACACAGGCCTTAAAGTTGAGTCACATTTGAACCATTTCACTGCCTGTTACTTAAAATCCCTTCCTTATTTTTTTTTTTTAGAGTCCACGCAGCTGAGGTTGCACCTGAAATGCCAAAACACCTCCACACCTGACCTCCTGCTTTATTTTCACAGCCCTGAAAGGACTGGAAACAAGGCAAGTTGAAGCTCTTTTCTTTTAAAGGGGTTAAAACCCCTTGCAGCACCACTTTTAAGCTGAGCAGTGGATCCCCCTAGAAATCCACACTGAAGCTGCTCTCAAGCTGTCCTGTAAGGTACAGTGGCTTATCCTATCTTCCCTACACATGTGTTTTTAGTGGAAGTCCATTATATAATCAGCCACTTTCGGTGCAGTTTTGGGGTGTAAACAACAGTAATGAAACACATTTCATTGAAGGTAGTCTCCCCATGTGAAACAAGGCCTGCACAAGTGAAAGAGAAGCTAAAGAGAGTGTTTGAAGACTATTCCTGTTCCAGATGGAAATTCAGCCTGAATGAAAAGTGCTTGCATACATGCTGGATGTTGTGTGAAGGCTGGATGTGGTAGTAGGTGTCTGTGTAGAGACAAACAGTAGGTCTCTGTGTAGAGGTCAGTGCTGCACCTGGTGAGCTCCTGGGAAGGCATCTGGAAGAGAAGAAATAGGCTGTGCCTGTACTATCCCATCCTTCACACAGCACTGATAGGATTGAGTCACCCTAAGGTGACAGGGAAAGCAGGCACACGGTGGGGTGGCCAAGCTGCTCCATCCCTGCGGGAGGAAGAAGCAGAAGAGGAACTGAACTGTTTGGTGTAGGTCTATACCACCAGCTAACAGCAGATTTAGGCATGTCGTGTCCAGCCCTGCACATGTTCCACCCACGCTGCTCAGTCACATAGTATAGGAGACATTTCCCACAGTTTTAGGTATCTCCTATGTCTAAATATGTCTGAGTAACCTATGAAAGCCTCTGCATAGACATGACACCTGAGCTAGATGGCTGGCATGGCTTTGTTATTAGTGGGCAGAGAGGAGCACTGCTAAAACATGACTCTTCTGAGATGTCCTTCTTCGAAGGAGATAGTTGGTAACCCTGGAAATGCTTGTCTCTCTCCCTCGGTTACACACAGAGCCCAAGGTAATTAGCTCGGCAGCAGATATCTGAAGTTTAATGGGATGAATTCCACCCCAACTACACTTAGGAGGACACTTGGACACAGAAAGATACTGCAGATGATCAGAGTACAAAGCTCTTAAACTAAAGGTCACTAGACCTTTGGAGACATCCACTGGGCACAGCCAGCACACATGGTTCACTCCTGCTCTGTAGGAGGGATCAGGCTGAGGGCAGCAGGTACCATAGCTGGTCTGGCCACTGATGGTGATGTTGGGCTCAGCACTCTTCTTTGTGTGGTTTGTGCATTAATGTGTGAAGGATCTAACCCTGGGATCAGGTGTGAACTTGCATTTATCTGACAGCACAGACCTATTCCTGCACCACACGGACCCAGTGGTGCACAGCTTCACACAGGGGTTTGCCTACAAATGGGATCTAGATTTGAATTAGTGGGTGTTAGTACTGAAATGGAAAGTGATCTCCATCACAGAGTGTAAAGCTTGGGGAACAGCAGGTAAGAGATATAGAACCAGAAAAGTAACCACAATCAGACTTTGATCCTGTGTATTCAGACCCCAAGGAACTCCCCCCAAACCTGAATGTTGCATTATTTATATTTATGATTATGTTTTTTAATGGACTTCTACCCTTCCTTCCCTTGGGTACAATCTGTGTGGCCAGCAATAATGTGAGATCTGGTCTTTCCACCATGTTTTGACTCCCAGGGAACCAAAGAACCGTGAGAAGTTCTGATCTGATGTTATTTCAGCTCCACAAATAGCTCCCTGAGTGATTCAAAGCGGTTGTTGTTTTGGTTTTTTTTAAAAAAAAAAAGTAAACAGAAATACCTGGAATGAAAATGTAAGTCTTCAGAGCCACACACATCCCACAGTCTGTCAGAGCAGGAAGGACTTACAACCCAACCTCTCCTGGTGGTATCTAGTGTCTCTAAAAGGTTCTCTGGATAATTTGTCTACATTTAACACTGCTCTCAAGGGGAAGTTGAACAAGTTGTATTGTTCCTTTTAACTAGTTGTACTTGGCTGCCTACTGCTTCTCTCCTTCTCTGAGACCTTAGCAGAGACTGAGCCAGACCTCAGACATAAATCAGTGAGGCTCCATGACCATCAGCTACAGAGCTGGATGCAGCATTTTCCCTCTGCTCCCCAAGGCTTGCCTGAAGGATGGCACGAATTTCAGCTGTACCTTGTGTGCTGCCCTGAATGAGCTGTGCTTTCCCCTCTAAACACTGAGCTCCTCATTGTGACCAGCTACACCTAAACTTAACACAACCCATCAGCTCCCAACACAGCTGCCTGTCACTGCTTATCCAGCTCCAGAGAATGCCACCTCTGCCATCCTCAGCTGCACGACCATGCTGGAAAGGTTATTTTATACAAAACTTGTGTCCCCATCTCAGAGAAGACACAGCCCTTGTGTCTGCTTTCCCTTGCACTGAAGTGGGACTTTCAGTAGTCACTGTGGGAAACCATCTACAGCTGATTTTGGTGTAGACCAACATGTTTTTCTTTCCTCTGTGGGAGGCAACAGGTATTATTTTTAGGGGCTGTGTAAACCACCACACATTAACTATAAGCTCTTCGTCATGTGCAAGGATGCTATGCCCCCTTCATTCATTACTTCATTGTAGGCTTTATTTTCTTAAATGGATGAACCTTTATTTAGTTCTCTTTCCTTTAGACATGAATATGTGAATCACACATGCAGGAAGGATCTAAGAACCCATCGACACAAGAACTCCTAGTTTTAAAGCAAGGACTATCCAACTATTACAGAATGGAGAGCTTGTACTCTGTGGCATAGCAGATTTCAGCCACTAAATGTCCAATTTAGGATAATACTGAAAAGCCTGACCTCAGTTTTACCCATGCAATGTCAGTGTTTCAGTACAAACCAGGCTATTTACAGTGGTGCCCTGGGAGAGATGGGATCTGCTGGGACCTTCTGGCTGCCAGTGATGTAAAATGACTGTTCGGGTAGGAAACAACATGCCTGGACCACTAGGCTGTAGGTCATAATATCCAAGATATTACAGCCTTTGTGATTGTGCCCATTTCCCCTCAACATAAGACAAGCCCTTTTACCTCCTTGTGTCTCCGTCCAGCTCTTGTCTACTCAGGGAGCCTGGGCACAACCTGGCTCTAGCAAGCACCTGGTGATTTTATTGTCCATATTGACCTGAGTGATCTCTAAAATGAAAAGGTCGGTCAGACACAGGAGTGAATCTGGAAGACAACATTTCCATTTGGGGAGAAAAAAACTCTTTGGAGATGAGTTGCAAAGCTGCATCTCAAATTCTCCAAGTTCCCAACTAGTTTAGGCCCTGGTTTTTAGCCCAAACACATCTGGAACAATTACTGCTCCAAACATGTGGTACATGTCCTAGAAGAAACTCTTCTAATACAATAATAAAAAAAACCCCAAACCAGAACCAAGCCTCTGGCTTTTCCACGGAAGTAAGGCAGAGCTGCTACCAAACTCAGTGCCAACAACTTCGGAAGCCCGAAACAAAGTTATATAATAATGACAAACATAAAACAAACTGAAGAAAATGGGGGTGGGGGGAAATGCTGCTTTCCTTCTCCCTGCCTCGCTCCCTCCTCCTCTTTTCCTGGCCCACCCATGAGTAACTGACTCCAATAAACCATGAAAAGAACAACTTGGCAGCAGCCGGCACGCTGGACCTGGGCAGATGCCAGCTGCGGGGCTCCCACAGGTTTTGAAAGTTGTAGTTTTTTATATAGATAAAATATATATGTGTCAGTCTGAGTGGCTCAGTGAGCCACTGAAACCGAGATAAGCAAAGGCAGCAATGGGCATGCACTCTGCATGTTCTCCAGATCTTGTGTCCCGTTACTACGTCAGGCTAACTCCTCTAATGAGCTTCTTACGCAACTTTATTTTCGTTACAGGGAGCCCAAGTCCTTCTTTCAGTCAGTAGGAAGTTTTTGACTGATTATGAAGACCAGAGTTTTGCCATAAATTTGTCAGGCACAAGAAGCTGCAGCATTTGGCTTCCAGTGTCTGAGTCAGGAAGATTTTTCTGTGCAGCTAGAAATCAATTAGGTCTCCCTATGCAATTAGGTACAGAAATACGCCACTTTCTTATTTGTATCTCTTATTTATTCTGTGCAGTATCTCTTCACTGAGGCCACACTTGGTGCTTCATGAAGAGGGAAAAAAGACAGTCCCTGCCCCAAAGAAACGCCCAATGTGATGAATGTTGCTAACTTTTCAAAGCTCTGCAAGGTCTGCAAAGATCAATAAGATGTGCAAAGAAGAGGGTCTCTTTGAATCAGATGTGTAGTGATGGGATCCCTCCATGGAACAAAGGGTTCATCTGGGTCGTAAGTGCTAGAGGCTGAGGCCGCAAGGCAGGTTGCCAGCATCATCCAGTCTGGAGCACAGCCTGTGTTCACCTCCTTGGTTGCACCCTGTTATCACAGTTCCTCCAGTTGTTTCAAGGGGAACCAGGGCCCAGATCTGCTTGAGAACATCTTGGAGTCACACCGGCATAAAGTGTCACTTTGTGCTTTTCTGACCCCTGAAATGTCTTTGAGCATCTGACCTGTGCAGGCATTTGGCCATATCTGAAAAGAAGCCTCTTCAGAAAAACAAAGTGTTTTCCTGTGTCTTAACTTGAGCTGGAAAATGGAGCAGAGACTCCAACAATTCACAGACTAAACATCAAAACCTATTCTTTCTTCTTTTGTTTTAAGACTCACACTA
Organism: Brachypteracias leptosomus; assembly: GCA_013401335.1. Lineage (NCBI taxonomy): Eukaryota > Metazoa > Chordata > Aves > Coraciiformes > Brachypteraciidae > Brachypteracias > Brachypteracias leptosomus. The sequence goes on along the minus strand of VYZX01023152.1, from coordinate 2,425,739 downwards.
GCGACAGAGAATGGAAAAAACGTGTGAATCAGGTCATTTCCAAGTTATGTGATTCACTCTGATAGGATGTTGCATTTCTTTGTCTCTCTTCAAGGAATCACGTGGAACAAAACCACAACAGGCTGCTGACTTGCCATGGGGTGGGGGTGGGTGGAAGGAAAGAACAAAAGTGCCCCTTATTTTAGAAAATAATTATCACGCTTATCTTCTTCTAGGTGTCTCCAAGGCCTGTAGAGGTTTGACAGGATTCCCACAAATGAGAACTTTTGCCCACAGTTCTGTCCTGGTATCTCTCTCTCACACAGAGTAGAGCTGGAGGCTTGTGGTCGAGTGACCTCAGCATCGTTGCGAAAGTAGTTTGCTTGCATTATTCTCACAACACGTGATCCCATAAGAAACACCACTCTATGCTTAGCTACTTTTCATTAACTCTTTCCCAGAAGGCAAAGCACTGAAAAACCACAGATACCTGACCCTCTCTCTATGGGACCTGTGCTGGGCAATTCCAGGTATTTGCCCACATCACATGCTCTCCAGGGTGGAGTTTCTTGGCCCCAGGAGAGTTACAGTCTTGGAGAGCAGTGCATGGCTGTGCCACAGGTCAGAGCTGTGGGAGGGAGCTGTGCTGCTTTTTATCAGATGCACTAAAGAAATCTGCCCCTGCCCTCCAGGATAAGGTGCTGTGCACAAGCAGAGCCCAGCACTGACCTCAGGGTGCCTGTTTGCCAGCCCAGAACATTCTGGCTCACCTAAAACTATATGATGGGCATCTTCTTAGTCCTAGATATGTTAGGAGTGCATGAAGCAACAGAGTTTAGGATGAAACAGATTTTTCACTCTCTAAAAAAGCTGAAATACTGAGGGGACTTAAAATGAAGAAGTCCTGACTTCTTTAAATTTCTCTATCAAGAATGTTTTCTTCTCACAGCACTTTTTTTTCCCTCCTTCTTTCTTTAAATAGAGAAACTGAGGGTAAGGGCAGTTAGAGGAGAAGTTGTCCTCTCCCTCCCTGAACCCTCTTTGCTACTGGGAGAAAGCAGCCCAACTAAAGTTTGTCACCACCACAGGCTCTGCACACTGGGGTGAAGAGCTTGTAAAACCATCTTTCAGTGTGTTTGAAAAGCACTTAGCACAGCAAGGGTCTGACTGTATTACTACAGTGCTGATAATAAATATTGCTAACATGAAAGCAGGAAGAAATTGCTACTGGGTGCTGCACGAGGATGGCAAAATCGGTTATTGCTGTTCCCAAGTATAGGGAGACTGGGATGAGAACTTCTTTGTGTGCACAGGGGAAAAGGATGCTTCTGAAATTTAAAAGATGTATGGAAGCAATGCTTAATGTGTTCATTCCAGGTCTGGGATAAAAGTTCCTTCATATGAAGAGACAGCATCCCACTGCAAGTCTACAGAAGTCCCCAGCTGGGATGGATGCAGTGAGTAAATGCAAGAGGACAGGGCAGGAACTCCCCTCAAATCTGACAGTGAAAACAGCACAATGAAGCTCCCTACAGCAGGGGAGTCCTGCTCAGGTTATCAAGTTGTCCCAGTACACTGGAATACAGATGTTTCCTGAGGGCTGACAGCTTCAGACAGGAGACTCCCAGCAGCTAGAAAGTAGAGCCAGTAAAAAAATGGGAACACACAGTAACTGATCACTGTCCCTGCTATGTAACAGAGGTCCTCACATTTCACAGAGAGTCCTCATTTAAACACATTAGGGCTTGTTGTTCATAACCTGGATGAAGTTCAGGTGTTGCACAGGGTTAAGCCATCACCTCCTCCAAGGCGCACCCCTCGCGCTGTGGGTGCTGAGCACATGGGGGTCCTGAGGGTCACAAAAGCTTTGCAAGCCACAGGTGCAGCCGAGATCTCCACTCCAGAGTCAGGGCACTTGCTGGCTGTCAAACTGTACGTGCTGATTATGCAGTGTGGACATCTCATCAGCTGCTGAGATGAGGCCTTCTGACTCATTTCCACTTGGAATCTAGATGACAATTTGGTTTGAATTAGACATGGGCTAAAGCCAAAACCCTGGATCTGACTTCCTCAGATTTTGGGAAGACTCCAGTCTGTATCTGAGCTTAGCACATGGCTCTCACTTATACAAAGATTGGAGCCAAGCCCTGGATCAGAACATTCCCAGAATATGGAGGAGCTCAGAAATCATCTTTGATTCTGGGATTGTCTCAAGCATGGATTTCCAAGGATGAAATACTGCCTTATGTTTATTTACTCTTAGTTTTCTTCTATAGCTGGTGTTTAACAAGTGCATTTTTAGCTCTGCAATTGTACCCTTCCAATTTTTGTAAATAAGAACATTGTGTGTGTGTATTTCAACTGGAAAAGCATCTTCTTTTGAATTTGCCTATTGGATACACAAGAGGCTTTTGGACTGCAGAGCATGACAGTTGTGTCTCATTCAAAAACATTCTGGACACAATTCCCTTGCCCTGGCCACCACTGCCCTTCAGCACAGGAGTTATGAATGTGGCACCATGACTGCAGTGAGAGTTCCTCAGACATGCACTATCCCTAAGTTCACCCTTGTATGAAGCCTTCAAAGGAAAGGAAAGGACTGAAGAGTAACAAAATTCTACTTTCAAGCTGCTCAGAAGACACAGTGCTAACAAACAGCCCCCAGGAAGCGAGATCTTGCAATCTGCTGCTGAAGAGAGGCTGAGAAGCCGGTTCTCAAGTCCCAGTGATCTCAGTGTGTGAAGTGAAGGCAGGAAAGCACAAGAAATCCCTTGGAATGTCTGGAAAACGTCGAGCTGCCTGCCACTCTGTGCTGAGGAAAATCTTAGCTCCACCAGAAGGCTTTGTCAACGCAGCGCCGTATCGTTAGCTCGAGGTTTATACACTTCAGTTGACACCTCTCCCTTGTCCTACAGATGTTGTGCTACGTTTAGGACTGAGCCTCTAACAATACAGCTGTTTGAACACATGTGCATTTTCCACTCAACAAACCGCAAGAATATGGCAACAGGGTTACAACGTTTGGATCCTAGGGCTAGAATGAGAGCAGCAGGAAAGGTGTTTCTTTGGGAAATCTCGGCAGTTTCTCCTGTAGTTTCTCTCTTTCTGATTTTATTCGCTGACTGTACTACACCCGGGCCATGGGGAAGGTAAAGTCTGATTGATATTGCAAGTGACAACTAAGGCCTTGAAATCATTTCCTCCGTTCATCTTCAGGAGGTGTTAAGCCCACAGCGTTTTGCTGGTTCTAGAGAAGTAGAGTCATCTTGACTTTTATTTGCAAAAGTCCACTTTATTCCAATTCCTGTTAATCTTGTGAATAAATTAGAGCCTGCCACAATAAAGGGATTTAAAGAGGAGTTATCAGTGATGCTCAGAAGGGAAAGATTTTATAATATTCTTTCCACTTTTGCCATGATAAGGTATGAGAAGAGATGGTGAGGTCTCTCCAGGAATCTCACAGAACCATGGAATGCCCTTTCTGCTACTAATGAAGTACAGAAGTTGGAGAGACTCACTCTCTTTAATTTAATAAATAATTTATATTTATTAAATTTAATAAAATAATGTGAGCCCCAAAACGGGCTTCTTAAGGAACACGAGAGCTCAGATATCATTCTTCTCTCATTGCCATGGGCATCTGCTGCAGGTACCTTCAATTATTCGAGTCCTGATTTACGTCAGTTGGTGTAAGAAGAATTACACTTCTTTTTCATCTGATCAACATCTGTTTTTTGAAAAAACAGATGTGCACAAATCAATCTGATTAATGTGCTTGATTCTTCAATTACTGCAGGATAAATCAGCAGTGCACTAAAACCAAGCCGGTGTCAAATTTATGCTCCTACACCTTCAGTGTTCAACCTGACTTGAATTAGATCTTTGCTTTGTGAAACATCGTTCAATACAAAAGGGCCAGAGTAAAATCCCCAGTGCCAGGACATGGAGCATTTCAGAGGATCTGATGTGGATTTATCACTAAGTGTGTCCATTTGGGGCTGCAACTTCAGGCATCTACCAAAGAAGAAAAAATGTGATACCATTAAGAAGGCTGCAGGCTATCTCAAGTGTTAACAAGGCAGAAAAATCCCTCTCCCACAAAGTTACTCAAGCTAATCAGGTATTAATTGGAGTTGTCAAAGCAAAATATATATATGCATAAAAAGGTATATAAAAAGATAAAAAATATAAATAGATTATGTCTAATACAAAAATCTAGATGGACTTAAAGGAGATAAACCTTTGTTAAAGCAGAGAGGGTTGCAACTGATGATCTGGTGGAGAATCAGTCCCCGTGCTCTGTAAATCACTTAGAAATCCCCAAACAACATGTTGCTATTTTCTGGTAACCCAACCTGCCCAGTTCTGCCCAGTTGAAGTTCAACTGTCATGGTTGCAGCAGGTGCTTGTTGTAGGTCCATAATAATGATAATGATTGTTAGCAGTGGGACAAATATTGTCCTTGACCTTGATATTTTTATAAGGGGGAGTAATTAAGGTGAGAAAAAATTGAGGAAGACTTTTTTCCCCCTTATTCATTCTGTCCCAGCTGCCCTTCATCTCCTGTAAACACAGGCCTTCAAAATTCAAATGCACACCCAAACCCATATCTGGGGGCATTCTGAGCTGGAATCCATAAGTTTTGAGGTTTTTTTTTTTCTTTTTTTAGCTGAAACCTAATAAATGTGCTCTATAAAAAATGAGTTCAGCCAACATCTGGAGGCAGATAAAAATCCTCCAACCTACTGTTCCACAGTCTTAGGGATCATTAGTACTGCAGAATGTCTATATAGAATATTTATCTTAAGTGTGTAATAAAATGAAAGCTACTGTGCCAAATTCAGAACAACCTTTGATGAAAAGAAATGCCTCACATCAACATTAAGCTAGAGCTTTTCTAGCCAGAGAGAATCTTTTCTCTAGCCAAAGCACAGCAACTTGTAGTTACAAAAACCTAACACTAAACACAGGGGAGAAATTTATTATTTTAATTGTGAGACTTCATCACTGGTTAGTTTAATGTGTCTTTCCCCCTTTTTCTTTTAATCACCCTCCCCCTCTCCTTGGGATGGTTTATCGCTTGTAAATTATTTGTCACATCGTTGTAATTCTATCCAGATCCTTAACTTTCTAATCATGCATCTTTTATGGGGTCTCTCTTAAAGAAGCACTATAATTACTTGCCAAGGGTCCCTGTAAATTTTATCAGGCTGTAAAATATTATACTTTAATTATTTGAAAAAAAAAATAATTGGAAATGTTTCCTCTGAAAGGCTCCATGATCGATACTGCAAGGAGCAAGGCACCTTCTGCAGTTTTGCACTTGTTCCTGATGTAGACCTCAGGAGCTTTCAAAATTCTTCCACTTCATTCAGTGTCACGGGAAAGTATTAATGGAGAAGCCTTTGATTAAGGTGAAGAAATTGTTTACTGCATGTTTTAGCTGCTGTAAAATACACTAAGAGGCTGGCAAAGGGTGGTCTCCCATCCTTTTTGCAGGAGGAACAGGGACTCAGCTCTCAGCTCGGTGAGAGGTGTGTGTATACAAGAGCAGAGCAGAAACGCAGAATAAACTGCAGATGCAGAAATGAGCTGAACCTTCCCTATAGGAAATAGAACTTTTTTCAGAGGGAAAATTCCCTGTTTCTATACAGATTCTGAAACTATCATCTTGTCAATTTGTTTAGCTTTATTAGTACTAAATTTAGAAATACTAGTAACATTCCTACTACTATTTCTACTAGCAGTAGGCATCTGAGACTGACTTCTGTCAACCTTTATTTACTACAGTAACTAGCACCTTCCATGACACTAGAAAAAGTATGAGGAAAAAAGGTACCTGATAGTGACCCAAAGTGTTTTCTAGAACAGGGTTTCCCATGCATTATTCCAAAAATTGCTTTGCAATTAGTTTAAATCTATATGTGTATAAGGTGTAGAATTAAGTACCATATTCATCACCAGTACCTCAATTAAACGTGCAGGGTAGCCGAGCTCTTGCACATTTCTGATAAGTATGCATTTCTTTAGATAGCTGAGCTGAAATATGAGGAAGTTAAATTATTTGGTCAAGGAGCAGGGCAAGCTGGAAGCAAAGTAAAATATAGATCTCACCTCAGCTCCTTGCTTTTAAGAAACACTGGGGTATGTGCTTAAGAGCAAGGACATGATACTCTACCTGTACAATTCCTCTTATCCTAAGAGAAGCCCTGAAAGGATCCTAAGAGATCCTCTTGTCCTATTGTCCAGTATTTTCCCACATACCACCCTGGGAATACCCATGATTTTTTTACCCCTAACAGCACCAGATAAGGCTTGTCAGCTCTCAGACAGCTCAGGTAAAGGAACTGTTCGATCCATGCACAATGAATGGGCAGTCCTGTTGTTTCCCAGGTTTTCTGTAAACACCACCTAAAAGTACTTTTCCTGAATACCCTTTCTATAAAAAATACATCAAGTTGTAATGTGGAGACATCCCTGCGCACCATCACACACATGCAGGTAACGCGTTCTCTGCTGCCAAGGGTCAGCCACTAGACGAATGGCAGATGCTCTCTGTTATCTCCCCTCCCCAAGGGGGAAGAGAAAGGGAATAAGGGAGAGAGGTTTATGGACTGGAAAAGAAAACTAGAACAGCTTTCATGAAAATAATAATAATAAAATTAAATATATACAAAACCAATATTAACCCAACTCTGCTGATAGCAATTATGCCACCATCACCACTGATGCTGTGGAGCAGGCACTGGGGAAGTCCCAGACTGGACTCAGTGGCAGACGGGAACCAGATTCAGAAGATGGATTCTGGAACTGGATTCAGGAACACAGAGATCAGGATCAAAGGCAGAACGGACAGAGTCCTCCTTAGACACACGAGGGTTCACCCTCATGATCCCTCAGCCTTACACTGAATGTGCCATCCATGGGCTGGAATCCCTCGTTGGTCAGCTCAGGGTCCCCTGTCCTGGCTGCTCCCCCTCCCCAAGGTGCAGCCTTTTACCTTCTGCACCCCCAAAGTGGGGCACAAGATTCAGCAGCAGTGACCTTGGTCTGCACAGAAGCAAGTACAAGCAAGAACTTTTCTGCACACACCAATCCTTGGCAGTAACACTAAACATGGAGCGTTATCAGTGCTAGAAGCAGAGACTGTCTGTGAAAATCTGCCACTAACTTCAGCAAGTGCAGTTAGTCAGAGGAGACTGAGCTGAGAAGTAAAATCACTGAACAGAATTAGTTCTGTTCTAGCTCAAACCAGGACATCTCCACAGAGCTGTCAGGGCTGAGAGCAACATCTCACGGTGGCAGCACCTGAAAGAGTCACTACACTGTATCACACTGCAGACATCAGGAGATCAAAAAGTAAATAACTTCCATTCATGATTCAGGCCAAGTCACCCAACGATTTTTAATGCTTGTTCATGAGTGAGACAGACTTTGATATTTATTTACAGTGGTTGTTGACCATCTGAAACCGTTCAATAAATATCTCTTATAAACCACACACAGGTAAATAGAAAGCTGGCTCAAACTACTGTATGTTGTTGCTCTTTTTAATAGCTGAACACTGACAGAAGGCAGCGTAAGAATGACAACCATGTTTAAACACAGATATAGTTATGGATGGCTGAATTATTCACTGCAAGCCAGGGGTTCAACTGAAGTGACCGTTCTACCTGTAGGCAGGTTGTTCACAAAGAGATCTGTGTTGGTTTCATGTCCATTTCCATATTGATACAACCAAATAATGAAACACTAACAACATGTGGCCTGAAAAGCATACAAATACATCCACTTGCATTTAACCTGAGACTCTGCAGATGTTTGAAAATCAGTATAAAACTGATTTCCATTGACTGACATCTGGTCCTACAAGAGTCCTTTGGGACTTCCTTGCTGTTGTGTTAGCTCAGGGGTCAGGTTCATGCTCCAAGACAGCTCCCCAAACCTTCAGCTGTTTACCTTGTCCCTGTGAAAGTTTACACCCCTACTCATGTCTGGAGAGAAACAACTGTCTCACTCACTTGGAAACTCAAGTACTAGCTTTTTAGCCCTCCAGAGCTAGCCCTCCAGAGCTGCCCCTCCAGGCAGGGAGAGTGCTTCAGGCTGAACTAAAATGGGTTCAAACCCATTTTTAAAAAAGGGAAAAAAAAAAAAGACACCACACACAGAGCTATTCTGCATCCCAAAGGACAGGGAGCAAACCATGGAAATAGTTGCTTTGTGGAGCCTGCAAAGTTGCTACTGCCTGCAACCAGCATCACCCCCTTCTCTAGTTAACACAAGCCACTTCACAACCACTTCAGCACTGCTCTTTTATTCCCCATTCAAAACAGCTGCTTCCCTTTGATTCCTCCCAGTCGGGGCCAGCATTTACACTCCAGCCTGCATTTATGCTCCCCTCCTTGTCTAGATTTCCTGCCTTTCTCTGGAGAGCCTGAGATCCCCTCTCTCTGTCGCTGCTCCCCCACCTGCAGCGATGGGGATGCGACCTGGCAGCTCGGAGCCCCGCTGTTGTTGGGACTGGCAGGAGCCGAGCCTGCTGGGGCACAGCAGCGGCGTGCTGGAGGGCAGGCAGCGCCTGGGAAGCAAACAGGCTCCCAGCTCTGGGGGTACAAGCTCTCCTGCGGGCTGGCTGATAGCTACAAATCAGCTCCACTGAACAGGAGGCACTTTTTCCATGTAAACTTTGCAGCCAGGGACTTGGGGACTTGCTCCTTTCTCCTGGCGTGCAGATGGTATCTGTCATAACCACCATTTTCTGTAGCAAGAGGAACAGGGAAAAGGAATTCACTAAAGGAGCACAAATAAACAAGAGTTTTCTCTTTGGTGCATGTTTTTGCTGATTTATCACTTGTGCATTTCAACGACGACTTTGTAAGTGGTGAGCAAACTATATTAATTTGTGGAGAGTTTAGTATCCATAATACTGAGAAATGACAGTAAAACAAAGCACGTCCTCAAATGTTATTGCTATAGGCACACAAAATGGAGTCTTATAAGCTATAGATTAATAAAAAAGCTATAACCACTTTCCTCTTCCCTTTTCTATTCCACCCATGACTACAAAAGCATCTTAGCTTCTGCTCCAAGAAGAACCATACCCCACAGTATCTCCTCTACTAGAAGATCTCTTCTACAGAATAAAGATCCTATTTCTTTAATATAGCAATTAAAAAACCCCTATAAACCCCCAAAAAGCAACTTGTACCAGACTCAGCTCCAGAAGGCTTACTTAATGTTGATGACCAAACACATTGTGTTTTGAAGACAGCAGGGCTGGGAGCAGAGCTGCTGGTGTGACACCTCAGCCTGGCGTGTGGCACCCAGAACCACGCAGGGCTCGCAGCCTCGGCACGCAGGATTATTACACGTAATCACAAACTGCTAATTAGCTAACTAAGGCAAGCTGAATCAGAGGAAATGTAAAACAAACCAGAAGCTGTTTCTCCAAGGCTTTTAAAGTTAAAAGTGTGGCTAAGCTTGGGTAGTTAGAACCAATAACACTCAGATATTCCCTTTGATCCCGTATTCCTGCACGTCCATTATGAAACCATCAATACTGCGTGAAGGTCGGAGGGAAGGTGTAGGCTCTCTGAGGATCAGCCAAATGCTACCTTTGCATCTCTCTCAGCTCCTCTTTCCAATATTTATCTTCATCAGTGATTCTGATACCATAAACAAGGCCAGCTCACATCAAACTCAAGGCAGCGAGGGGAAGCAGAAGTACGAGATGTTTGCTAGGGAGGACACTGTCCTGGGTCTATGCCTGGCTGCCTGGACACAAGTTTCCTGTAACACTGCATCTCTAAGTACTGTATTTGCCTCGGGCAGCTTCCCTCCACGTAATGTTAAAGAGAAACATTAAATCAACAGACATTTATACACATTGACTTGGAATTCAGTGAATGCAAAGGTCGCTCCATCTCTGGTCCCTAAACTGTACAGAAATTACCAGGAGAACAAGGCACGGGTGCAATGGCAATGAGGTCTCCCACCAACTGCTTTTGTCCCCTGGATTAGGTGGGAACTTCCTCCATTTCTTTGGGGTGGAGTGTAGTTTACAGCGTGTAGGTTGTTCCCTTAGATATCAACCAGATTCCAAAGTTTAAGAAGATATCAGCAATGCTTTGCTAGCGATTCCCATAAAGAAGCTGTCACAGGGATTATTTGCCAGCATTGGGGGATGGAGGAGCTAATAGCCCATAGGCAATTAGCCATAATTAAAACTCTTAGACACAGCACAAAATCTGAAAAATCATTGGAAAAAAAACATAGAAAAAATGTCTATGGCTGGAGTTTAGAATTTCTTTTACCAGATCCTAAAATCAATGAGCTGTGACAGTAAATGGACAGAGGTGTACCTAATTTACGTAAAGTCATTGAGTCCTTCTGCCTCTGCCACTGAAAAAAGTAGAGTTTGTACCACAGAGAGGCTACAATATCTCTTTCATCTTCCATGGTCTCAGTACTGCCTTTTTTAGAACAAGGAAATCCCTATCTGAAGATCATACTGTATGGAGGAAAGTGGCACTGATGGTCAAAGCCCCGTGAAGAGACCCGTGGTGGCCTGCTCCCTACTCCCAGGGCAACCTTGGCCTCATGGATAAGATGCCAAAGCTCAGGTGCCTCATACACCTGGCAGCAGGTAGTGATTGTTGTGGGATCACATGAACTCTGAGGGGTCTCTGCTCCAGGGCAGGTCTGAGCTTTCAGACTCATCAGGATGGTCTGATTCCCCAGGGAGCAGCATCTTTCTGATGCAAACAGACCTCCAGCGCTGAGGAGGAGCAGAGCTGAGAGTGTGCTGTTACCATGGAGGGGCAGGGGAATCTATGGAAACCCTTGAAAGGGTATTGCTCCATGTAGCTGCAAAACAGCACAGCCAAAGACAGAACCAGGGCACTTACAAGGCACGCTGTGAAGCTAGGATAATTTCAATCCATTTAGCAAAGTGCTTCCAGTCCTCGTTTCAGAGCAGGTAAAAGGAAAATACAGTAAATATTGAACAAACAAAGTTAATCTGTATCCACAGCACTTTACCCAAGAAAAAGCTAAAACCGTCTGACTGTTGCCCACTCTTGGTTTATTATTTTCCTCTCAGGCAGAATGCTTTTTGTTGTTGTTGTTTAAAAGACTGCTGCTCTCATTCCCCTCCATACACAGACTCACTAACCCATAAAGCACAGGTGGAAATCATGGGGTAGTCAATACCCTATGGCAATGGCAGACATTTTGGTAACATGATATATATCTGTGAGTAATCACACACTTCCCTCCTCAGTTGGGGTGGAAAAGTGCCCTTGAAAATTGCTTACTCTCCTACTAAAATATACAGGACTTGTACTCAAAGGGACAAAGCAGAAGACCAATGAATCACTGAAATCAGGAAAAAACTAGTAAGGTTCTTTGAATTCGTCCTTTCATAAACTAAGATTCAGGCCTCATTTCTTGAAATTCTGCTGTACTGCATCATGCTGTGTTCTTGGTTACAGTAGTTTGAACATCAACAGGTGTAGCTAAATTCGTTCTTAACATTTGCATCAGGATTACCAGGGATGTATTTTACTTTCCAGGCTGATACATTTATCAGTCTGCTTTTGTCTTCTACACTTACATCACCATAGCAGTCAAAAGCATTATAAAATGCCTGACTGGAAGTTTTCTGTTGAACACATCATGAAGGGACCCCAATTGCTTGCAAAGATTGCAGATCCTTTGTTTTCCAGAGAAAATGCTCATTGCTCATTTTTCACCGAGCTCAAGTGTTTTGGGACAAGATCATCTTTCATGTTCTCTTTTCTGGGGAAATCCTCACAGGATATAAATAGCTACAGCACTCAAATCATTTCCAGTAGTCTTAGGTATTACTCTGGTATAGAAACCTAAGTGGTTATGCAATGTTTGTTGAGATGATTGCAAGCTGCCTGCTAGAGACGCTTCTCATCCATTGCTAGCTACAAGGACATTCAGATTGTGAAAGAGCCGTTATTTGTCAAGGCCAACAAGAGTAATTTTGATGGCTGACTCTAGATTCTTGGATTTTAATCTTCTTAAGCACAGGGTCCAGGTAGGCTAGCCTGTTGACAGCAGGACACCATGGTTGAGAATGTGTGGAGGAATGATTTCCTAGCACCAGCTAGCCTCAGCTGCATCAGCTCAAAGTCTCCAGTATATCTGCAGAGCAATTCTTGAACTTGACCTTGTTAATCAAGTGGAAAGGTGCTTTAAAAGTGCTCTGCCACCATATTTGTTCCAACGTATAAAGCAGCTCTGTGCAATTCATGGAGGGCAGCCTCTTATTTTTTTGGTGGGTCTTTTTTGCTTTGTCCCAGATCCTTGGCTGTTCCACACAGCTCATGAAAGAAACTTTCAAGGACAGGTTGACCATTCAATAGCCCCACCCAAATCAGGTCAGGTCATACTTACCTCTTACTACAATAGCCTTGTCTATGTTGTTCTTAAATAGCATTGGCAGAAGCAGAGGAAAGCTTTGAATGGGAATCAAGTAAATCTGCAATATTCCAATGAATGATTGTCTGCCCTAGAGCCTGAAAGAAGGAAACACCCCTGATTCCATTTGAAAGTCAACGGGAACTTGGCTTTTAGCTCACCTGCAGCTGAGATGGTCACTAGTGGAATTTTGTATGTGAGTATCATACAACCAGATAAACTAGTATGCTGTCAGTAAACCTGTTATTCTGGACAATCAGTGTCTCCAAACAAACTTTAATGAAATATACTTAATAACTATCAGGAAGTAGAATGGGAGCTGCACTAAGGCCAGCTATACAGAGCTCCATTTTCTATCAACTTGAATAGTGTGCAGCTATTTAGATCAATAAAGAGAAAATGCAAAACACGTGCTTTTTGCAGATGTTGCTGAATCCAAAGAAAACCTTCTACATCTATTTCAGGTCTGTGTGTGAAACACATTGCAAGATATCAGACACAATCTCAAAATTTTGTGAATACTATTCAGTGTTTCATGTGGTCTAGAGTGACTTTGGGGGCAGCTCACTCTTTCAAGAACATCCAGATTCTTGAGTAGCATCAAGCTAGGAAATGACCTTTCTCTTTTGTAGGGGTGAATTTCTCAAGCTGGTAAAAAATGAAGATGCTATCCCTGGTTGTAGAGAAAGCTCTCTCTATTCCCTCCTCATTTCTCCAGAGGAAAGAAGACTTGAAAATTGCACTTGGAAGACATTCAATCAAACAGACGCTCAGCTGTGCTCACATACCGTTTGGATCAGGTTTTTAGAACCATGCCAGAATGTACCTTATGCAAAATTAGTAAAAACAGTAACACCAGAGCAGAGGAATAACACAGCAAACCATACAGACACGTAAGGCACGACCAGCCATTAGGTGAAAGGCCAACATCATTTAGCAACTCACAAGTTCATAAATGGTAGATTTACAGAAATTTAATCCCCTTCTACTCATCAGGGGATTTCACTACAGACCTGAAATAGCTAATTGGGAATAAGAGCAATGTATTTTAAAAAAATGAAACACACTTCAGAAAACTCCTTTGAATCCTTCAAAAAGTAGAAGCACTAATTAAAAAAAGATGTTTCTCTGAGAAACAGCCACAGGTTTACAGGGTGGGAATTGGCTAACTTATTAGAATCTGTTCTGTGTGTCTGGCCACTGGTTGGCAAACACAGACCTTTACACTATAAAAACTGTTTCAGTAACACTTTGAAACACTTGCCCAATCATGTTCAGTTCACTTGGGATTCATTATAATACCATTAGATGGGATTATATCATTTGGTTTAATGTCAATTGCATTTCCATATTGTGTCCAGTGGTTTTATGATGTGGACAAATATTCCACCAAGGACTAGGTTGAGGCCATTGCATTTAAATTATTTTCCTGAGCCACAGTTGGCAGAAATTCTCATCTCAAGACATCCAGGCTGCAAAACCCTCCTTGGAAGCAAAGGGGAGACCAAACACAGTTTTACGGTACTCAGAGGATCGCTCCAGTGGTGCTGAACCCACCTAAGTGCTCGAGTCAAATACAACATGTGTTGCCCATGTCTCCCATCATCTTCACTAGAAAGACCACAGAGAACTACAGATTTGAGATCTTCTGATTGCTAGCGGCCAGTCAGAGTGTGAGCATGAGCACCAAGACAGACCCTCCTCACACTGGAAGAGCACAAACATCTAAACTACTTGGAAAGCTGGTAGTTAGCTGAAGCCCTCAGACTCAAATGTCTGATCATACCCGCTTTCAGAACCAAAACATCAAATGCTTTTAACAGTAATAAGGTTCTACAGAAACGAAATAATCATCCATGGCATCAAGAAGGATGTCAAGCTTTTTCTTGCACAAGATTAACATCTTTTTGTCCTATGGTTCTCATCATTGTTTCAGGCCAATAAGTAAATAATCCCTTTTCTTATAAGGGGAACAAGCAAAGCTCAGATATATTGGATTACATAATGCATTTTCAACAAGAGTTTTGTTGCTGCCACCCCTAATAGAGATTAAATATATGTGTCAATGGCCTAGGTAACAGGAATGTAGGTTTCTCCATATGGGAAAAAGTGTTGCTTTATAACAAATGTACAGTCATAGTAGAAAGGAAGGTGGATTCTGCTGTCTAATGCTGCCTGGAAGTATTTTAAGGAAAGCACATGGCAAAGCACAGAAAATCTCTAAGGAAATAAATAAAAAATCATGATAAAAGTATCAGTGCTTGATATTAATAATCTTAAGAATAATGTGTAACAGAGCTATACAGACAAAGAATCATCTCTAAAATACGTGTGGTGAAAGACCTGTTTTATTTTTCCTACAAAAGAATGCATGTTGAGGAAGCATTTGTTCCTGATTGTAAAATAACATCCATCATTAGAAATGTGTTAAAATTAAGTTAGATCTGATCCAGTGCTGATTTGCTTGTAAAAATGACCATGATGCTCTGTCTTCAATGCGTGTGTCTTTTGGGAGCCCTCTGCTCCTAATCTCTTGTAGTCGTCATCTGGGTGCAGCACGTGAGCAGGGAACCCGAGGTTCCTGACGCCTCCCACCCCAGGGTGACAGTGAAAGGAGGCAATTCCCTGCAATAGAAACTTCCCCTCTTTCCCCTGGGCAAAAGCAGAACGGGGCAAGAGTGTGGTGGAGTCTTTTTGCAAGCCTTGGAGAAATGTGACGCTCCCCTCTGTCAAACTTGACCAAACCCAGCTACCAGCACAAAGGCAGAGAGAATAAAGCGCAAGAGTTGGCCACAAACACTCAGTCTCTTGCAACCTCAATAGAAGACTTTTTTCCAGAAAGTCGTAAACTGATTTTCTGCAAGACACAGAGCAGGAGGGAGGAAGGTGTTCAGAATGGTTATACCTCTGTTGAACATGCAATGAGCTTTGCAGATAGTCCTCTGCCCATGCAGTCCCCAGTGTTAACTGGACAGCCCAAGGAAGCTGTGCAGAGCGTTTCTCTCAGCTGGAACCTGGCCTGTTGTGCTGTTTCTAGGGGAGAGTCTCAGTGTGTCTGCAGGGAGGCTTAAGCCTCTTTCTAGGCACCAACCAACATTTGGCCTGGGGAGAGCAAATGAGTCACATCTGCACAGCTCCTTGGCAAAGCAAAGCCCTGTAAAACTCTGCTTTCTTTGAGTTAGGAGTTTCTCACAGGGAAGATATATTTTCATGGGAATTTACAATTTTTTGCCCTTGAGAAAAACTTCACCGTTTCCCTTAATCAAAAGCGGTGTCATTTTTACCACTAAACATCTCACTTCTTCCCATCTGGCCAAAAACACTCCAGCGAGACATGGGCTTGGAAGAACTTGCAAGCCTTGGAGGGACAGATCCAGCGGGCCAGGCTGACTCAGTTCCTTTATGGCTCTAGGCAGTGGACTTGCCTATAAATGCATATCCCGGTGTGGATGTAACCCGGCGTGAGCAGTTCCTGGCAGATGCAGAGAAGAAGCCAAGAGACAGAGCAGATGTAAACCACACTCTCTCCTGGAGTAGTAAAGTGGGACTGAAGTGCAGACTTCAATGGTGCTTGAGCAGAGGTGAGGACAGGTCTGGTTTTGGCAGGCACAGAACCATATGTTGTCCTTTGACCTAACTACTGGAAGTGATGGGTTTGCTGGAGAAAGACCTGGTGTGACCATGTGGGCTGTGTGGAAGAGCCACTCAGGCTGTCCGTGCAGCATTTCCCAGCACTGCTGGGCAGCTGTGCACCAAGTTAGCACCAGACTGCAATGGGATGTTCCACTTTATTTTGGATATTGGTACTCCCAAAGTCAAATCTCCAAATCTCAAGCACACATGCCCATGATGACACAGGCTGTGTAACCTTGTATAACCTCATATATAACCATGTGGGGAAGCAATTCTTGGGACTATTTAAGACATGTTTTGCCTGTAGATCTGGTGATGATGGGAAGCTACAGAGAGCTCTGAAGAAGAGCTAGTTGAAATTTGCCATTGCATATATTTTTTCCATTATTAAAATGGAAGGAAACCTCAAGGAAAAATGTCAGGTTTTTAATTACTTCCAAAGAAATTAAACCCTGCTAATTGAAAGTGTTCAGTTTGCAGCAGCCAACAAGGGAGACATTTCTCTAACAACAGAAAAGTGGAAGTCTTCAGTCCGTCATGCAGATATTTCCTGCAATGTTCAACAGGATAGCTTATTCAGTTGCTGAAAAATGGAAAAAAATCAATGCAATAAAAAATAATTTTAGTTTGTGCACACTCAATGGTTTTGCAGAAGGGGAATATTTTCGTGACCCCTTCTGTACCCTCCACTACAGCAGTAAAATACAGGCTTTCTGTATCCTTCTGTAGTGTTTTGCTGATTCTGCCTCCCATTAGGATTTTTCCCACTACACGATGCTTCCCATGAGGATTTCAGCTACGATTCCTAATTCTGAACTCATGTAGGACAGACCAGGGGACTAGAGACACTTTTGTTCCAAAGTAGATTACCAGCAAGCATGTCAGTGAGAGGGTTATCAGTGGAAATGAGGTCTTGTTGTGCTCTTACGTGTGCCACCCTGTGTCTACATCATGAGAAGTTTGCATAAGGCACCTTTATGTGTGGGATAAGGCACAGGTTCCTCACAGGGGGTTTTCTAGGTGATGCGGTTTTGTATCACCCAGCCTTGAAGCACTGGTGTCAGCAGCTGCTGCTCTCTACTACAGGGCAAGAAATGCAATGCAAGAAATGCTTCATCCACTTGCTCTGATAACCTAGGAGAACCTGGTAGTCTTTCAAAGCCAAATATTACCAAATGTGGAGACTGATCCCATGAGCCTACGAATCCATGACAGGAAGGTAGACAAAAAAATGAGACTGGATGACTTAAAGTCTATAGAATTTATACAGAGCCTCATGTCTTCCAGCCACGTACAAGTTCTTCAGGAAGGTATGTATGTTCGTGTTCTTTGGTTAGAAAATATCCAGGACATGGCTGATGGTTTCTGTTTCAGAGGACATCTGAGACACAGAGCCATAAATTCCACCAAGTTGTGTGAGAAACGTGTCATCTTTTTTGCTTGTTTACTTGTTTATGTGGTTTTATTCCCCTGAGGATAAAAACCAGTAATAATTAATGCTGATGTTTAACATGTTCCTTCCAAAGAACAAACCTAGCCTTCTTCCACTGCCTTCCTTTTCTTGTGTTGTTTCTGAGAAGAAGAAGTGCTGAAGAAAGCTGCGTTTTTCAAAACCACATTCAGTGACTGTGCACGTTTGTGCTTGGTTTAAAAATAACTCCACACTTCTAGACGTGTTCAGCTCCAGTTTAGCGTTGATGCAGGTAAAGGTGAGCTGGATGGCAATGCACACTAGTGGACATGTGAAAGAGCTGAGCTGAAAAGGAGGAGGAAGATATGCTGTGGTGGATGGAGAGATATCTGCATGCTGGTGCTGACAGGCTGGCATTTAAAAGCAAAGGAATGGGTGTGCACAAAGTAGGTGGCATATTTAATGCAGGGACAGTGTGTTTTAGCTTCTCTTTAAACAGTTTCTTCAGGAGACAGAACTTCCACAACAGGGAGCTAAGGGCCAAGAAATGTCAGAGTTTAATTTGGTCTCTGATACTCAATCAGTGCATGGCCTCGGGCAAGTGACTTATCTTCCCTCTATCTAAGCGTCTACATCAGTGAAACAGAGACGAAAGTACTTTCCACAAGAGTGTCAGTGAGTTTAGCATAACTCATTAATGTCTGCTTGGAGCTTTTAAATCCTGCAGCAGAGTATCTTCTGCAAGCAGCAGTGGTTAATGTACTGTAGGGGTGATGGGCAGGAGAAACCAAAGCCCAGCACCCCGGTTTTGTGCCCTGTGATTGACAGCTTGTGATACGGTCGTAGGCAGACGGCTGGTGGTCCCCATCAGTGTGATTAGAGGATGCTCCCACCGGGTAAGACTGTGACTGGGGGAGTGCCAACAACGTCTCACTGAGAAACAAACAACCAATGTATCAGCCCTGATCACTGCATTCAGCTAATGAAAATGTATGTAATTGATATTTTATAACTATATGGAGAAAGGATTTTTTTTTAGGGCTTTAATGGTATCGATTGACGGAAGAAAGCCAGATAGATGTCTCTAAGCTGCAGGCTATAGGACTAAAGTGCCTTTGAGCCAGGAAATGTATACTTGTTTAAAATTCACTTCAAATTTTCACATCATTTGCAGCTTTTAATGGCATTTTTGGACCCTGATAATTAATCATGTAGCCCCTCGAGTCAACTGATTGTCTCATTTCTGATCAATTATTATTGTCAATCCCCTTCCCCCATATTCTGCATACTGACTCGTACCAGGCTCCGAAAGAGAATAATTGCCATGAGGGATATGCTTTGGGATGCTCTCCTTGCCTGTGATCTCTGGTACAGAACTTTGGTCCTTGTTCTTTTCTGAGGTACATCACCCTCCATTTCACGTGAAGACACTGAGCAGCCCAGTGAAGGCAAAACTGCTGCTTTAAAATACATGCAGATATTGCTGCTTACTATTATCACTTTGTCTTCAGGACAAAGATTGTCTTTTGCTTTGTGTTAGTACAGCCCCTTGAAAAGAGAGTCAGGCTCTTAATGAGTACTTGGGCTCCTCACAGTACCAAAATACATTAAGTCATTTGGGTTCTGTTCATATCCAACTGTGATTACATGGGCTGCTTTTTCAGCCACGACATCACTCTGGGCAAAGTAACACGTAGAATAAGAGCTATTTTTTCTCTAGAAAGCAGAAATATTAAATGGCAGGGGATCTGCAGCAGCAGCCTCCTACTGCAGAGAGAAAAAGAGAACCTGGGCTTCCCATGCAGACAACTCTAACATGCATCAGCATCAGCTGAGTGAGAAGGAGGCAAGTAAAATGAGCTCACTGCAGCAGAGGCATGGATTGGAAGGCTACTAAGAAGGTTACTTTAGACAAAGAGTTTCTATTGACTTTAATGGGACTTGGGTAGCCCAACAGTGCTGGCTCAGGTTTAAGCACACAGATTGGGTTTAGTCATTGTAAACAAGATTCTCTCTCTGTTGTGAGATGGGAAAGTGGACCTAGCAGTAGACACTGGAGGTGCAGTTTGCAGCCTATGCAGTGCATGAAGCTGTGAGTTGGATTGTGTTGGGGTTTGGTTTTGATTTTTAATTATTTTTTTTTAAATTTGCTTATTTGTTGTTATGTTGCTTTATCTTGAGATATTTTAAAAGTGATCTTGACATCCTTCCCTTTTTCTCTTTTTCACTCTCACTCATTGGAGCAAAACATGAAAGATTCACACAAACAGCATTAAACCAAAAGAAAAAAATAAAAAGAGTAAAAGACAACAAGTAAAGGGAAGAGAAGTTGACATTTCCTGATCTACCTCTCCATGCACCCACGCAGAGAACGGTCTTGCACATACACATTCAAGGGCCTTAACTATGAATGCAATGTGAGATTTCATTTTCATTTCTTACAAAATGAAATGGTTACATCGAGAGAGAAAAGGAACGGGCTGGATGTGAGAGGAAAGTGTAGAGTCATTCTTTCTCTTCTTGTGGTCAATGTGTCATACCTTGGTTCTAGCCATACTTGGGACACTTTGCTGCAGAAAAAAATCAAGAAAATCTGATTTATTTGGGTACTGCTGGTAAAATTGTACTGTCACTCCATGCAAGACTGTCATGTAAATACCAGGGTCTTTAGGGTTGCCCTTAAAAATGTGAGTGTTAAAGTGTTACTGTTGTCTTCTCTCCCACCACTTCTGTTTCCAGTTCCTCTAATTTTTATTCTACTTACTTCATTTGTAAGATCCAGCTTAAACAATGCAACATTACAAAACAGCATTTATGGAAATTGAAAGTTGTGGTAATTAATCATCTTTGGGTGAAATTCTAGCCCAGTGAAGTCAGTAGAAAAACTCCTGCAGCTTCAAGGTTTCAGCTCACGGCATGTTAGTGCCATGAATTATTTGTACTCTGGATGTCTTTTGAAGCTTTGAGTACATTAAGGAAAAATATTGGTTTTGTGTGTTTAGTCATTAGAAAGGAATAAACAATGGCTACAAGTTTTAAAAGTTACACAGAGAATTACAGGGCTTGGTATTCCTTTTGTCCCTGCAGATCTCAGGACCAAATCAGTTTTTAGAAGTTTTTTTGTGACTGCCTGCAAACAGTTGGGGATCTAGAAACTGAGCCATGTTCTTTCTGGCTAGTGGTAGTCACAGCTTAGCTCATGATGTGCTAATGATGCATGAGACACAAGCCAGAGTTCCCCTAAGTTTGATTGGTTTTGCAGGGCTAGCCATTAAAGAGCTTTCCTGTATTTATGGAGTCTTAGTTGGAGCTCACTGAAATCAGTAGAAAGCTTCCCTGTGGATGTCAATGAGCTTTTGGCTCAGATCCACAAAGATCTGATTCTCTTATTTGAACTGGTATGACTCCATTATGCAATATTTAAGTGTTTGTAACACTGGATCAGAATATACAATAGATAAACTGCAAACATGTTTATTTAATCCATGTAATAGAAGAGGATTAATCATTTCTTCCCCAAATAATTTACTAAAGCAAAACCCAAGGGATTCCTTAAACCCCCAGGACCTGGTAACGGGCCGCTTACAGTAATCCCTCCCTGGCCTTAGAAAGATGGCCTCAAACATTACTTATATGCACTTAATTTTTTCCCCCATACGTGCTTCTTGAGTTTGTTGCACTGCCAGATACTGACAGAAAGCAAATAATCTGCAGAAGCTACAGATGTCTTATTTAGGCTGAAAAATCTTGGTCATTCTGTTCAGCAACAGCAACTTTCTCAGTAACCAGGTTTGAAGGTTGGGGTTTTTTGCCCATGTCACACAAGTCAGTAGCAAAAGTCATAAAAACATCTAGTAATGGTTACTTTTTCCTCTTTTCTCAGACAACCACAGATTTTCTAATGAGAAATTTTCCCCCTCGTATCAGTGATAATGTTGATTTTCCAGAGTTCAAGGGGAAACTCCAACTTGCCTCTGGGCATGCAATAAACCAGCCAATATCACTCTTAAGAACTGATTGCCCATGAGGGCCCATGATCTCATCACAGCCTTGGAGAAAGGAGCAGCTGATAGGAGGCAAAAGCACTCCTCCACTGTGTGTACAACTTTTTGTATTCATTAAGATGCTTCAGATACAGAACAACCCTCTTTGTTCAATATTTATCTTTTCATCTGCCCTGACCTGGGAACTGTGAGCATTTTGAGAAGTTAATTGAAAGCTTGCTTTGTTTCGTTTTAGCTTTCAGGTCTAAAACTTCCCTTTCAGTAATGGTACTGAGAACACTTTCGTCCTGCCTGCCATAGCTCAGAAACCTTTTCCAGCAACGACTGGGAATTCATTATTGATCACCACTGTCTTCTTCCAGGATTCCTCCACTGAGATTACTTTCCTTATTGAATGACAGCAGGAATCCCCAGCCCAGGCAGGGGACTCGCTCTCTCATGCTTCCATTGCCAGAAGGGTCCCTTGATCACAACATGCTCGACACAGGACTCCTATTGTCTGTCCTAGATGAGATGGATTATTTTTTGTTCTTATTCCATCCCTTCTCACCCCGTTCCACTACCTGCCAAGAGGGGCTGAGCTCTGAGCAAGGGTTTCAGAGACCTGCACCCAGACTCTGAGCTGTACGAATTTCTTAAGTAGCTTTTGGGAAATATTTGTGCCTGAACCAACAACTCTGTAAATTGGCAAAAGGAACGATATTCTTTTGTTATTAATACAGCCTATAAATTTTTTGAAGCAAGGTCTGTTTCTAATAAGATTTATATATAGTACTTTGTACAGTTGTGTCCATATCTGCTGTCAGAAGAAAAGATTTAGCAGGAGCTTATTAATAAAAAATAAATAAATAAATGCCAATTGACCTTGCTATTTTGAGTAAAGCCTGGAAAGCTACAAGGTGAGTAAAATGGAGGACTGAGACATGAAAAAAGTGGTAGGATATATGCAGAGATGTATAATTAAGGGTCTACTTTTGATAATTTTAAAAGTTGGGATTTAGGAAGGAACTGATAAATACTGATTTCTCAGCAGTTCCACGTTAACATTTCCTTGCAATACAACATACTCAACTAGCTCACACCATTCCCTTTTAGCACGACCTCTACTTTTCAACAGCTATTCCCATAAGATCTCTGTTTCAGAGGAGAGAGTAGGAAAAGCAAGATAACATTTAGGAGCTGAGACAACGGATTGTCTCCCAAAGCAAGGAATGGAAAACTCAACCAAGCATGAAGTCTAGATAAAAACATCTTATTTCCAAAGAGGGGAGGAATCTCAACACTTTGCATGGGATGAAAGATGGAGCAGTGGTACCCTTGATTTGCTGGTGACACTGGTGATATTAATAAAGTTGTTTAAAAATGTTTACCAGTGCGCCCAGTATCAGCTGTGACATCATACCCTGAAGTTCAAAATTCAGGGGTTAAATTGGCCTTGAAATCAGCAGATGTGTTCAAAAAGTTCGTAAAGAAACAAAAACCAACACATAAAAGTGAAGAAACACCAACATGTTTTGGTGCTGTACCTTTTATCTGCCTTAGAGATTTTAATCCTTCCTGTTACATTCCTGAGTTCTTCTCCACAAGCCCAAGGGTGACACAATCAGTTTTTTCCACCATCTTTGCAAAGATCAGTGGGATTCTAGTGATGGAGCTCAGAGAAATGTGCTGCCCATAGTAAAACCCTTCGACAACTTAGATCCACTCTCCACAGCAATAATGGGAGCTACAGGGAACCTTCACCCTAGTGCTCTGCCTCTTATTTGGTTCCTGTCTAAGGACTTCAAGCTACATTATTTTATGCAAATGCTTTATTAATTTCAGTACAGAAAACGTTGAGATCTTTTTTTTTTTTTTATCCTTAATTAATCCAAATCTCTACCTGTCTTAATATAATGAAAGACTAAAAATAACGACCTAAACACTCTCACCCTGCCCCAGGCACTTTTTTTTTAAATCTTTTTTTTTTTTTCAAAGGGGTTAATTTTAGACTTGGCATCTTTGCCCCACAAACTTCCCACATGTGGTTAAAGCTACAAGCCAGGTCCTGCCACCAGCCATATTTACCAGAAACAGCAGCAGAAATTTCCAGCAGAACAGTAAAGGGGCTGCAGTTCCTGTTGTTCTGCCAGTATATTTCATCTAAAAATATTATTCATCTTGCCAACTACTTTAATGCAATTGGGGAATGGCAGAGCTGGGAAGTCAGAAGAAAAGCTTTTTGTTAAAAAATTTCAGCTCAGAAGTCACTCTATTTTCTCCTATATTGTCTGCTGCTCTTTTTTTTTTTTTCCTCCTGTATCTCCTTTGCTGTTTACCCTTATCTGCTCCTCAGAGTTTTCCCAGTTGTATTAATTATCACTCACTAAAATACTAAACACTTAAGATGCCCGCGCTTAACTTTTAAACACAACTTTTTAAAACCCTACACAAAGAGAGATGATATAAAAAATTATCCAGCTGAAGGATCAAAATCCTTCCTGATGTAACTATTTGGATTTACATCATGGGAGTAACCTGGAAATAGTTATGGGGAGCATGGCACACAGGCTGGGCTTTGCTGAGCCAACCACAGCCCTAATCTCTGGCTTTCCCTTGTTTCGTTGACTCTGTCATTTCTTTTCTTTGTTGTTCTCTGTTGCTGAAGCAGAAGCTGGAAGATGATCAGAGAGGAAAGCAGAGACACTGAGGTCAAGTGTCCTTGAAGTCTGTTTGTGACTAATACCTTAATGAGCTTATTTGGGGAAAATCCAAACCTGACTTGTTCTACACCTGAGCATGATCATACTAGAGCAGAGAACTCGCGGCGATCAAACCAGCCCGTTCCTAGCAGCAGAGAAGAAAAAAACCCCAACACCACTTGTAGGGATTTTTAAATAAATAATAATAAAAAAGAAGTTGGACTTCTCTTTGATGACCCAGCAGCCTCTTATTTACAACAGCAGTAACCCTTTCTAAGAGCTGCTGTGCACCAGGCTGGATCCAGCCCACGGGATGACTCAGGCACTGATGTCACCTTGCTGGGAGGGAAGGGGGGGTGAAGGTGGGTGGGATGAGGACACCTACATGGGTGCAGGCTCCCAGTCTCCCTGCAGCCCACTGCAAGGGGTGGCCTTTGGAGGGTGATCACGGGGGTGCTTTTGGCTTTTAGGTTAGCTCCCCATTCTCAGTTCATCCCAGGGGAATGCCCCAGTGAAGCTTTGTGGTACTTTGGCAGTAGAAACAAACCTAACCCACCACCTTCTATTTGCTGTTTTACATACATATGTAAGAATACATACAAATAAAAAAAAAGGAGAAGAGGCTAGATTATAAACCAAATTGTTTTTCAAGCCAGTCAGAGCCAGAGGAAAGCTTCTATCAAGGGAGTCTTAAGCTTGTAAACATTTTCATTTATAATTATTATTTATGACTATTACTGCCATTAATTTGTTTAGCAAGCTGAGTGTACATGTTATTCTGACAAGAGTCAACGAAATAAACAATCTCTTCCCCTTCCAAATCCAATAGTCTAAAAGTGGCAGGATACTAACTAGATCTAGCACAAGCTGATAAAATCATTACAGCCTGAACATGGTGTAGTACAGAGGAGACTTTTAAGCAGATTTCCGAAGGAAGAAATTGAAGGATGCTGACATATATTAATAGGAAAGCTGCTGCAGGCATATGAGCAGGCTGAAGATGCGCAGTCTGGAGCAAGCAGGGGACATGCTCTCTTATTTGCCATGCAATCCAGACTGATTCAGCTGCCCTTGTGTGCCCACAATCCCACCCCTCTGCCTGTTGGTTTTGCCAACTCTCAAGCGGTTTTGACCTTCCACTTTGCTTTGATTCAAGGGCTGTACTATCTTGGCCAGCTAGCAGCTATAAATGTACACACTGGAACAGTCATTTCCTCCTTACATTCTTTTTTGACAGTCTTTTATCCAATGGAGGAACAATATTGGGTCAAATTGTGCCACAGCCAATAATAAACCAAACCAAACCAAAAAAATCCCAAGGAAAAAACATCTTTACTGTGCTTTGGTCCATCCCTGAGAGATCGGTGAGCTTGTAAAAATCTGAACTGTGGTAAAGGAGGTCTTATCTTCAACAGCACCTGAAGTTGTGGCCATCTCTGAGCCTTCTTGCTCTGCAAGAGCAGTGAAAAGCTGGAGCTTGCAACTATCCAAAATTAGGCATTAGATGTTGAATATAAAGCAAAACTTGTGGCTGCACCAGCGTTACGAATGATGGAGCGTTTCCTTCCCAGCCTTTGAAAGCATCCATTTGGATTTGGGAAAAGAAGGAGAGGACTCTGTGTGTGTCTGTGCATGAGATGGCGCTGGGGTCAGGAGAGCACTGGAGAGAGATGAATTCCCTGACCCTCTTCTGTGGAATCTTAATAACGTGTTAAGTTATTGTGCAGCGGAGGAATGCAATTAGCGCAGCGGCCAAATCCTCCTCCAGCAGGTCATTACTGCATTAGTAAATGGAGGCTGTTAAGGCACACAGCATCCCTAAACATACCAGAGGGGCTGCTGGCCCAACAGGACCCAGGATTGATGAGAAAACTCCCACTGCTCTCTCCTCTTCTCCATCCACTTTTCATTATTGCTTTTCTGATCAAGCATGCGACCACATCCTTCCCCATCCTCCCCCGTACCCTGCTCCTGAGACACGCTCCCAGGAGGCCTCTCTGGAAAATCAAATCACAACCCACCAAGAGGTGTCTGTGATATATGCAAAAGCAACCTCCAGCTGTGAAGAACTCAGCAGAACCCGCGGGAAGCTTCACCAGCCAAGTGGAGCAGGCAGAGCTGAGACTCAGAGGTGTGCTCTCTGGTGAGGTGTGGAAGCAGAGCAAGCTGCCGTGTACCAATTTCAGAGAAGGGAAAGAGCAGCTCAGCCCAGCCCCGGGTCTAATTCGCTCACTGCTTTGTCCTGTTGTATTTTATGGAAACTTCTATCACATCTTGGGGTGCAGGTTACCAGCACTCTGCTTCTCAGGCTCAGTGGAAAGCAAGGAAGAGTTTTCTCAGCTGAAGTTGCTGGACATAAATGAACCCTATGGTTTTCTAGGTCTGACAAATGTCATCAAACTTTGTATTGTTCCTGCAGCCTCCTGAATTAGTCTAAGCCCGGTGAACTCTGTGAACTGTGTAACAAATGGCATTTGTTTTTACATGTTTTAAATAATACTGAATATTTTGGAACAACAACAATAAATTCAACTTGGCATCTTTTTCCCATGATAAAACTTAACAGTCTGAGGTTAGTCATAAGGGTAATGAGAGAACCAGTGTCTTCCTCATGGTAAAGACCTCCAGCACAGCTAGGTCAGGACATTGTTAGCCCCTAGTAACTGATGGTATGATTTAAATCCACACACCATGTCTAGATACTGTGGCCCCGAAGACATTGAACAAAGTGGACTCTACAAATAATGGATGAATCTTTCTCCCCACCAGTGTTGAGGATCAGAGTAATTCCAGCAAGCTTCAGGATGACATACCATTAGAGCCAACCATGCAAGCTCTTTGAGGAGATGGGGTAGGTGAAAGTCACTGCTAGTATGTCCTTATTTCACTGAAAAGCTAAGAGCTCTCTCTAACAGAGATCCGACTCCTTTGATAGTATATAACCCAATGCAATGATTTCTCATAAGGCAAATTAAAACAGAAGGACAGAGTTAAAACACAGGTCTTCTAGATTAGGATATTCTTGACCTATCTATGTCTTCAAACAAGCACAAGTATCACTGGTAATCACTGTCCATCCGAGACCATTGCAAAGCAAATGCTCCAGATTTGTTATTTTGAGTGCCCAGCAAATGGGAATGTTCCACACTGTCAGGAACCTGTGAATTAGAGATCATAGCACGTGCTTATAAATAAATAAACAGAACTATAGTTTTAAACATATAAAATAATGATCTTTTTTTTTTTTTTTTTTTACCAGAGTACTGTTTCCAGCTTTTCAGCATTAGAGACCATGTTTATATTGCTACGCAAATTATTCCTCACAGAGAGCTTACAAATTTTATGTTCATTATTAATAGCTTTATGAGTTTTTCCCCTTCCTGTTTGGTGCTATCTATAGTGCTTGGGTAATACATAATTAATGTTAACTGCTTGTGCTCTGGCCCCCATGTCAGCTTACATTAGGATATTTTTCCATGTCTTTTGTCTCTGGCCGTTGGAAATTGATGTTCAATGGGAATGAAATTGCCAGATTACTTTGTGCTGCTCTTTCCAGGCCTTTCATCTGTCTGACTGATTACGATGCTGGTGGATTAAATCACTGACTTCTCTCCTTTTGCAGACTTGGGTTCAAAAATACATTGAAGCCTTGGCA
The DNA here is from genome assembly GCA_013401335.1 of Brachypteracias leptosomus. Taxonomy (NCBI): domain Eukaryota; kingdom Metazoa; phylum Chordata; class Aves; order Coraciiformes; family Brachypteraciidae; genus Brachypteracias; species Brachypteracias leptosomus. Next base: position 2,397,926 of record VYZX01023152.1, on the reverse strand, counting down.
AATTTGGTAATTTCCCTTTGGACAGGTCTTGTCTACAATCCATTGATCACGAGCCAGGGTGGTTAGAGGTGTGATTCTTCAGCGATGGATTATCTTATAATAGCCACCATTAATTGGCAGTCCCAGTTTATTTTGCTAGAGCAACAGGGCAGGGATGCATGGGTGGTTGTAGTGATAGCGATGGAGGGAAGTTTCAGGTGAGGACAGAAATGCTTTGATCGTGCCACCTGTATCAGTGAACCTGCTCCTTGCTTGTCAGGCCAAGCTCTACCTCATTGCACAATGTGGGATTGCAACCTTTATCTGCTGAATGCATCTCCCTGAGGTGTAAACACCCAGTGCTGCAGAAAGAGCATGAGGTCAGCACAAATGAAACACAGAGAGGGAGAACCCAGCACTGTGAAATGGAGCCTCTCCTCCACTCTTAAGCCCTGGGAAATCACAGGTCTCCCCTCTGTGTTGCAGCAAGATGGTCACAGAAATGTTAAACTCTAGAACCAACTTTTCACTGGGACATTTCCAAGATAGCAGCTTCTCTTCCCTGTCAAACCAGCAAGACTACCAATAAAACATTGGGCTGCTTGTATCCTGATGTCTGAGTGCCACAGACTAGCATCAGGATAATAGACCTAGATGGAACCATCTTCCCTTTGTGCTAAAACAGTTATTAAACAGAAGTTCAAGAAGGAGCAACTGTGTGGTAATGGGAGATTTGAATACAGCAGCTTCAAATCCATCCCACTTACTGCTTCTTGGTGAGGCATCAAGATGAAATAACAATTTATTGGAACAAAACAGCCCTAAGAGAAGAGAGGACAGGACAGAGAAGTCTACATCCAGAACACGGCCAGACCCCGCTTCTGCAAACCAAAGGACTCTGGACACTTCTTCAGAATGTGAATTCATAAGCAGAGACATCTACCTTCATGCAAGAGCAAAGTTCAGTGTAGAAACATCAACAATCTAAAGTGTATCTGTATAATAGGCTATAGAGTTTGATTGGGTTACAACTCAAAGGATTTTAAAAGTTCCAATCTTGTATCTGTCCTTCATTTCAGTGCTATGCTTTTGTTTTTCTGCAATACTAGAAGACTGTTGTGTCATTTATGTGCCTTGGCAAGTGTTGCAAACATACTTTGCAGATTCTTTTGCAGCAGGAAAGTGGAGTTTGGGGGATCTTGCAACTTTATTCACCTGGAAAATCACAATAAAAGCATGTTTTCTGTTCTCTCAATCCTGAAGTTATAAAAAAAAATCATGAAAACATTCCTAGGTGTCGTTCAGAGGGGCAAAAGTCTGTCTTTTTTTGAACTGAATGCTAGGAAACCAACTGGATTTGGAGGTTGCTGTATTTTAGATCACCACCTGTCTTTGTTCCATTCTCCAGGTTGACTTTGCAGGTATATACTCAGCTCTGGGTGACATAAGAGAGACTCTTTCCCTTTGTTGATGTCACCCCCACCTCCTGCTACATGGGAGCGAGTAGAGCCCTCACAGTTATATGTGCCTTCTCTCCTTGTCTCACTCTCTTACTGTCCACGTCATGTTTGCTCAATTTACTACACAACAAGTATTTCCACTTCTTACCCTGAAGGGTCAAGTGAGCTCCTAACAAAATCCGTCTATCTCTGTGCATCACCACTGAGAGTGCCCATCAGGCCCAAATCAGAGTCTGTTTTCTGTTGCCGAGCGATAGGTGATGGTGTATGAAGGAGACAGGGGTTAATCCACAGGGTTGAGAGAGTATCAGCTGCACGTTTGAACTAGTCAAGGGGAGCACCGGCCGCTGGGAAGCCGGTGAGTCAGCGGGGGAATGTCTGTCTGTGTGTGTAGGGGTGTGTGTGAGAGAGGAGAGGCAGACCCAGCCGTGCACCCTGTAACTCCAGACCAGATTTATCAGGCTGCAAGTGGATGCAGCTCCCTCTGAAATCAAGGGAAAATGATTCTGTCCTCCTGGCCGAGAGCACTTCTGTCGAGTGCTGCCTTGCCTTGTGCTGAGGACGCTCCTGGGCCTCTGTCAGGACGCATCACAGCAAAGCTGTACAAGGAACGGGACGTTTCTGTTTTTCAAAGGATAATTTTACATATGTAACATCTGATTCTATCACTTACAGCTGATCTTTGCCTGCTGGCCTCCCTGTGAGAACTTAAATTCTTCCAAAACCACCTAAAATCTAGATTGGCTTAACTCCAAAAGAATCATTTCATGACCAATTTTAATTTTGATTCTTGCTGGAATGAAATTGAGAGTTTTTTGACGTTTCCTTGAAAAAAGACACATACTCTGATCAATCCATAACCCATCAGCTTGAATGATCCCAGAAGCTGCAGAAGTTGTAGGTTTAGGTACTTTGAATTTATTTTTTATTTTTTCCTCCCATAGTATAAACTACCCCAGGTGGAGCTTCTGAAGCACAATTTTGTTTAATGACACCGTCACACATGCCAGTATCACTCATATCATAGCTTGGTATCATCCAAACTTGTTCCACTTGCTTTTTTGTCCTGTCCATCAGGAAGAACAATACTCCCCTGAGCCAGACTATTAAGGGATTTACATGCCATCTCACTCATTTTAGGAAAGAATCTGGTTCCTTTGATGCACCCACTGAATTTTTAATCTTGAGATCGATAGATGAAGCATGGCACTAAAGTGCAGCTCATACATACAACTGTAAAGGAAAAGTAAATCTGTCATAGAATGTGCTTCTATGCTCCCCTTCCTTCCCAACTGCGGTATTCAAACTCTTCATAAATGTTAACCCTGTGTCCTTCCAGCACACCTCTCAGTCAAGGCAGCTTCTATTCTTATTTTAGAGGTAGGAAATTGGGGTACAGAGATACTATGTCATTGCAGTGTCACCCAAGAAGGCTTTCTTAGAATGACGAACCAAACCTTGGCTTCCTCAGCTCCCACACTATTGTCCTTCCCCTCTGGAAATACGAGTAAACACTTGCTTCTAAAAGTGAGATGCTGACAAAATGCACGAGAAACTCCTTCCCCAGTTTGGATAAGCCACTGAAGAGGCATCACCCTGCCCGGCAGACTCTGCGAGGAGGCTGAGCAGCAGATACAGCCCAGCTTATCTCTCAGATGGCAATTACCTGGGTGGCACCAGTGGGTGCTGGAAGAGGCTGAGCCCGTGGGTGGGGTGTGGTGTTCCTAGAACGTGCTGGCTGGCTCAGGCAAAGCAGCCATGCCCTGCGGTGCAGGTGCTTATTGAAGCATTGGATTTCAGGGAGGTGTCAGAGGCAGACGAGCTGCCTGTTCCTCCCAGAACATGTCTGGGTCTGTCTCCTCCTGGAGAAGGGATATAAAAGGGCAGCTGCAGGAGGTGGCTGATTTTTAGCTGACAACATCGTGCAAATCAAACCTTCTGGGGTTAACAAAGGTAAATTTGCTATGAGCAGAAGTGGGGTTTTCCTTGCCTGAGAACCTCCATGCTGAGGTCCCCTCAGCCTGAGGATATGCCTTGCATTGACCTGCAGATTGAGCTTAACCTGGATCCTAGAGATGTAATTAATTAACTACAAAGGAGCTTCAGCTTTCCTGTAAAAAGGCAATCCTCTCCCTCAATTTTCCAACCCCACTGTTGTGTTCCTAATGTCACTTTGGCCTCAAAACTTTGAAAGAAAAGAATAAAACATTCCATGTTCTTTTTGTTTTCACTAGCAGCAATACATCTCTTGATTTTCTGACGCTTGATTCATGCTGGTTGAATTTATGGGGTGAACAGTACTGGGGTCTTTTTGCTTCACAGTGGGGCAGAAAAATTGCTTGTTGGGGCTTGAAAAGCAATTGCATCATCAAGTGTATGAGACTTCCTTTAAGGAGAGCTGGGGGGTGGTTAAAGAGGAAGAGAGTTATTCTTCTCTCCGCTTGTTTTGTTTTGCAAGTCTCTCTTATCAATGTGCATCAGACCTGTATTTATTGAATTTCCACCAGTCGCTGAGATCCATGGCATGATTAACAGGAGATGCACACAGGGAGTGGAGAGGGTTGCTTAGGGAAGGGGAGATGCTTGAGACAAGGATGTAATGATTTTCTTGTTCTTTGCATGGAAGGAATGCACACATTGTTTGTACAGTATCCAGCACGGTGAAGCCCCGATGGGGTGAGAGCCTTCTGACTAATACATTGGGAGTGATAAAAGTGGCTGCTGTCTGCTAATGAGAGCGGTGGGAATGAAAAATGAATCCGTGGCTTCATCATTTTCTAGGAAGGCAGTTCCTTCTGGCTACCCAGGGGTTCATCTACCATCCAGCTGCTGTGTGGGCTGCAACAGAGCATGCAGATAGAAGGGGGGACGGACACAGTTCTTCAATACCTTGATCATGTAAAAATGATGTCATGTAAAAATTTGGGTACCCAATACAGATGTTTTCAGATATAGCAACTTCAGACTGCTACTTTCTGAAAAAAATACCAATAGGGTTTTCTGTGAATGTAATATAGGGGCAGGAAAGTCAGAGCTTTCAAAGAACTGCAGAGACCTACAACAATAAAACTCAGTCAAATCTTTGACCAGAGACAGAGCCTTACACCAGAGCTGGAAAAATAGATCTCACTAATGCTCTGTCATGTTAGCAGCCCTTCAGAAGCCTCTTCTTCTGGGTCATCTCTCAGTCCCTTTTCTGATCCATTTCTGTGGAAAAATATGGCCTTGAAGTTGCCAAGATTTGGGGCTATAAAATTTAATAGAAAACAATTTGTCAGAAGATTTCTCTTTTACAGGGAAGAACAAAGAAGGATCAACCTATAAGAAAACCATGTTACCTCCAAGGTGAGAGGACAACCAAGGTCCTGGAATAAAACAAAAGGATCCACCTTAACAACAACAAAAAATAGTAAAGAGTGATTGTTTCAGCAATCAGCTGATACCACCCAAGTGTTCAGTGGTGTACTTAGACACCAGTGAAGAATCAGTCATTATGTGTCAGAACATTATGTAATAATTTTAATGTATAAAAATATCTCAGCAGCCATGAAACGTGCAGGAATTAATTACAACACTCACTTGTGTTTGAAAAACTGAGAGACAGAACAACTTTCTGGTTTGTCCTAAATTTAAACCAAAGGGGAGGAAGTCAGAGATCTAATGGATGATCAGTTATCAAATCCTGTGTATATAGGTGTTCTCTTATTTTCTCCTGTAAGTAGCTCCCACTGATCATGATCAGGAAGAAGATGCTGGGCCACAAATTTTCTAAGACAGAAGTCCACAAACTGTGGTGTATTGTCCCCAGAGCAGCCTGGTCCTTGATCTTGGCTCCTTATTTTTTCTTGGAAGCTGATGTCTCTCAAAAAGTCCAGGATGTATTGCTTCAATACAGTGATGGAGCAGTGAAACAGTCTGGTATGAGTGAACTAATACTTAAAAGCAAGAACGTGGAAACTATGAAAGAACTGGTGTTTTGTGACACATGAGCTGTTCAGTAAGCACAGACTTCATTTCCAGGAGCTTTATCAAATTGAAGGGAAGAAACATTTACATTGTTTAGATACAAAATCCTGTAGTGAAGATACTTATCACTTAGATTTCTTTCCTTTTTTTTTTTTTTTTTTAAACTGAAACAATTTATTAAATATAAAAAAGAAAATAAGAATTAAAAAATAAGTTTAAACACAATTTTGGAAACAAGAAAGACTAATCAGTTTGGAAATCCTTGGTGATTTCAGATTTCTTTTATCTCTCCTGAGTGCTGAAAGATTAGCTTTGTATTTAAATATTTAAAGAGTAACAGAAATCCACAAATCTTGCAATAAGGAGATGCAAAGTCACAGTGTCACAGAACAGCTACTGTTTCATGTATCAAGAGGCTGACTTAAATTAGAAATCTAGTGGTACTTTGTGGCACTTTGTCACTGCCTTTTCACAAATGAACTGTGCCTCACCTCTAGCATGACACTATTATTTCCCACTATTATTCCACTTTCTCAGCTCAATGAGCCACTACATAATAATCATATTTAGTCATTATATAATATTTTTCTTCCCAAGTTAATAGGTAGAAAAGCTAAAACAGAGTTTAAGGCTAACATTTTCCAAAGAGGCTTCTCATTCTGGAAACTTCAGGTTTCTAACTTGAGGGAACTTTGGATTGATTTCTGAAGACGTGAGCACCTACAGCCCTATGTTGACCACATTTTCCAGTCATGAATTGTCAGATGTGTTTTCTCAATTTGGAAAGCTCTTGGCCTGATTTTTAGAAACTGCTGAATACCCAAACTCCGGGAAAACTGGGCTCTGCAAAAGCCACTGAACTTCCCTCCCCAACAGTTGGTTTTGAAAGTCTTGGCAATGGGCTTCAACTCAAGTTATTGAAACCTCCAACAGAAATGGCATGACCTCAGATGTCTGATGAGCAACTGCATTTGTTTGGGATTTGCATGTGATCCATTACTTGTGCCATTTACAGTACTTGCATCCAAGATGTTTCAATACTAATTTTTTTTAATTGATGAGAGGTAATTTTCCCAACTGACCAAAACTTCCCAACTACCACCATGTTTTTGTTCTTGGTGAAACATCTACCAGGCCTACAATCAACCATCTCTGCATTTGGACTTCTACTCTTTTTGCAATTGCAACTAGACAATGTGAGCAAAATTTTTCAAGAACATCAGGAACTGTCTCCTTGTCACAAGAAACCTGACAATACTTGGATGGGAAGATGCAAATGAGATCACTGTGGTTCTTGTAGAACGGGCAAATAAGATCACTGTAGTTCCCCCAGGGGAGATGGGATATCATGCTCAGTTATTGCAAAATTAAAGTTCTTCTTCCTAGAGATACGAAAGACACTTGAGAGAGTAACGCGTTTTCAAGGAACCCTCTCTTTTTTTCATTGAAATACAATTCTTAAAGAAAAAAAGACTGCAAAGACTCCATTGTGTGACTCTTATTTATCCTTCTTATCAACTCCAACTTCACATTTTCTAACTTTATAGAACAAAGGGTGATATACTGAGACAAAAGTTCTGCAAACTCCTCTTGAGACACAGAAATCTAAATATATATTGCATGCTCACAATAAAACTTCAACAACTAGAACATTGATGTTGATTTGGAGAGACCCAACTTTCACCAATTGGATACAAAAACCTGAAACTTTCTGAGGCAATTGACACTCCCTTTTTCTACAAACAACTAAGACAAAATGTTGTCATTCAAGAACAACGAGCCAATGGACATGTCCTGGATTGGTGAGACTTCTATACATAAAGTTTGCAAGCTCTGTATCCAATTCTTTCTTCATGGAAAAGGGCATCTTAGATTACTTCTCCCTTCCTCTTGTAGCTCCTCATTTCAGATGTGTATGCACAGGTAACTGTTTTCACATGTACTTCTAGATGACCTTTTGGATTTTGTCTCAATTAAGCACTACTTCTCAAGCTAGAGGAAACCATTACACACTTTCCACTTTGTCTCAGCACCTGCAAAGCCTGCTGGTGTAATCCAGTGTAAGTGGGCCACAGCAGGAGAATTTGGTGCTCAAGGAGAATGTGTTTCCTGTTCACTGAAGAGGTATAAATGGCATCACCATTCTGACTCATTCAAGTAGCAAACTCCTCTGAAGATCACATGCCTGCCGAGCCAATGTTATTTTTGGCAGCTCTTCATGAAAAGCCATGGGTTTTGTTTTGCCACATCTGTTCTCTCAAGTATATTTTGCTTTAGATGAGTCTGTTCCACCTTGTGCATTTTTTTTCTTGGGGGGGTTAGGAGGGAAGGGAGTTGAGTTTGAATATTGCATTGCACTGCAACAGCACATTTTCATAGCAGAAAAAAAGTTCTCCCCTCTGGGCCTTAAACAGTATTTCCAGCTATTGTGTATCCTCCCCGCCCCTTACACTGCTTCTAAGAGAAGTGATTTATTTTGCAGATGTTGTAAGAAATACATGCACAGAAGACTCTGAGGACTTTTATAATAAATAGGGAGATGGGGCATACAGATGTGCCACAGACAAACAGGGCAGAGAAAGAAGAGGATATTTTATATTGTGCAGAATATGCGTAGCTTTGAAAATCTGATAGACAGTGAGTGTGCTGTTTCCAGGAACCAAGGCTTGTATGGCTGAGTTCAGAGGCCAGCCTGCGTTAAGCCAGCCCATTGTGTCACCCAGCAGGAATCAGAGAGACACAGTTTAGTGAAAGCCACAGGCTAATCTTCAGTGTGTCTTTGAAATATGATTTTTGTTTTTTAGCTGCAGTTGGTTTTGATTGTGCTGCAGTTGCCGTTACTGGAATGGGGCACATTTTTGTTATTAGAAGGCAATTATTTGGAAGCTGCACATCAGTGCTTTAGTGATGCATACATGTGTGCAAGACAAAGTATGTGTATATGTGCTTGTGAATGCACAAACTTTTAATAATGATGCCCAGAATTCATGTGATTTGCAGATTGATGCATTCCTCTGGAATACTTCGTATGTATTTACTTTTTTTCTCCTCTATCAATTTTCTGATTTGTTTTATGGATGGGTAAGTTGGGGGTTTTTTTCTCCTTTTCTTTCTTTTCAGAAATACTAACCCTGTACCCCCTAGCTTGATGACTGATTCCCTTCTCCACACAAAACACCCTTTCAACAGTTTAGCAGTGAAAACATCAGGCCTGTCTCTTGGTCACAAGGTTATTGTTTTCATATCTCTTGGAGCAAGACCCTGGGATAGCTCCACTGACAAATTAGCAGTCGTGTTGAATGAACAATTACGTCAAGGCAATATTAATCTGGGGGCCTAGTTACAGAAGAGAAGGTTCCTGATTTCAGGACAGGAGGAGGTGCTGAGAGGAGAACTTATGTGATCTCATTAGATAAATGCACAACACATACTGGTGGGATCTCATTAAATCTTTAACAGCTATGTATGTTTACCTTAGCTTTCCTAGAGGAATGCCTGGTACTCAAAGATAACTGGAGTTTTTCTCACAAAAAATGGACTTTCTTATGTAAAAATAACCCTGTAAGGTAGACACTTTTCTCCTCTTTCTGCCTCAGTGTAGACATCTACATAGGAAATGGGTTTACCTCCAAAACAATCTTGTAAATGAACGAATGTGTTATTGCAAGCCTCCTACCACCTCCAGGCTGTGGGGCCTCAGGAGCATTCCCATGAACTTCTGTTTTCAGGGTATTTTTATGAAATGCTGGTGAAATGAGAAGCTTCAGACATTCAAGCAACAACTGCTCCGGAACAGGAAAGTTAGTGCTTGCCTTCAATTTTCACAAGCTGGAATCGTCCAGGAAAACTGACACCAAAAATATTTTCATATGTACCCTCGCAAACCAAAAGTGCTGAGTTTCACACGGCTGCTCTGCTGAGGAGCTCTGCTTCCTGCGTGGGTGTTGTACTTGCTGACTTACACATCAGGGGAAAACTGAGCTCACTTCCAACCAGCACATCCCTGTCCCGAGTGCAGCCCTCTCTCTTGGAGGCACCTGAGTGAAGCCTCCTGGCCCTGTGGGCAGTGGTAGACACTGTTACATCTCCCAGATCTCCAATATCCCTGATCACCTGCCAGCCAGAAAGGACAATTCCCGTTCTTCCAGGTTAGGGCTGCAAACCAAGAGATAGACCCAGATGTGGGGGGAAGGGAAAGAAGACAAAGATGTCTGCTGTTGGACCAGGAACATCTTTTAAATAGTCGTAAGTCAACATGCATTAATTCATTTGCTTTATCCTGACAGGGAATTAGCACAGCTACATGCAGAGTGGTTGCAAGATGCCACATTGATATCCATCACATAAATCCCTCATACGGAAGTGAAGGGCTTTGTGCAATGGATCTCAACCTTTAGGCCACAGACTGGCTTTTCCTAGTGGCTTTCCTAATATCTCCTGGATTTCTCCCAAGGACATACAGCTACGCAAACCCCTAACTGAAGGCTCCTAGCAAACTGCAGGGATACCCAGAGGCCAGACAGAGGTAGGAATCTGGGAATCAGCTTATTGTGAGCAATGTAATTAAGACAGTCTTCGTCTAAAGGTACATACTTAAACTCTCAGTGTTTGGAGTAGTAATACCTGGTTTGCCAGTGGAATGAGTATAGAAAAATGCTTTTTGTTTCCTTTTTTTTTGTAAAATAAAACTTCATTTTGGGGTAACTTTGCACTTAGGAAATAATCCCTGCCTCCAAAGCTGAGTGTCTGAACCTCTGAGGCCCTCGGTTGCATCCCAGGCACACACTGACATGCATTTGCATCTATGAGGTTTGTTCAGAGTGTGGCCACATTTTGGGATATGAACCATTCCACTAAAAATGCAAACCTCAGCAATGCCTATGAGAGAGGGCAACATCTATCTAATGCACATGTACTTGGCCTCTTCACCATCCATACAACTTGCTATGCCACAGATATGTATGGCCTACAGACAGGAGCATATTAATATCTATTTCAATACTTTGGCAGCCTGGGCTGTTGCAGTTCTACTTCTTTCCTTAACCTCAAAATGAGATTAGAGCCAGGCTCATGTCAAGTGTCCCACAGCTAACCTCTAAACTAATTTTTTATTGCCTTGAAGAGAAGGATTGAGAAAAATATTTATAGGCCCTGGAAGCATAGTAAAAGTTTGCAAGCATTTAGGGCTTTTACTCAATAAACCTTTATGTGCCCTTCATGCACCCATTCAGCTCTGAAAAAAAAGTAAAAAATAAAAAAAAATATATAAAAAACACAGGGAAATCGTGCTCTGACAGTAAGTCGAAAGTCTCATAAATTCCAGATAAAACCAATACCCACACGTAGGAATCCATCTGTACAAGCCTCTTGTACAAGCCCAAAAGCAGAGAGAAGAATTAGGACTGTTCATATCTCCCACTTATCCCTTTTCATTTAGGTCAAAATGCCCTCAAACCTTTTTACACTGTTTTTTAATCTATGCCTAGCATCTCTGTGATTCTTCTCATTTGTTTCTTTCTGGTGTTTTGCATCAATTGAAAGTTTGCTCCTTATATCTGCAGTCTCTGAATGATTATATGTCCTTGTGACTACCTAACATCTCACTCTTCCTATCTTCTTTCCCAGACTTCTTCACCCTCCCTAATGTTCACTTTTCTCTCTCACAAACTGTGACTTTAAAAACCACTTCTTCCAGGGAAACCTCCAAGGGCGTTACCTCACGGCTCATGTGTGTGCTTTCAGTGTTCAATCCAAAGCCTCTTTTGGGGTTTGCTGTCCATTGTGGTTACAAGGACCTTCTCAAATTTTTGCTTGCAACCTGCTAAGCCCATCTGACCTGCAGATAAACATCCAGGGTTGACATATGGTGAAAAGAATGGAGAAAAAGTTTTCTTCCCTGGTCTCACCAATCACTGCTTTCCATTCACTTTTCTGCTTTACAGATTCCTCCATCCTCATAGCCCAGCTCACAGGCTTCTTCAGCCCATGGCCCCACGATCTCAAACTGTAATTGCATGACCAGATCGCTGAAGAGCATTGTTCATATAAATAGCATAGTTTTTTAAGTTGGGGGTAAAACTAAAAGTGAAAATCTTTGTAGCTTCTCTGTTAGGCACTGATGTCCTACGAAGAATAATGAATAAAACAAGCAAAAAGCTAAAAAAACCCCTAAGATGGCACAAACTCCCCTCATAGTTCTTACTGTGATTTCGTGTGGGTTTTTTGGAGGTTGAAACAGAACATGGGACAACAATTTGTTGATACTGGTATGAAACACTGAAAATGCAGACTGATTCAAGCAGGTAAGACAAAGTACAGAGGAAAGGAAAAATCAATGCCTCACCTTGGGAAAACAGAGCTGAGAAGCTGAGAGATGAAAAGTCTCGCAGAGCTGAGAACCTAACACAGACCTGTTTTGGTTGATCCTTTTGATATAATTCATGCAAAACCTAGTTCATCACGTGAATATAAAATATTCAATAGCCTGAGAATCCTCCCCTCTGCAGTGCCAGCTCGGAAATGCTGACCCGTCAATAAATCGTTTGGACAGGCTGCCCCAGACCTTGCCCACGTGTTGAAAATAGGCTTTCATAATAACATGCCATTTCTAGCACAGCAACGTTCAGGACAAGCACACTCATGCTTTCTCGTCTTCAAAATTGGTCTAACTCCAAACCCAAGGAGAGCACAGTGCACATTTCAGAGGCCAAGGAGAGAGGCCACAGGTCTGTATTTTGCAGCTCTTCAGTGCACAGTGAATTTCTGCATTTCACTGGCTGTGACTTGTCTGATCCAGTTACAGTCTCAAATATGATCTGATTCCTGGGGGGATATTTATTTTTCCTGGGTAATTTCTCTACTCAACTTTAAACTCTCACTTGTCATTTGTAGTAAATATACTGAATTTCAATTTTTTATTTCTTTGCAGAAGTATGTCCACAAGGCTGTGTTGGTTGGCTGTTGCACCAACATGAACCTGGCTGGGTGCTGGGTGAAAACACCATCTCACCTGAGGAGAGAGCTGGGACAAGGCTGTAACACAGGACCCTGCCATGCTGAAGGTGTGTGTGCAACGTGGGATTGGTGTGGCAGAAGTAGGTCCATTGTGAGGGAGTTTATATGCAACTTGTTCTGTGCAGTCTGTATCCTTCTCTGATGCAGAAAAGGAAGGAGGTTAAGGCAAAACTCAAGAAAGAGCAGGACTGCAATGGAGAATCCTCCCTCTGCTCTGCCACTCTACCCTGTGTGGTAAGTGGGTCCAGAGGAGGCCACAAAGATGGGCTGGAACATCTCTCCTATGAAGACAGGCTGAGAGAGTTGGGGTTGTTCAGCCTGGAGAAGAGAAAGCTCTGGGGAGACCTTACTGCGTCCTTCCAGTATCTGAAGCAGGCTACAGGAAAGCTGGAGAGGAACTTTTTACAAAGGCTTGTAGTGATAGAACAAGCGGTGATGGCTTCAAAGGGGAAGAGGGGAGATTTAGACTAGAAATTACGATGAAGTTCTTCACTATGACAGTGGTGAGACACTGGCTTAGGTTGCCCAGGGAAGATGTAGATGCTCCATCACTGAAAGTGTCCAAGACCAGGTTGGACAGGGCTTTGAAAAACCTGGTCTAATGTAAGGTGTCCCTGCCCATGGCAGGGGGGTTGGCACGAGATGATCTTTAAGGTCCCTTCCAACCCAAACCGTTCTATGATTCTGTGATTCTAAGTGCTGGAGGAAAAAAAACCTTGGGAGTCCTCATCTTTTTGAATTAGTTGTGATGAAAGGCTTTCTATAAAGCTAAAGTCAAATTAAAAATAATGGCTATGACTAGGCATACTCCAACAGGAAAGCAGGGGCACACTTCTGACAGGAAGGACAATGAATCACAGGACCTATCTACCCAGGGATGGGGAGATTCTTCATCCGTAAGTATAAGGATACATATATATATCCTTTTTATTTATATTTATATATAGCCTTTATATTGAAAACAAGAAACAAAAGTGTATGATTTTTCAAAAAACAATTTAGGCCTAAGAAAAGCATATTCAAAACCAGCAAAAGCCATGGTTTGCCCCAGATGCCTAAACAAAGTGAGGAAATCACTGGATAATAACACATCAGAGCTCCACAGAAGCAGTGAGTTGTTCCCTCTCACAAGAGCAACAACAAGCACATGGGGAGGTGGCTCTAGGCCCTGTTTTCAGAAGCATTTGGGCTGTTGAGGATATTTCATGGTATCTTAAACCCACAAATTCCACTATCTGGGAGAAAAGCATGGACCTTGGCAAAAGTATGTATTTGCAGACACATAGAGAGGTTGCTCAGGGAAGCCAAGATCAGGATTGATCACTTCAGCAGTATGAGGACTCCTCCCCAAAATGGGGTCATGTTCTACCAAGTGACACCAAACAATGAAACAGTATCAAGGGAAGAAATGCAATGGCAGAAAAAGAGCAAAAGTGAGAAAGAGCAGCAAGTAAATTGGAAGCAGAAATACAAATAGAGACAAGGAAATTCAGGGAAAGTTGTGCCTCTCCTGCTTGTTTCTTCCAGACACAGCAAAGTGATGTCTGAAAAGTGATGAATCAGGGACCACAGGCAAGGACAGGAGCAACAAGGCTCAATTGTATGACCGGAGGCACGGATGGGAAACTAGAGCAGAGCGAGGGAAAGCAGAGAAAACTGTCAGATTTCTGTGGGCATTACCATGCTGTGTGTGCTCTTCATAAAACATTTATCATGGAGGATGCCTTGCTCCTTTGATTTGGGATTCAGAACCTCGACCAGATTTAGACCAGGCATTTTCTTTCTCTCTTTTTCTTTGTCCTCCATCTAATTTTAATATAAATTAGAAAGAATTGTACCTGCCCCAATACTAGCTTACAAACAGCAGAAAAAGAACAGTATCATGCATTCCCAGGCCCCTAGAATTTGGGTTTCTCCCCTGATTTTAACAGTTTAATTTGAACAGTGATTAAAAAACAAATGAACCCTTTGCTCATCACAACAGCATTAACATGTGAGCATGAAGAAGCGCTTATTTATCTTGGCAAGACCCAGAGCCGGGATAAATGATTCCAGCTGAAGATAGAATTATGTCTCTCGACTCCCAGCTAAATTTGGGGCCAAATACATACTCCCTTTTCTGCAGTAAATGTCACTTTCCTGATCCTAACACATCAGTTCCAGCGTATATTGATGCAATCCACTGCAACAGCAAAATCACTACCGCTGTAATATTGCTCCCATAAAGCACTGGATAGAGGCCTGATCGACTGCATTGGACAACAATTACCTCAAATCAAATTCTCTCATTCTGGACAGTGGTGTAAATGGGGAGTATCTTCACCGCAAATCGATGGAGCCACAGCAGAGGCAGTCAGGGAGGAGGGGGGTGATAAGCAGGGAGATTGTCCTTATTTCCATTTTTGCCTAGGGAAGCACGAAACACTTCTGCTGCTCCCCAATAACTGTGCTCAAGGAAAAGCATCAATGCACCCAGCAATTATAAGCCTAAAAAAAGATAATCAGCAGCCAGACAGCCCTAATAAAAGTAGCTGGGGCTCCTATCCCCGTGCACGGTGTGTCTTGCCTGAAGCGTAGAGCGTTTGGCCAAGTCCCAGAGGCAGTCAAGTGAAAGGGTCTCACCTGCTACCTGCAATCAATCCTTGCCTACAGTGTCAAGCCGACCTCACCGGGGGTCATTCGGCAAGGCTGAGCCATTGCTCTGTGTTTGTCAGGGGGGATCGGTTCAATGCTTCCTGTAAGGGTCAGTGGCAAAGGCTGGCAGTAATTTTCAGCTAGGTATGTGGAGGGGGGGATGGAGCCTGAGGCACTCCTGGCTTCAATAAATACTTAAGGAATTTAACAACCCAGTGCAGCCCCTGTGTCAGTGGATGATGATGATGTGATGGAGCTCATGCTCAGGACTGCAGAGCTCTGTGGTTACCCAGCGGTGCTGCAGGGAGCAGCAGGGCAACCGTGCCACGGGGGCAAGCTGATACATGGTGTGCCTCATCTGTCGAGTTTCTCCAGATAATCAGGATCAGGACCCACTAACACCATCAGTGTCCTGGATGTACAACACTGAGCTGACTCATGGCAATGGAAAAAAGAGGCCGTGGTAATGTTCTGGCCAAAATTGCACCACATCACAATACAGGCATTACTCATGCTGGGTCATTTCTTAAATATAGTACAATCATGCGATATGCCAAGGCCTACAGGATAAGTAAGGGCTCCTTTGTATTTTTTCAAACCTAGGAATTAGATTTATTTTTTTTTCGTAGCCTTAAAGGGCTAGAGATTTCAATAGAGGTTTCCATTTTGCAGAGGAAAGGCACAATAACTACAGTAAGAAAAGGAGATTTTCTGGGCATAGAGCCAAACCAAGACACAGGTCACCTGGCTCCTATAATCTTCTGTGCCATAGACTCCCCATCTGCCTTCTGGCAAGTCATTTATTCTACCCTCATCCTTTGTGCTGCAGCTGTAAGTGGGGATAATAACACATCTCTACATCATAGGGCAAATGTGAGGATAAGCATGATGGTATCAGCACAACTATTGCATAATGTGTTGGTGGGCTAGAGGGATTACTGTCCCTAAGCACTCCCTGCGAGCTGCCCAGCCCTCTGAACGATCATCTCCCTGGTTATTTGTACCTTGTAAAGGCTAAGCTGAAACTTCAGCATTATCTGTCACAGCTTTTACACAAACCGAGACATTCTGCACAGTGATCGGATTGCAGCAAGCTACAATTCTCCACTGAAACCAAGAGATCAGCTCTGCAGGAGATGATGGGGTTCAGCAAAATTAAATGATGTGTTTCTCAAGCAGACAAATAGAGAAGGATAGGCTAAAGTGAGCAAAGAAGCCTCATGTACCAGCCCCTGCTGCTTCTGATGAGGTTTCTACCACCTTAGATCTGCCAGTAGAGCTGGTTGTGGGAAAGCATTTGGACTTCTTTCAGTTCAAACAGGTCAAGTTAGCAAAAATCTCTGATCTCAGTGGGATGAACAAGTGTAATTTAGACTAAAACAGGCCTGGGAGTAAAATGAGCAGGTCAGTGGGCAGACTAGACTGCTGTTGGTGACAACTGCTGCTCTGAGCTGGGAGTTTCCAGGAAGAAAGGTGGAAGTTTTCCTAGGAGTTTCCAAGGTTCACACCTGCCTTTAGATGCAGCACTGCTTCTGAACGAGCTTTCTCTCTGTAGGCAAACTGTATTCCTTAGAAATCCCCCCACTTCGTAGGCCAAAGAAAACAGGAGGAACAAGGATGTCAGTTGCACATTAGTAAGTATGTCTCGAAGATGATATATGCCAGTGTGACATACAAGCTGATGAGGCCAGAAGCAATGGTAAATTACAATGAATTTTTGGCTTGTCTATACTAATTTACTAAATGAAGCTAAACCTATTTAAACAAGGCTTAAACCATTTTAAGTGTGTTGAGTTGGCACCAAAGTAACTTGATCCACTTTACATTGATTTAATTACACCACTACGATTTATAGACCGTGCTGTTGTCTCTTATAGCCTTAGACTTCTTTAGCTGCACCTTCAGATTGGGTTCATAAGGGAAGAGGTCTCCAAAATATTTGATTTTAATGTAAATTTAATTATGGATGCCATAGGAGTAGGCAGCCAGCATCCCCCCAGGCATCCCACACTAGGGAAATTAGATCTTTAGTGCTACATTGAGAGTCTTTCCATTTGCTCTTCACAGTGCTGATAGCATCACCTCAAAAATACCCAATCTGAACCCAAAGGGAAGAAGAAATGAAATCTGCACATGGCTCAGGAGATTCAATAATTCATGATATTTCATTAGACAACATCTCCATTAGGAGCCTGACATTTATATTCATGGTTGAGCAGAGGGATAACTTATGAGTTATCTCTTCTGTCTTAGTGAGTGAAGATTAATGTCATAAACGGTCAGCAATCATGTATCATATATATACACACTTATACACACTCAACATGCATTATTTTTATCTTCTATGATCTTCAGGAGCGAAAGCACTTGAGACAACAATTGAGGGGAAAAGCAGTTTTTGAATGTTGCCAGACTGCACAAACCAGGGGAAAAATTGTGTCATCATTTAAACAACCTAAGCAGTAGGTGTATATCAAGCCGGGGAGAGTGGTCTGTGCAGAAGATGCTGTAGCCTTGCACTGTTTAATATACTGTGTATAATTCTTAGGGCTCTATCCTAAATGGTGAGCCTATTCTTTGTTTAAAACAGGAAGAAGAGGAGAGAGAGACTATTTACTGCCATTAGGGCTTGATCCCAGTAGCATCCAAAGCCCACTGTGCATTACTTGGAGAAATTTGACTGAATATCCAGAAGAAAGTGATTGCAGCTAGTGAGTGCCATGGTTTAATCCATGTGCACTGTGCTTCACCCCCTTACTATCTCCCATGCCAAAAGGCTTTGTGGTAAAGAACAGGGAATGCCAATTTTGTGCCATCTGGGGATTTCCCTAAAACAGCTTTCTGGCTGCTTCAGATGAAAGCAGCTGAGCTTGCACAAGAGCTTGTACAGTCCAGGACTTGTTTCTAGTGAAAATCTATTACAAGTGTTGTATAAGGAAAGTGCATAATAAACACAATTTATCACATGGCTCTCAAATTCATTACTGAGCTCTCACCTCTGAGCCTACAGATTTATAGACATCAAGATCCGTGGCCAAAAGGTGCTATGTAAGTGCAAATAGTTATGGTTGTTGGAAAGATCCTCTTGGATTATCCAGTCTAGCCACATGCATTCCCGCAAATGCATAAGCAGGTTCAATGATTTGATACAAAAAAAATCACTGCCTCGTATTGTCTGAGATGACTGATGTCTCTTGAATTATCTTCTTGACTGTGCTTTTCATCTTAATTAAATAGGCTGGCTGGACCACGCCAAGAGACAGAACAGGCCAGATTTTTATTATTATGGTTAGTAACATCTATTCCAACATAAGTGGGTCCAGTGCATCCTTCTCATATAACCCAAAAGACAGCCTGCTATAGGATCTGACTGTATATTCACTGATCCAAGCGATCTGAACCCCCTTTTCATCTGTTCCCTGTCATCCCCACACCCAGCTTGCACAAGACAGCTAATTTTAGGTAGTTTAGATAGATTGTAATTTCATTTGCTGAACTGCACAAGCATTCCTTTGAAGTACTTGAGCCAACAGAGACCAGAAAACATACATAAAAAACTCAGACTAAAGCTCTATTCTTGCTCTCATTTCACAGAATCACAGAATGTCAGGGATTGGAAGGGACCTCAAAAGATCATCTAGTCCAATCTCCCTGCCGGCAAAACAATAGAAAAATCCAGGGGTTATGCCAGTAGCTAAGAAAGAGCAAGAGCTCAAATCCAGGCAATTCTAACCCCAAAATGCATTCCAGGTTTGCTTGACCCATTGCAGTAGGATGCAGAAAAGTCCCAGCTCTCCATGGGAAGCAGCATGGCAGTTTTGCTGCAGCATTTTTCCCAAGTAGTTATTTCCCCTGCAGACCACTCATATTGTCTCCCATGCCCTCAGGAGAGATCCCATCCCCTGTCCCAGTGATCTATCCTGGCAGAGGCTGGAAAATCAAGCCCTTTTGGTTCATTGCTTCTCTCTTTAACAGAGAAGACTGTATTTTAAAGACACAAAATTAAAATATGTGCTCACAAACTGTTACAAGCCTTTCTGCATATTTAGTTTATTTTTCTAAACACACATTTACTCTATGGCCAAGCACAGAAATCCCTCATTTTACTGTCCTGCTTTAAAAACAAGGCCCTATCACTGTTTATTGTTCTCTCTGGAGAAATTTCTAAGCTCATTTGCCCACATGGGCTCATGTGAGTGGGAGACATCACTGTGCAAATCCCTCCTGCAGCCGGGTCTGGAGGCTGTGAACACTTTTTCTGCGTGAAATTAATTGAGCTCCAAGGGTCAGCAGGTTACGAGTAGGCTCATTATGACAAATGATTTCTGTCTGAGTAGGAAGACCTTTGGGGTCAGTTCAGGATTCTGCCTAAATTTTGTAATTACGCCTGCCTCAGGCCTTAAACAAACTAAGTGTCCCTTAACATGTGGAGGGAGGCAGCCTGGAGATTAAGGAACAAGCAGAAACAGCCTGGCTTAGTCTGGCAGGACAGATTTTTAGCTGAATCTTGTAAATAAAACCCCTGACAAGCTCAACAGAGCCAGAGACAGGCTTAGAGCCTGACAGGGAAAGATCTGGAGTCTCGAGGAACTCTTTATCCCTGTGACGATTACAAGAAGTCCAGCTGGGAAAAGCTCATCATAATTCCTCCTCTGCCTGCGACAGAGACGCTTCTCTTTGCCAAACCCAAAAAGGATAATATGCTGCAAAATATGCAACTTGATTGTACGTGGAGCTGTATTAGTAACTTCAGGGCTTAGCTTGTGACTCATAGCTCCGACTGGATGGAGGAGTCATGTGCCAGAAAACCAGGCCAGGTTCTAACATTGAGTAAAGTCACTGATGCTTTTCCTTCACAGACAGCACTGGAAGGCTGGAGGTGGGTAGGGCCCCTTGTCCTGGTCCCTGCTGTAGAGCCTGACCATTGCTTTAGCAAGTGGCAAAGAGAGGGACAGGACTGTCCCTGGGCTGGGACTCACCTCCCCTAACTTCACTGTATACAGGTTATTTGAAACTAGTCAAAGCTATTCATCTATGCAAACTCACAGGGTGGACACTTCCAAAGCATGATTCCACTTTGCACAATACTACTCTACAGAAAATTTAGAATCCTGAATCCTGGATAAGGATCTTTAAATGAGGTGAGATGGAAGCACCTAGGCTGGTACACCCAAACCCTGGAGAGACAGAGCCCAAGCTGTCCAACCTTGGGCAACACTGGTGGGACTGCTGGGCACACTCAAGTGTCCCAGAAACATTTAATACAAAAGAGCTGCTTTCTAGTTATTTTACATTACATTTCTCTGCAAAAACTGTCTGTAGGTTATTCTTTGAGCCCCAAAGGGGATGCAAAATGTTTCCTCATGCTGCTGCCAGATGGACACGGGTGGATGGAGAAACAACCAATATGAGGAAAAATACTAGTGGAGACTTCCAGGAAAGACTACAACACCTGATGGTTCATGGCTAAATGAAATATCAATTCATTAGTCTAACTAAATCCTGTATGCAGGCACGTAACACATATTGGTACATTTTTAAATATCTGTGAAAGATATTTCATGAAGCACACAGCAAATCTTGTTTAAAAACACTTTGAAACTATTATTGGCTTTGGAAACTCAGCTCAATTATGAGGATCTAAATCTGATTTTCTAGGACATTTAACCCTCATATTCTTTCTCCCCACTGTAGATTTAAGTTAGATATTCGTATAATTCAAAGTTTGGGATGAAAAATAAATTGACATTCAGGTATTTCCTTCAATAGTTGTTTAAAATAAAGCTAGCTATTTCTCCCAAACCAGACTCACTATTACAGTTTTCAACATTTCATTCATTAGTCTTTTCTTATAGTACATTTTCTTCTAATCCTGAAAACTATAGGAGCATAGGATTGCTTGAATCTATTTTAATTATTCATGTAAGTTAAAGAGACAGTCTAAAAACTACCTCTTCAGAGAAACTGGTCTGTCCTACTCATAAAAGCAGAGTGGGGTTTTATTCATCATTTTTCACCAGTCTTTTATTATACTTTATTGCACTCTGATCACCATGGACACCTAAAATAATCTACAAACAAACAGATTCATGGTTGTTTTCTAACAAGTCTGTTATAGTGTGCATGTCTGAATTTTTTTTTGCAATGATTGCACAATTACACTCTAATCTGAAATCACAACATAATATAGGAAGGGTTTTAAGATCGTATGTAATGTAATTTTTATAAACTCAGATAATGTTAACGTAAAAAGATTAAAAAGTCAAAATTATTTTTAATGATGGAATTGTGAGTATATTCCACAACATTTTATTCTTTAAAGGTCTTATATTTGACTTTTATGAAGCTTCTAGGGGTTTTTTTCCTATTTTGAGATAATTTTTGATATTTCTTATATCTTAGAATTAGCTTTTCAGTCTCATTTTTGAGGACATCAGATAAAAAGTCAACTCTTGTACACACAGTGAGATAACAACTGTTAAGTAATTTTGGCCAGAGTAATGTAGAGAAATGCTCTGCAAATATGCCTAAGACTTCTTCCTATGAATAAAGATGATCTCAGTTGGTTTTGGGTTTCTCAGAGAACGCAGTTAATAACGTGTGATGATACTATTTATAGCGTCTTCCCTGTGCAGATCCATACGATACCCAAAGAGGCTGGCCTCATCTTTGTTTTGGATTTCCAAAGCAGTTCAGAAACTTAGGCCAGGTATGCAAGTACAAGAGGAGGTGCTCAGGACAAGATCCAGCCTACTCTCCTCCAAGATAGACAATGAGGGGATGGAAAACATGAGGCCCTAGGCAGGAGGTGAGCACGTCCTCCAGCTCAGCCTGGGGACGATGCTGCATCTCCTTTCCTGAGCAGTCTCCCTGTGGTCTTTGGCAACTACCTGTGCCCAGATTTTTAGAACTGGGCACATGCAACTGCATGTTTCATTTGCCCATATAATTACAGTAATTATGACCACAGTTGTGGTAATTGTACATCCAAACAATCAACCAGACATCCAGACTGGAAGATGGCACTTCCTCTACTGTGCTCCAAACAGCATTTTCAGCCATACCTTGCCAGCAAAGCACCTACAGTAAGATCTCCTTAGTGAGTGCAGCATTGTGCAGCACACGCTATCTTTCTCTTCCAGAGAATTGGACTGTACAACCTCATCAGTCATTTCCCTTCAGTCCCACAAAATGGCGTCTTTTGGAGACAGCGATTAAGAGAGCGATTGGCAAATACGTCTAGTTTGTGATGGGCCAACACTTGGAGCAAGAAAACAGAAATTACCAATGAAGCTGTTAAGGCAGGAAACTCTATTAAGAACCCAAGGGAGAAGCTGCTTCCCTGATTACATATAATATGCACTATGTACTCTTAGTGTAGCCAGCAACGGTAACGAATCTCCCTGGAGGACTGTGTTGCCTGCTGGCCTGCAGCCAGACCTGCCATACTGAAAGTGCTCTCCTACCCTGAAAAGTGTCTTGGTAAAAGGTAGAGTCATTGAGTTACATGTTTATGGTCTCTTAATGATCCAGTATCAGATGTGTTCAGCTTACAAGTGAAAACAGTGTTGGGACAGAGGTTTAGGTTTTGGTGTCGTTTCCCTCTGCCCTGACTGCTGATCCTGTGAGCTGGGAATGGTGATGGAAGCACCCAGCAAAGCTCGCTCATTCACGTGGCACTGCTTTCACTAAAGGTTTTTATAGGCCAGACCATATCCTCAGGTTAGGTCCCTGCAGTCCCTAATCTTTTTGTTTCTCTTTCATTTCCATATTTATCAGGAGGATTTGAACAAATCTACACGATGGGAGTTCAGTGTCCGGTGATGACACTGGAGCAGCTGCATCCCTGCCCTATCGCCTCAACGGGGTGAGCAAGAGGTAAAAATAGTAAGTATTCATTTCTAGCCATGAAAATGTAATTGAATAAGCTTCTTCAGAATTCTATAGGATGATTTAAAAACCTCATATGATGGCACACTTAAATTCTATATATAGGCTATTAGATTAATAATAGCACCCTATTGATCCAGAGCTTTCCCCAAACCCAAAGTCAATACATAGAAGAGCTCTCATTGACTTCCTCTAGCTTTGGATCATTTCTTTTAGTCTTAGCTGAGGAGTTTTCCTGAGAGAGGAAAAGAACAGTAGGAAATAATTGTACCTTGAGGGACAGGGAAGTTGAAACCTTGGTCTCATGTGATTTGTTCCAGTGACAGACTTTGAACGGAGCTGGGCAGAAGTTTGCTTTATTTTTGTCAGTGCTGATTTTTATTAGAAAATGCGATTTCAATTAAAAAGGGCTTTTGGGAGGAGAGGAAAGCATGAAAGCCCACTCTGAAAAAACAGGAAGATAATGTGACATTTTTCAGAGCATAATCATTTTGCTTTTCCATTTCATTTAAGCCTATGTTTTGAAATAGACTTTATGTGAAATAGTAGAAGATAGAAAGGTCAAAAAATTCTCACCCAAATCAACTCAAGTATATCAAACCAGAATATTTTTACTAACCCTAAAGTTTTCTTTGTGAAATACAACTTTGCAAAAGTACAGAAGAAATAACAAATATTTTAGAAACTATTGGGATAAATATAGAAAAACACACTTTAAACATGTTGATTGGTGATCATGTAATTTGCTGTTCATTCTGCACATTCCTTCAAGATGCATTTTTCCAACTGCCAGTATGTCATGTTCTAAGATACTCTTTGGAATATGGACCATCATTTACTATGTTTTAAGCACTATACTGAAAAGTGAGTTCTTGCCCCATAGTACTGAAAATTAACGAAAAAAGTCAAATATTGTCAGAAAACAAGGAAGGAGAACTAAAATGGTAGACAAGAAAATAAAAATAAGAATCTAGAGCAAGATCAACCAAAACCTTAAAATTAGTATAGTAAGTACAATAAGCAGTGATGTCAGTGCACACTCTTGCTACAATTAAGAGCCTCTAGGGAAAAGTGACATGGAAAAGAGCAGAGATTAATGACACAACTCTAAACCTGATACCGTGAGCTATGAAACCCAGTCAGATGGAGGACACCTTTCTGCTCTGTGCTCCTGGGCAATGACAGAAAGGGAGAAGCTGCTGCTGGAGCCCCAGTCCCTCAGAGAACTGCACTGTAGGAAATCTGCAATCCCAGCTCCTAGGAGCCCTCTCCATAGCACCACATCTCCTTTAGCAGCCACCTCAGCCTTGTCCCACTGACTGCTCTTGCTGCATGCAGTGTTTTAAGGAGTCAGACAAAGGAAGGGTGGTTAAAAAAAATCTCCTATACTGGCTTTCAACTACTTGCTATCAGAGAAAAACAAAAGCAGAACTTGATCTTTTGTTGTTGTTTTGGGTTTTTTTTTCCCCTCCTTTTGAAAAAGGGATTCCTCATCTTTCCCGCTCCTTTATATTCTAACTGCCCCAGCTGGAAACCTTCTAGGCCTTTTTAAAACAGGATTAAAAACACAGTTTTCTGCATTAGCACAGCTCAAAAGGATAACCTCAGCTCTTTTCTCTGCCAGCCAGCTTTTTAATCCTGAATCACATGTCACTTCAAATTATGAATATGATTTTCATGTCCCCCTCGGGCCTAAATTTCACCCAAGTAAATCCTCTCATTCAGCAGCCGGAGAAACGTGTCAAAAGCAGTGATCTTCAAGCACTGAGAGTGCTCTGGGAGAGATCAAACTGTCCCAGCCTGAACTCTCTGAGTGCCAGGCATCTTTTCCCCTCCTGCTTATTGTTGTTGACACCCTGCATCCCCCCTTCCTTTCCCCCCAGTCTGAAAGCCTGGGATAGCAAGAGAGAGAAAAAAATAAGTCTCTTAATTCTAAATATTTCTGGGATTGATCCTTTCTGCACTTGTGGGGGCAGAGGGAGAACAAAGACACACGCATGAACTGGTTCTGGGTAATGAGAAATTGAACTACCTGATCAAGCTCTGCTTTCTTTCATCTCCTAGTACAGCTCTGCTGATATGATGAGCAAACTGGCCAAACATTCCCAATTTCTGAGCCAGCAAGGTCTGTGTCCTGGTGTCCTGCTCTGCTTGAAGAATGGAGCCCTTCCTCACCTGGGTTTCTGTGCAGATCCCCCTCTCCCGAGTGTCTTGCAAACACGAGATAACTTAGAACATCGTTGTCAGAGAAAAGGTGCATTTCCAGCCCTGCTCTACAAATAGACAGATCGAGATTGTTTCTTGTGCAAAGTACTTAAAACCTGGGGATCAAACCTACAATCAGAACTCTAGAAATCTACACATTGGGTTCTGGAGGTATTTGATATTAGGTCAAATTTCTCCTCAAGAAGAGAAGACCTTCCCAGACAAGTCTTGTCTCATCAGTCTCTTTAGGGAGAGACTAACTTTGCTGAGGTTTCCTCAACATCATTTCAGATATCTGAGTTCTGCTTTCTCCTGCTGATAGTGGAGACAATTCTGGTTTGAGCTCAGCTGAACACACTGAACACACTTTTCCATGGGTTCTTTAGGCTTTGTCAGAAAAGGTGTTTTGGTATGATTTAGGATTTGAATTGTTTTAGGAACTCTCCTTTCTCATAGAGGAAGAAGGTAAAGATAGACCCAGAACATCATGGAAGGTAGAGAGCACCCAAATCCACAGCGTGCTACAAGTCCCCACAGCCACATCACATTTCTGCCATGATATGGCCATTTCCCATCTGAAAATTTGTCAGATAAGCATTTTTCTCCTGCAGAAGAGCAAACATAAATGTGGAAAGGGTCTAAGAGGGCCTGTTTATCGCTCCTGTACCTTCCCACGGTGAAGAAGCCACAGGAGTTATTACAGAAACCTCACCTTTCAAAACATTCCCATGGCTATGAATATGCTACTCAACAAATGTATATCCTGGAAGGATTTCTCATTTGCTGGAATGTCAGCTGTGACCCAGCCATTGCTTATTGCTTTTCAAAGTTTCAGCAGCAAACCAGAAACATAGTGGTTTGCCAAGAGAGGTGGGCAGGAAAACGTTTTCTAATCCACAAGCAATTCTCAGTTTAGAGTTTCCCATCCTAGTACCAAGTGAAAGGTAGAAATCTGAAACTTAAAAGGATTCAGCTCATATCAACCAAATAATTTTTCTGAGCTTTCCTTTTTTTTAATATTTCGGTATATAAATTTAAAATATTCCCTTCTCATTTCAAAATGTTTACTTTTTTATGCAAATCATGGTAAATTTAAAAGCAAAAATATTCCTCTTTAACTCACTTTGCCCCCAGAAGTGAGACATTCAGACCACCACCTGTGATTTCCATCAACTGGCATTTTGCAATTTAAAATAATTGCCAGAAAATCCCAATCAGTATTCAAGGCCATGTTAATGACTGCCTTACTGCAGGCTAGAGGTGGCAATAGTTTAGTGACTGCTGAGCTGCATGTACAAAGTTTGTAATCCCTTAAGTAGTGCTTTGAGGCTTCCAGTAGCTAATATATGTCCACCACCATAGCACAAAATAAAATGAATATTGTTTCCTTTATCCCTTTATGTTTAGTATTACAAAAGCTTGTAGAACCAAATTTCCGGAGCGGTGACTTTTTTTTTTCCCCCCTTCTACTGCTGGATGATAAATTTGTTTATCTTTGCTCTTGGCACCAAACTTTGTGAACATTTCTAAAAGAAACAATGAAAACTCACTCATGGTCTGGTAAATCAATACTCCCAGCATCTCGTTCTCCATTGCCAACACACCTTGTATAACCATTCACTGCTCTGCCTGAGTGGCAGTTCGTGTCCATTTTGCACTGGTGGAAATGACTAAACCAGCTGCAGAGCAATGGTTTAGTCTCTAAACCTCCTCCCCGAGATGCCACCCTGAGCATCAGCTCTAAGAAATACCCGGCTGAGGCTGAACCTTCATCCCAAGCCCCTGACAAGCAGAAAGGCTCAAAGTGAGCGAGATGAAACGACAGGTGTAGCCTCTCCGCACAACAGGGCTAAGTCACAATATTTCTGTACAGTTGCTTCCTTAAACACAGAGCAGAGAGACAGACTGGAGAAGATGTGACTGCAGATGGTATGTGTGAGAGGATGTAGACTCAAATTTGACAGTCACTTTATAAACAGAACCCCGGCTGTGTGATCTGCCTTCAGGTCTACTTGCTGCTGCAGAACATTTTCTGTGGGTAAAAACACTGAGTTTTCCAAAGCCTGATATATGATTATTCTCTGCTAAAGTCTTAAAAACATAAAAATTATTACAGCTATTTGTTTCTTATCCTGGCATCGTTGCTCTCCACTGCAGTAAGTGGAACTATCTTTTCTTAAAATGCTGGATCGAATCCATATTCTATTTATTATGTCTGAGGACTGCTCTTCTGTATTTTATAGCCTGTTGTTTATGAACAGTGCAGGGGGGGAAAAAAAGAACACAGTCTGAGAAAGTGCACGAGTGTCATCATCATCCTTCTTTTTTCTTTTCCCCCAAAATAGTGGGTCCCAAAGGCATCTGCTTTTTAGACACTAACAGCAAAGCAGAGCACCAGCGCAAAAACAACAATCTCTGGATGACTCTTTGGCACCTGGGCCAAAAAGCCTCTGGTTCCAAAAGGCATATGATGGAGATAGGAGGGGGTTGAGGGTGTCCCCTGTTCTGCCCTCATGTACTTTTACTGCTCTGCATTCATTTACTCTCCTTGTAATTTAAGTTCAGGAAGAAGTAATGAACAGTCTAGTCCTAGGAGTTTACATATATTTTAATTCTAACCCAGTCCTGCCTGTCCCCATATGAAAGCTTTGCGCACGTACTTAACACATGGCTTGCACCAGCCTATTTCCATCCACATCCTAGAGCATCTCTGACATTGTGCTTTGTCCTTCACCCAAAAAGTCCCTGACAGTGTGAGCTCTGGTTTCCCAAATAGCTACAAAATATTTGCCTGAACTGGAAAGGGTGGGTTTCCAGATACATAAAAATTTGAGAAACCAGTTTCCAGTTTAGTGTTTGTCAGTGATTCTTTATTCTCTGGACCTCAAAGCCTTTCTGAAGAAGCAACCCAAACCTGCTAAAGGGGGTGTGTGATAAACAAATGGCCTGGCAGGCTGTGACAGCCCACTGGAAGGCACGTATGTTGTTGCTCAACAGGAATGAGAGGAATGAGCACACAGAAAGGTTTTTGCTCCTAGTCCACCTTTCACCCTCTGGTGGACCTCAGCTAAACAGTGCAGCATCTGTTGTGCACCACTGTTGACAGCATTTTCTCCTGTGACTCATTCAGTGGCACCGGTGCACACCCTTTCACACAGAGGTTTCTAGGCCACATCCTCCTCCAAAGACTGAGAGAGGAAAAATGTGAGGTGAACGGGGAGAGTGAAGTGGCTGTGACAGCTATTTGTGATCATGCTTCACAGGTTGTGCTGTTTCTGACTATGGTAACCATTAGCATCAACTTCCACAGCAGGTAGGAAGCCAGGGTTATTCACAGGATAATTTCATTTTGGAGTTGAATTATACTATGAATGCATAATTATACTGTACATACATAACATTGTATTATTATGAAGATGTATGGATGAGTTTCTACTACACTGAAGTACAGAAATCTCCTGTATCCCATCACTGACTTGCACAATATCCCTGCAGGTCAACAATCACATTAACATGGTTTCTGCCCCTGGTCTGGTGAGATCATGAGAGTAAGGCTGCTCTCTGTCTCTCAAGCCCATCTGGTGTCTTTTGCTGAGATGGAACAACAAAATACTTGTGTTTGGCTATTTCAGAAAGAAAGACCAACAACAACAGAAAGCAGAGTGGTTTTGTTACATTATTTGTGTAATGGCTTAACACTCAATGTGGCATAAGCAGCAGTATCACAATGTTAGCCTCACATCAAACAGATGGCTAGGGAATGATGATATCTGAAATCCCAGAGCATCTTCCATTTCTAGAGGCCAGTTAATAATACAGGTGGTGCTGTATGAAGGGAAGAGACTTCGCTACAGCTTTGGGGCTCAACTAGTCCACAGGGTCCAATTCCCAGTTCGATTGCAGCCTTTTCCTCCCTCTCGCCACATAGACATCTGGTGTTATTAAAAGCTAGTAAAAGAACTGTTTTCAGAGCTAGCTCCCCAACATTGCATGTGTAACCATATGTGGTAATATAGCATTACATTAAAAAATTTAAAAAAGCCTGCTTATTGAAGATCAGCAACTTTTTTTTTTTCAGCATCCCTTCTCTGTTCCTGTGGTTATTGGTTCTTGTAACTGTTCTCGTCTTTTGAAGCTATTTCATTAGAGGCAACGCATGGATTTATTAAAAGGTCTTGACCACTATGCTCTTTAGGTAGCCATGATCTTAAGTCTGAGTGTGGAAACCATCTCAAATCTGGCATATTTAAAAAAAAAGAAAAGAAAAGAAAAAATCCTTTTTCCCTCCCTGCAGTGTATATGCTGGTCTTACTTCTATTGAGTCAACATGGACAGTTTCTATCACAACATGGATGATGTTAGGTAAATATGGAAAGACAAACCAAGGAAAAAAGCCTGCTAGAAGAGAACAGATAGCACAACACTTCCCTACAACAACAGACCTTCTCCTCTGGAAGAAAGAAGTAATGTCAGGTTCAGTGACCCTGACCTGAAGAGCGTATCAGATTCATCTGTAATGTCCCACACTGGCACTCTGTACCCTCAATCCCTAAGGCACAGGGTGCTGGCCCTCAGGAATGGCATTTCTGATCTTAATGGGCTGTGGAGCAACGTGTGCCTCCTCTTCCTCTCTGGGCAGATAGAAGAGGTGAGCTACAATACGCAGCGTAGAAGGAAAGAGAGGACAAGAAAGAGAAATAGACCTATTTCATTCAGAAGCTGCCTTTGCTGCGGACAGGATGCACACAACAGGAAGGATGTGGACACTGAAAAACTCATCTCAGGATTTCTCTGTCATTAAGGAAATGGAGGTATTGAAGCCTGGGTTTCCTTTCCATGCTATTCTAGTGAAAAGCAATTCAGCAATAAGGCAAAATATTACTACTACTTCACTGCTGCTAAAGAAGAAAACTTTCCCTCTCTTCCTCTCCCTGCCCTGCACCTGCTCATCAGGCTCACAATCCACCAGCACTCAGTGGGAAAATTAATACTCCATCACAGGCACCAAAACACTCTGTGTACCCACTGCAAGGTCACTTGGGCAACAGTTTAATACAACTACTAAACATGGAAAGAGAGAGTAAAGCAAATCGAGGTACTCACCTTCCCAGCAGCTTCAAGGTTTCTCAGAAATGTGTCTGGAGCTGGATTTGGCTACTCCAATAGTGAAGGTCCCCAAGCCAAGCTGGTGCCAAGATGACCACGTCATAGGTGGGGCTGAGATGAAAACAGGCAGCAATGAAAAGTTGAGTTTTCTGCTCCTGTTGCCCTTGGGAACACCTGAGATAACGAAAGGGAAAGCAAGAGATATATCAACACTAGGAGCAGCCACCTCTGACCAACTATTGCCATCAAACCCTCTAGATTATTCTCTTAACTGAAATGGCACTCTAAATTTTCAGGTGAGTTTTCTTGAGAATCTCTCTCTTGACATCATGAGGCTAAACAGCCTTAGTGACATCTTAAAATAAATTTTAAAAAGTTTTATATAAAAAAAAAAATATTGTAAACTTCTACAGATGGTAATTATCTATGTTTATACATTTTTACAACTCCTTGCACAGAGCTGTTCCAGACCAAAACTCCTAGATATTACTCAATACAAATGGTATCAGCCAAGGATATGAAGACATTTTTTATAGTTTCATTTCATTTTTCATTTACAAATTATTTTAAGATGCAGAATGGAGGAGAACACCCACATAAAGGAAGGCAGAACCTCTTGCAGACAGAATACGTAGGCTAAAAAATACTCAACAAATTCTTAAGTGACCTAAGTTTCATTACACATCACCAGGAAAGACCTAACTTTAGGTTTGACCTCCACAGTGTTGTATAAATAGGGAAGGAAATCTGAGAAGCATTAAGATGTAGCCTTCCTTAGGAAAAAAAAAAGCACCCCCTTCATTAATGACTCCCATTATAGCTATTCATTGTATCCTCTTTTCCTTAACAAAGTCTCACATTGTCAACCAGCCCTCTTAAACGTTTATTGTGTGCCCATTATCAAAATATCATTTTCAGCTTCACTGAACACATGTAGGAAATGTAGTAGTGTAAAAAGGAAGAGAGGGAGGGAAGATAGCACAAGAAAAAGAAAGAGAAAGATAATCAGCTTAGACTGTATTTGTGTAATTACCCTCTCCAGAACAACCTTCTGAGAAAAGGATATGTTTAATTTTTGTTATGTCATAAATCTTAAACTCTCTCAAGTTGTCACTGATTAGATTAGTAACTAAACAACTGAAAATGGGACACTAGAAGATTGCCTTCCCCACCACTTGACTTTTAATAGAGATGGATTTTTTATGAATGGAGGAACACTTCTGTGATCAATTTTGAATCTGTTTTTAAGGACTGTCTATTAAATTTTATACATCCAAATGGAAAATTACTGGTGGTTTATACAAAGCAAAAATTACATAATTTCAGAAGCATGAAACAAACCTGTTTAGTAAGTGTCCAGACAACACACTATTTACTCTCTTTCCCATTCATAATCTCCTATAACATTACCTGACCCTTGATTTAAATTTAATTCTGATCCTGACACAGGCTTCATTCAAGACCATGGCAGAACTGCCATTGTCTTCCACAGCAGAAGGATCAACCTCTCAGTGCAAGGTTAAAACCTTGGACAACAAAATACAGTAATTACTCAACAGACAAATGAAAGAAAGGCCTTATTCTCTGACCATAGCATGCCTCATGATTGATCACAAAGAAGTTCTCCATTTGGAAACTATTCATGCTGCCAATTTTTGTAGTGGCCTGCCCAATTTGAAATGCAGAGAGACATCAACAGCTTACCCAAAATCCAACACCAAGCACTCCTGTGCAGGCAGAAAGGCTTGATCATTAACTCACACCTGGATGTTACTCATTCTGCACTACCAGTGTGAGCTGGAAGAACCAAAGCATGGACTGAAACCAAGCTAGAGGTTTCAAACATAGATATAGATGATATAGATATAGATTCCTTTCCTCTCTCCCCAAAAAAAACAAAATTCAAGGCAAAACTTTTCTTTGCCATTGTAAGTTTGGGCTTTTTTTTCTCTCCATAAATGAAGTTGAAATCTGCAGGGATGGAGTCAGGTCATGAAGTGTCCCTACCTAGGAGCGGGGAGGATAAGCCGCCCCCCGCCTGCTCTGTCTCAACACAACTGAGGCACCAACGGCTGCTCACGCGCTCCGCCCCGCCTCATAGCTCCAGCCCGCGCCACGTGCTCACCCCGCCCCGCCCCTCGTGATCGCCCCGCGTGCTCGCCCCCCATCACGTGCTCGCCCCACCCCCGTGATCGCCCCTCGCGCTGTGTTTTCCCGCGCGCTCGTTCCGCCCCGTTCCCGGGCGCAGAGCGCCGAGAGCAGGGGCAGGGCAGGAGCCGCAGCGACGAGAGCGAGAGACCGGGGGAACGAGGGGGTAGAGACCCGGGGCACGGCAGCACCGCCGGGGGAAAGCCCTAGCTCCGCTCCTCTGTGCCGGGCGTGTTTACCTGCCAGCTCCCGGGCACAGCACGGAAGAGCTTTAGAGCTCTTCTTAGACGTTTAGATTGGGCATTAGGAAGAAGCTCTTTACTGACAGTGGTCAGGCACTGGAACAGGCTGCCTAGGGAGGTGGTAGAGTCACCATCCCTGGAGAGATTTAAAAGCCGTGTAGACGCAGGGCTTGGGGATATGGTTAAGTCAAGGACTTGTTAATGTTAGGTTAAGAATTGGACTTGATGATCTTAAAGGTCTTTTCCAATCTAAGGAATTTTGTGATTTTGTGAACAGACATCAGTCAGTGCATATGAGAAAGCTTCTACACACTGGTAGCACAAACCTTTTCCTTGTTGTGGGGGCTGCTTTGGTTGCAAATCCTGGATTAGAGGACCTGGACGTTCCTTCCTCACCGGCCTGGCTTTTCTGCACATCCCTCCTGTGGCCTAGTTCAGTGCAGTCTGTCTGCTCAGGCATGATACGTGCAGCACCTCCCAGGCATGCCAGACCCATTGTGCTGACTTTGCTGGCGACCTGCCCTTTCCTCAGGAGAGGGCCTCATGGAAATGATGGTGACCAGGAGCTGGCTGCTGCTGCCCATGTTCCCTAAAGCTCACGAGCTTCTGAGGAACCACAAGTGACACATAACGAACTTGGCTTTGTCCCTTCTGCCAGCCGGGTCCCTGCCTGCCCCATCTTACTCAGGAATGGTAGGAGTGGGTGCTGCTGAACAAGCTGTGTTCACACCTCCCAGCAACCTTCCCACAGCACAGCCGGGCAGTAAAGAAGAGATGCTTGAAGAGCAGCTGTGGAAAAAGGCTGTCCTGGCAGGAAACAGGAGACCTGCCCAAGCCTCCTGAGCTTTCTGTGGTGTCTGACCATGCAGAAAGCCTGCTATGCTTGTCTGCTGCTGCTCGGTTTGCTGGTTCCCCCTGTTTTCAGTAACTCCTGCTGGTCTCTGATTGAACTCTCCCGTGGTTTCACCTCCCTTTGAGTCACGGCCTGGTTAACAAAGGCCTGTACGCGAGAGGCCAGCCATGATGGGAAGTGCAGCAGATGTTCTGTACCCAGCACCACATCCAGTGAAACCCCAGTGGGAATGCCCACTCTGAGGCTTTCATTTTTTCCATGGTGTTCACTTACTTCACTGCTCTACTCCTTGGCCTTCCCCTCTGTCCTGGCTGGGCCAGGACAGGGTTAATTCTCACCAGGAGTTGCTATTCCATGCCATGCTGGTGTCATGTCTGTACAGGAGATGAGGGCAGGGCAGTCAGGGCTTTGTCTCACCCAAGTTACCTTGCTCTGTGTCTGTAGCTGTATCCACGCGGTCTGTACCTTTATACCTCGTTTTGTACGTTGTTATCCCTGTTGCTGTTGTTGTGACTGTTGCTTTTGCATTGCTGTATTAAATTCTCCTTATCTCAATCCGCAGGGTTTGTATTTTGCTGCCTCTCCCATTCCCGCCCAGGGGTGGGGGGGCAGAGCCACGTGGTGCCCGGTCCCGGCAGGGCCTGAACCACCACAGCCTCATGCCCAGGCTCTGTGTTTGCTG
Source organism: Brachypteracias leptosomus (assembly GCA_013401335.1). NCBI lineage: Eukaryota > Metazoa > Chordata > Aves > Coraciiformes > Brachypteraciidae > Brachypteracias > Brachypteracias leptosomus. The sequence continues at coordinate 2,363,747 of VYZX01023152.1, read as the reverse complement.
GGGTTTAGTCTGACCATTGCTGGCTTAGAGCGGCCTCTTCTCCTCTCTAAAGGGACAGCTGCCAAACTGAGGAATGGTTGTGGCTGGAGAAGTGAGTGTATACAAATGACATAGTGCTCTTCATTGTGTAGAAACTGGATTGTCAATCACCCCAAACAGCTCATTTACACCATTTTGAATGCAAATCAGTCTTTGAGCAGGCATAAGTTGTGACTGTATTCACCTTAAGGCCCCTTTATGGTATCAGAGCAATGAAAACAGCTTTACAGCTAAAACCATATTCCCCCCCTCCAAGCTGTGGTAGCAATTTAGATTGATTCCACCACTGTTCAGATTGATCATCGCTCCCCCTCCTTTGGGGATTGTATTACTTCATCCTGAACAAATGCTGATGGAGACTGAGGGACAGATTTCTTTTGTGTGAAAGGTGCAGATAGACCTGCTTCTGCTGACCTTGTTGGAGCAGATGAGGGTGTAGCTGCTTTCAAGAAGTTTCCGCCACCCATATTCCTCCAAGTACGGCCAGGAAAATGCAATGTAGGACACTTCTCACCCAGCTGAATGGCAAGTCAGCCATCTTTACCTAAGTGAAGGACAGCTTTTTACCTCCATCAATATCTCTCTAAGTCAAATTTATTAAAAATGGAGGTATTCCAGCTGCCAGACCTGTAAACTTAAACATTATTTAACCAAATAAAACTATGTTCTCTATTCTAGGTCACCTCACATGTAGCAGCTTGTTGATGGATTGAGGCTCTGAATAGTCACCTCAGCTTTTCAAGTCTTTGCCTTTACAAGCATACTATAGCCTCATCTGGTATAAATCTATGATATCCCATTGCTTTCTATGTTGATTTATATCAGTGGACCAGCTATTATACCAACATCAATAACAATCTGCATTTCTATTGGTGGTGATTAAGGGTGGAAAACCGGCTGGGAACAAGAGAGAATATAATACTCAAGCTATGACTAAAAACCTGAAAAGTAGGAGCCCAATCAATGCCATTAGGAGTCTGCTGGGAACAAGCTGCTCTTATGATCTGACTTAGTCAGAATGGACAAAAACTCAGGCCACAACTGTCACCAGGTCTTCACCCTGGTCTTCCACAAATAGTGGCTCTGATAAAATGGGTGGGGTTTTATACTCATAGACTTCTATGGTGGTAGTGTTAGGTGATGAGGAGACCCAAGTGAACCCTTAACCAATTCACACACTACTTTGGCAGTGCTGAATTTGCACTTTAGGACTTGGGTTGTCACTTCACGGCATCTAATGCGGCGTTCAGATTTTTTGTAGTTGTTGTTTTCAGAGATTCAGCTGCTGGTGACTGATTGAATTGATGCTAAATATCATTTTTTCCAGAACTCAGTTCCCATCATCCTGAGTTCTTCCGAAAAAAGCATCTATGGTACTTCCCAAAGTTGCTGCCAGAGAGCTCAGCCACTCCCAAAACCAAGCCGAAATAACAAGGAATGCAGAGTGTGTTTTCTTAAGAGCCAGGTAAAGTTTGTCTATGAGAGAAGCAATCCAGGAACAAGCCCAGGGAGCCTCCACACTGAGAGGCTTGTTTTGTTTTTGCTTTACAGTTTCACAGTTTTAAGTCCTTTCAGGTTCTCCCCATTCCTGCTTTAAAAGGCTGAAATTCTCTGTAGTGCAGCCACAAATATCACAGCCCTCTTGTCAACGTCCAAGCAGCTCAGAGCTGCAATTTATTTAAAGCTAGCCTGAAGTGAACCAGTTAGTAAGAGCTGGTTTCCTATCACACCTCATTTCACCTTCTGCTTTTGAAGCCCACTTAACACAGCCCTACTATTCCTCAGGGACTTCAGGGGATTAAGGCAGGCCCCTTGACAATGCACCGACTGTTCTAGTGCTGTTGCCTTTTCTGTTTATCAACTAAAATGAGAGAAAGCGGACCAAAAATAAAAGACAAAGAAGGAAAGAGAGAGGGGAGAAAGTGAGAGCTGAAAGGGGAGGGGGAAAGGAGAGCAAGATTTTTAATACAACAAAATCCTGTTGTTCAATGCTTTTGTTAATATTTGTAAGCTTCAAGTACAAGCACTTGTACCCTTAATAATGTATCAGATAAACAATTTCCTTAAAGCTCCCTCTCCATATGTCAGATAAGTTGTATTTGTTCCACTAATTCTCCTTTCTTAGGGATACCTAGGTGTAAAAGCCCAATCAGGCATTGAGTTGCCTGTGTCTGAAAGCCCAAAGGATGTAGCTCTTATTCAGAGCAGTTGATAACAGTATTTGATCCTTACTTCTTTACTAAATCCTTTTGCTGTTGGCGTCGTGCCTAAGGCATCGTCTACCTGCAAAATCTGCAGCATTATCTTACAGATAACAAAGCTCAGATAACACTGTGAAGAGTTACAGTAACAAGGATGAAAGGGATCTACCTGAACTCGTTATTATACTATGATCTTGGGAAGGGTTGGTGCTGGGTGTTGAGCAACAACTAATCGCTGCTCTCTTCTGTAAGGAGCCTAAATGTTGTGATAGCCACAGTATGGAGAAGGCAGGCAAATGCTGTGTGCTTTTGAAGAAGGTTCAGAAGATGTCTTTGTGAAGAATGTACAGAAGTGTTCTCTTCTGTACAGGAAGGATACTCTGGGAAGAGACATGTAGAGCACACAACTTAATGAAAATCCCAGCAGCAGCGCTGAGAAACCCAAGGCAACATTAAAGATGCAAAAGCATCTTTTGGATGGTGGGACTCCACAACACCAGGCTTGAGAATTGGGAACCTTCCTCTGTCCTTCAAGCCACCAACATCTGGAATACACATGAGCCAAGCAGGCAAAGGAGGTCTAATAAAAGCTGTTTCAGGCAGCTCAAAAGTTTAGGAAGCCCATGTTCCTACAAAAAAATGTAGAGGATTAGATATCTGCCACTGCAGTCCATAAACCTTTTCCCTCTCTCACTCTCCTATGTAGTACAAGTTTAGACTAGTCTCTGCAGGACTTTCTTGCTTTCATCACTCTTTAGTTATATACAGACAGAGAAATTAAAATAAGAGAACCCCACAGCAAGCTATCCACCAACCCTCAGGACAAGTGAGCTTCCAGCCTGTGGTGGGTGCTGAGCAGTGGATGGGACAGCAGCAGGGGCAGGTAACACAGTGCACCATTAATTGTCTTCAGATTTCTTTGTACCTTGATAGAGCCATCAGATCTGGGGCAAGTACCACAATCCTTGATTGCTATAGCTGCTAATTGGCAGTACACTCCAGAATAAGGATCACACATCTCCAACTCAATAGAATCTACTCCACCTGGATAGGACCTACTACCTTCTCCTTGTGTAGCTGACTCCCGTCAGTCTGTATTTCCTTCCAGAGCAGCAGAGCTGCTGTTGCTCTCCATTGCTACATCCCTGTTCTGAGTTTCACCAGCAGCTATTAGACACAGTCTCAAAACTGCCGTCACGGGAGTAAAGAGCTGAGGCATCAGTTCACAGAGACATCCTGTGCACTCAGCAGGTGCCACAAAAAGACCATGATATTGAATATTTTCAGATGTTTGCATTATTTGTTTTGCATTGCCCCAGTTGTGGGAAACCCTGTGATCAGTTTTTCTCCCTGGCTAATGCCTAGTGGGAAAATTCCTTTCCTGCTGAGCAGCCCCTCTGCCCTGCAAAACCTCAGCCACCATGTCCCCCTTGGGGCTGGGGGTCTTTGTGAATCATAGGCACTCAAAACCACAGCCCACAAAGCAACCTCATCAGGTGGGAGCGGGTGGGTAGGTTTATATTGGGACTTGTTTCCTCTTTTAGTTTTACTGGTTTCCTTCAGCAATCATTAGGGCTTAACTAAGCTTTTCTGGCTTCCTCTTGTGCTTCTGAAGTTCTTTTGTTCCCACAGCGGAAGCGGAGCTGTAAGGATCCCAAGCCTTATAATCAAATCATTTTATATCTCTGAAATTCTTGGTCTGGGCTTAAAGTTCAGCTTGGTGCTGACCATTTGCTCCACGCAATTAGGGAAAAAGGACAGAGGGCAAAACTGGTATCTTCTGATGCTGAAATATCTTTATATCGGCTGATTCTTTTTCTTAGATCAAAATAGACTCACACTATTACAGTGTCAGCACTTAATTGTCACACATCCCCCACTGGCCCAGAGGAGAGCACGAGCAAGCACCTGTTGTAAAAACATCGAGCAATGGAGAAGCCCAAAGACACTCTGAAGGGTTTCGTGTGGTACTTTTAGACAAAGGACTATCCTGCTCTGGCAAAAAAAATACCAAAGAAAAAAAGTCTCCCCAGATACAAAATCCTGACTACAGAGGCACAAAGCAGGGCCTGATCTGCTGGCAAGTGCTCCACTGCATGACGTTGCCATCACCAACTGTGTGACTGCCCATTAGGTACAACAGTTTTCCTCTCAAGCCCCACAGACACCACACACAGCCCCAGGTGGGATCTCCTCACCGCTGCCTGGAGCACTACTTCACTGGCTGCTGTAGAAAAGTCACTCTCACTGCAAATCTAACTCATTATTCTTCTAAATTAGGCTGAACATTACTTACATAGCTCCCTGCAGTGAAGAAAGCACTGACAGTGACAGCCTCTGATGCTCTGCGATGTTCAAGGCTTCAGGAGTTGCTACCAACCATCAGGATCAGGCACGAATAATCCTGCTCTAAGCTCTGCTGTGGCATAACAAGCCTTTCCTGGGTGCGTGCAAGCAGCACGGATGTCTGGCATCAAAATCTGCTTCAGAGCATCCACTGAATGCATTAAAAAGAAAATGAACTGTGTTCAACTGCATCTCAGTTCATCCTGCCAGACCAAGATTTTAAAGAAAAGCCTCCAGTGACTATGCAAGTTGTAATACTGGGGGATGAGAGGGTTATTCTCTGCCAGCAAATTGGCTGAATTTGGAGGTCCGTGATGCAAACAGAGAGTTAGGGCATGGATACCAAGTGTGCTTCACTTCTTCAGCAGCTGTAGATATGTCACCTCTGCCCAGCTCACTCATTTTGACATTTCTGTCAAGCTAAGCATGGGGACAGCCATGGGGACAACTGCTTGCAGAAGGAAAGAGTCCCTTTCCTCTGGCCTCATGTTACTTTCTGGGACTGCAGCCTATGACTGCACCATAGGCTTCTGCTGAGACAGTGGTCAGGTTGTAGGACCACTGTGGCTCCACTTCTCACCGCAAAAAGGATGCAGCAGTTCTTCCTCTCTCCTAAACAGTCTGTGGGCTCAAGCCCAGGGGACCTTGTTCCTCCCTGCAGCCTCCCAATGCTGCAGTGAAGAGATGAGCAGTGCAAGCAAGGGCTGCCTAGTACCAAGTGCTGGAGAGGTGTCAGCCCTACCAAGACCATTCACAGCCTAAGGCAGGGTGTGGGGTGACCACCCCTGCCTCCATGTTGTCACCTCTCTGCCAAAACCACCACTGCCCACACCTGGCAAAAATGTCTGGGAGCTCTGGTATCGGTTTCTGATCCCAAACACAGACACAAAACCCCAACAAGCTTAAGGAGTGCTGGACCCCAATTCTGAAGTGCCTGGCACACAAAGACAAGCTCATCTCTAGCTAGGAATAAGCAGGCACCCAGCTGGAAGCTTGATGGTATTTTAAGCAATCCTGCTTTGCTAAAAAGAAATCCAAAAGCAGTTACTGTGGTTCTACTGACACATGATGACTTGCTAAATCACATTAACTCAGTTTTCACTGCCTGGCCATACTCTTCTTTCTGTGTCTGGCAACTCACAGGCTAGCCCAGGATCCATATTCCTTCACCATGTAGTGCTCTGGAAATATACACTGCTGTCCTGAAATATTTCCACAGGGCCACCCTGAACAGGCCTTGGCAGAGCTGAGGAGCACGTGCAATGGAAAGTTCATTTTCACCTGCTTCATCTTAGCAGGTGGCATCTCTGTGGAAGAAAAGACACAGAGCGGGGATAAAAGCTTCAGCAAAACTAACTACATGCATAAAATTGCTGGAGAAGTAGCTATTCAAGATGTGAGTAAATTCTTGGGAGATTTTGCTGAAAAAAATGCTTATTTTTCCCCCCACCATCAGAGTGTTCATATAAACCTTATAGGCGATAGAGGAAAAGGATACAGTGTCTATAACCAGTTCAGGCTGTTTCTCCCTCTGGGAGATTTCGAGTGATTTGATTCAGCTTTCTAACATTGTTCAAGGTAGACTTCATCTCCCCTAGCACTCATCAAAGCTGCTAATAGGTACTTCAGAACTCATAAAGAGATGACCAAATCTTGGGCATTGGGGACTCTGGCTCATTTATCTTCCACAGGCAGAATCAGATCTGATTTTTTACACTGCCTGCTCAGATGCTAATGCAGTGCATGGTCTCTGGCTCTCCATGGAAGCTCCCTTACAATAACAGTCTGCTGTGAAAACACAAGGAAGGCAACACTTCATATGGCTTCTACTACACACAGATGGAGAAATGAGGGGGGAAAAGAAGGAAAAAAAAAGTTTTACTTAGAAGTCAGTTCCTAGGAGTGGGGAAGAGGAGATAGATTTGAGTATACACCAAAACTAACAAACTTTTTTCACACAAAGCCTCCTAATTTGTATAAATAGTTATAGAGAAGCTGTGAAACCCAAATTTCATATACCCTATGAAGATCTGGTGAGGCTTCAGGTTCTTAGTTAACAGGGAATAGGTGGATCCATGCCATTGTCAATAAAATGAGAGTACTTCTCATTTGGATCTGATCCCATGAGTTACAGTGAACTTTTCCTCATTTTACAATGGGAATCTAATTATTATGCTGCTCATCACATCATGCAACAATTAGATTCAGGTCCAGATATACAAGAGAAGTTATGCTACTGGAGTGACATTTATGTGGTACTTGAAATATCTGCACATATTGAGGACAATTTCATGGCTAACTAGCGAGAAGTGACACTTAACAGTCCTTTTTGTCAAAATGACTGTTTTGTTATAAAAACACTTCCCATTGAAGACAAGGACGTGGAAACTTACTCTTCAGGGATTATGTTCAGGATTGATTTTTTTTTTCCTTTTTGGGTTAAGCTCAGTTTCCCTTGATGTGCAGGACTTTTCAAACTGCTGTTACTGCTGACTCTACTGCGACCTGTTCTAAAAAATAACCATAGACAATAACTTAAACCCCCCAACCTTTTAGACTGTCGTATGAAAAAATAATCTCTACATTGGTGTCTATTAACATGACAAATAACCTCAGCTCTTTGCAACCTGACACTCCAAACTGCAGGTATTCAATTATACTTAAAAGATGTTAATTGTAAGAGTTGTGGTGCAGGTTGAGTGTGGTGTTTGCTGGATGCCATAGGTGAGTAGATGCAGGGATTCCCTGCTCCCCAAGGCCATGTACTCAGTCCACAGTCTGAGACTATTGGTAACCTGGGAGTAAGAGCACAAGGCTCAGCCTAACAGCTTCCTTGATGCTGTTGTCATAATCCATAGGCAACAGTTTTCTTCCTCTCTTGAGGAGCCTTGGGAATCAGATCATGTCCTGCATGGTGCTATGGGATAGAGAGAAGGGGCACTTTAGCTATTCTTAGAAAGGCAAAGGTGCATTTAACTACATCAAACCCCATAATTAGAAAAGCCTCTTTACTATCTCCTAACAGAATTCGAAAAATCAGCCACCAAAGCTGCTTCTTCATCAAAAGAGAAAGACAAAGTCCTTTGGAGGACAGTTCACCATGATGGGTGGTGGGTCGTGCTCTGGGCACACGCGTCTCCTTCCCCTGACACCCGGCACAGCCCAGCCTGTGGGCACTAACACAGACAGCTCGCACTAGCTGAGATGGATTCCACCCTCCCTGTCAGGTCTTCAGTTCATTGTTTTTATTATGACTTGAATTGACATATTTCATTACATACGATCACCCTCTGCCCCGCCGTACATTCATCACACGTGTCAGTTCTGCTTTTCCAATCTGCTGCTTGATTAGCCTTTGTTAAGAGAACTACCCGAATGATGTCCATGTGGCTGTGTACCTTTTGCTCGTGCATTGGAGGACACCATTGCAAAGACACTGCTGGGGCTTTTTCCCAGATAAAAATAGTCAGAGCCATAGCAAGGCCCAAGGACATCAGAAAACCCAGCTCTGTTCAGAGCTCTGCTCCTGACCTGCAGCAGGGACATGGCTGAGCATCTTCTCTCTCACCCTGGGTGCCTGCAAATTCTCTCCTCTCTTTCCCTCTGGGGTTAAGCAGCTCTTCAGCCATCACCTTGCTCTGTGTGTTTGTGCCTGTTATAGGGACTGTCATTTTGGTAGAGGCCTTTACAGTAGAAATCACTCTCAAGTTCCCTTCGGTGACAAAAATAATGGTATAAGGGGGCAGTTGGCTGGAGGAATGACAAAATTAGAGAATTATTATACTATATCCCCTAGTATTGGGGAAGATTATAGATGCCACGTAGGCTCTTGCAATGGCAAGCTAAGCAAGGGCAGTCAGCAGAACCCATTTACGAAGAGCAGGTCATCCTCAGCAAATATGATTAACTCCTTGGAGTGGAGGTGACGATGAGAGCTGACAGGGCTGAAGCAGCAGACATAATTGACTTGGACTTCCACAAGGCGCTTTTTTTTTTTTTTTCTATACAATACTGCATTAAAGACTTAGGGTTAATAAGTCTGGCATTGATAGTGAAATTCTCAATTGGCTACAAAAAAGAATGACTCGGTAACTGAGGTTAGACAAGTTGGAAAGTGGTGATAAATGGATACAGATGGGGTAACGGTGAGAGGTGAGAAGTGGAGTACCACAGGGAGCAGAGGTGGGGGCTTGTTCATGCATCAGTGACCCACCAGAGAGGGGGGTGGGAAGTCAAGTGTGCACCTCATCAGAGGACACAGCTGTAAGAGAAGAAGGGGGACACCACATGTGTGGAGACAGAGTTAAAGACAGGCAGGTTAACAGACACTCATCCCTGCACAATGCAAATTGTAGAAAATGTGAGAATGGTTCAAAATGAAAGAGGTGGGAAAAGGGCAGGTGGAATCGTTTCTTTTCTGTAAAATGGTGATTCAGACAAGGATGTGAGGTGATAGCAGAAAAATCCTGCACAGGTAGAGGGGGACCAGGTTTCCAGGGGTAGGGTGAACCTGTGATTATGAGTGTTGTACATTGAGCTTCTCTGCTCCTTTGGACACTAGCACTACAATCTATCAGTGCCAAACTCAGTTTCTTCCAAAGTTTCTCTTTTTTATTCTATGAAAAACCTATCCATTAGCTGATGTGTCCATTACCTGATCAACATTCCAATCTGCCTACCTATTACATAGCCCTTGCCAGTTCAAAAGGTGAGAACCTCAAAGATTTAAATGATTTCATCCTTGTATTCAGCCTTTTTGCATGAAGGAAGTATTATCTCCATTTTATAAAGATCAAAAAGCATACAGATATTAAATCTAGTTATCTGCTGTCATAATTTTATCACAATTCCTGCAATCCTTTGAGATTTTCTTTTCCAGTTCTGATGGTCAAGGAAGTTTCATGATAAATATTTTTATTGTATTAGTCCACATGTCAGCTTCACCGTCCAGACCTTCGAAGGACCTTTCAAAACAGCCAAGTGAATATGGTCAGCTTATGGTCTTTGCAATACTTTGTTTTACTGTGCAAACAAAAGGTTGCTTACACGAATGTTTGCAAAAAGCAAGTATCACTGGAGCAAACACGTGGCCCCTCTTAGATAAATGCTTTCTGCAATATTTGCCCAGCTGTAGTGATTTTTCAACTAGCAGTTGGAAAAGTGACCTCTGATTTGACCTCAAGAGACAGGTTCTCAAGCCACAGGCTGCAGCAAATGCTGCTTCTCAGCAGATTAAGATGATCTGACAGACACCAAAGTTATAGATTTCCCAGTAAAGAGACTCTCCCACTGCACTGAGAACAAGAGGTAAATCTGAGATCTCTCAAAATGCAAACATTTAATCCTAGATTCAGTCAACAGAAAAGCTCTCATTAACTTAACAAGGTCAAAAGTAAAACATACTTGGTCACTACCAAAGTGAGCTGCTGAGATATTTGTACTGGTGAAGGAGATTTTCTGAAGCACCAAGATCTACCCTACTTCTCCCACCCACCCTACCAGGGGTAAAATTTCCATCGACTCCAGCAGAGTAGAGCTGGTCTGGAGCTGAACACTTCTTGAATTCCACCTAACATGCAAATAATTGCAGGTATGACATACAAGTACCCTAACCCAAGAGCTTAATCTAACTGAAGATAAAAGCAACAAATGAAATATTATTCATATTAAAGTGAAAAGTAGAATAAATTGAGAGTAGTACTTACAGTAGTAAGGACCAGATTAGCATGCACACAGCTACGACCACATTTCACTGGTGCAAACCTCTTTCTAACTGTAAATAACTAACAGCGTTAAAACTATCCAGTTCTAAACAAACACTGCTTAAAATAGCCAAAAGCCCAAGCTGAGGAAAGCCCTCAAAGCTCATGTTGGACAGGTAGCACACCACGTAATGGGACACAAGCGCTTGCTCTGGCAGTTAGCTCAGGTGGGGTCATTGTGCCAAACCATGACACCTCTGTGCCACTCTTTGCTTGGAGTTATGATGAGATTGGTGGGTGAAAGAAATAACCATACTGCTTTCCTTGGTCTTGTTTTCCTTAAAAGCAGGAACCATTTCACCTATGTCATGTCTAACTTGTAATTCCCTTTTATCTGTTTTGGAGTTGTGCACTGAAGTTCTCTTTTCTGCTCTTTTCACAGCAGTCTCCTGCTTGTGATCATTGTTACTTAAGGAGAAAGGAAGAGGATAATTTTTTTTCTTTAGCTCTACATTTTGAGATGGAAAATATTTCTTCCCCCCCTTTTTTTTTTTTAAATGGCTCCCTTGCTAAAAAGCCCCCCCCCCGAACTCTCATTTTATGGACACACAAAAAGCATAATTTTCTTTGTGTAACCTGACACATCCCAGCAGCAGTGTAGTGCTTGATTATTTGATGAGACAGTGTTGTGGATCACATGCACAATGGCCCCCGAGAAAATTACACCCTCCCAGGCTTCAGTGAGAATCTCTTTGATGACAAAAGGGTTATTATTATGAGTATTATGCAGACACTCAGGTCAAGCTCTTGCTAATTTCAAGGGGTTTTCCTTTATCTTTTCTTGACTGTTTGGGCAGTATGTATGCAAAGGTACCTCCCAGGCCAAGGTGCAAAGAGTAGATTTAGTAAATTGTTAAAAGCATTTGCTTAGCTCTAAACATGAGAAACAGCAGTTGATTTAAGGGGAGCACTCTGGAACTGCTCACTAAGGATGCACTTTCTCAATTTTATTAACTGCACCTAATGAAGTTTAAAATATAGATAGATATATTTGTAAGTCTGCTGAAATCACACTCCTCCTCCTCCTCTGTCAGAGCAGTAGCCTTCATTAACTCAGCATTCTGCAGCCTGGCTAACTAGGCCAGGACTTGCAGTAACTAGTATAGCAAGTTGAATTATTCATAACAAACTTTTCTTATGGAGGAATGTATCTTCTTTTTTTCCTATTCACAGATTTTACATGAACGTATCAGGATTTTTTTTCTTTCTAATGATTTTTCTCGAGTATTTCTCCTGTAAAGAAACGATGCAAACAAATTATGCACAGTGGGTTGTGACAAGATCACAGCAGGACTCTGCTCAAGAGCTCTCCACTGAACTGTGTGATTGGTCACTAAAGTTACATGATTTCTCTCTTTATTAGACTGGCTGAATGAAACATGAAACAAAGACTATTTTAATGCTCAGAATTCCTCTGATTTACCCTTCAAAAGGAACTTTCTCTTTTCAAGATTTCCCAACTTACTCAAAATGTTCTTGCTTATCCCCAATATTTTGCCTGTTTCCACCTCTAATGGCACAGTGTTCCTTTGGTCTTAACAGCCCATTCCTAGCAAAAACTTTCTAAGATTCTCTGCCAGGCTTAATAAGGCTCCCAGTGGGAAGAAACTGAGATCAACAAGGGATGTCTCTGTGCTTATTATCACGTTGAATCTAAATGGTGTCATTCCTCAGAATTCATTAGTTTAACAACATTCCCAAAATATACTTGGCAAGTTGTAAATGTATCCTTTCGATTAAGTTACTTAAAAGTTATAGATTTTCTTTTCTTTGTGTATATTTTTACTGAAAACTTGCTCAACTTACAGATTGCCTGGAAAGTTTATTCTTTATCGGAATTAACACGAGAAGCACTGGGAGTATTTTTAGCAATATGCTTTTGATTAAGGGATCATATTTTGAATGCTGTTAACAGGGGATTTTAAGTGCAAAATTTCTTCTTGTGGAGGGTCCCACTCTGAAATTGCTCACCTCAGCAGTCCCTGCAAGATAATGTAATGCAGCAGAACAGAGCTGGTGTAAGCCAGGTAACTATGTCCATCAGCACACCCCAGAGCAGAAACCTTGGGCAAAAGAAGCCCAGATAGAAGAAAAGAGAGGCACAGTAACCAGGAGCCAGTTCAGTCACTTGTGGAAGGATGTGATCTTGAAAGACACCCAGGTACAAATGTAAAAATACTGCTGAAAGCTGCTCTTCACCTGCAGAACCACAACTGCCCGTAGGCATCCTTCTCAATCTAACACGAGTGAACAAAGCCCGATGCTTGTAGTAGTCACATACTGCAGAAGAAAGGGCAGAGGTCTAACTATGATCTTTCTGAAATGAGGAAGTCCCTCTCAGCACCAGGGCATAGCCAACAGGTAGCCTGAGAGGAGAGACTCTCTACATTCAAGATGAAGAGGGAAATAGCCCCTCCAAAGAAGACTCCTGCATTCTACAAGCCAGGGTCTTGGAGAAACTGAAAGACCTTAGCACTGGATGGTGCTTTCTCCTGCCTTAAACAAGAAAATAGTCATAGCATGGAGTCCTTCCATGAGCCTTCCTGGAGAGATGAGTTATGACAGAGAAGATACAGGACACATTTGTTTTGAGAGGTCTCTTGAGTAAAGATGTCTCTCAGGAAAGGTATTAGCCTGTCCAAGAAAATCAGTGGTGTCTGCTAAGCTCACCACAGCTTGACACCTGCAAGAAACCTCGCAAAGAAGATAACGGTGAGCATTTGGCAAATAAGGATTTTCTTAAGCCAGCATGTCTGTTATTTGTAATTCATAGGCTTGGCAGAATGATCTGGGATTTTTCAATTTTTTTTTCTCTCAACCCATAAAATAGATCTCATTTGAAAAGAGGCATTTTTCTGATCTATTTTTAACTTGGATATTATGGCCAGGAAAGGAAATCCCCGAAGATATATCAGTGGTTGAGATACAACGTCCTGAGTCTGAAAGATATAGAAATATCTTGTATATTCTCTCCCATCATTCTGGGAGTCATTTCTTTCTGGTTATCTGCACAATGCTGCAAAACAGCACAGATGTTTCGTAACAGTAACGCTCAGTGAACTCGCACAATCTCTCTCCCAGTCACCTTTCTATTCAGAAGCTGAGTATTTGTTTTCCTCTCCAGTGCTCTGCCTGGGCAGCAGATTAATCCTGGCCATACAAAATGGTGCCTGATAGAGCAATATAAAATAAACAATTTGCAACGGATCCTGAATTGTGTTCCAGTAACTGCAGAGGCACAAGGGATATGGAGACAGCTTAGGTGAAGAAAGGGGCTCATTTGTCATCAAGTCACCGCATGCCAGCCTGCTGGTACAACTGAACTGGAGAGACTGGGAGATCATGAGAAATGAAGAGGCTAACGGGGAAAGAAAGCTGGACCTGCATGCTTACTTGTGTTCACAATATGTGGACACGCAACAGGGAAAGGGATAATCTCACCAGTGGGGCCAGGCTATATCATACTCCTTTGGATGCTTAAAGAATCAACTTTTTCATCACACTTAGTAGGTGAGTGTGAACTATGTAAAGTGCCACTTATTTTCTTCCCCTTCCTGAGATTTTACAAGCCAACGTGTGCTGGATTGTTCAAGATGTGGAACTGAATTAAAACACACAGGAAAGACTGGGGAACATCTCATGTGAGATTGGAGCTGGTCCTGAGGACTTTGAAACCTTAGTCCAAAATGACTGTCGTGTAAAATTCAGTAGATAGTAAAGGACAAAGTGTTAGGACAAAGTGACATTTGCAAACTGAACACATCTTCTGACAGGTGGGGAATTGGGTGAGTGTGCAAAGATGCCAGGAAGGTGGGTCTTCCTTGTCCTTTATTAAGCTGTGGTGTTCAGTAGCTTGTGTTGCTTTTTTTTTCCCTGTGAAAACTGCCCTTGTCTCATACCTGGCAATTATAATGTAGAAATGTTATCCCATAAGGGCTTTAAAAGCAAAGGTGTTCAGTGACCCCAAAAATTCTGGCTGAGGGACCAAGACGGTGCCCACTTCTTTGACAGCACCCTCCAGCCATTTGGAACCATCTATCTCCCAACACCACAGTGAAAATTAGTGCTGCAGAGTAGGACAAGCACTTCCAAACAAAGCCAGGGCTAACTGGGCCAGGCATTATGGAAAGCCGTGTAAAATGAGCAAGGCAAAGGAGACCTTCACTGTAGTGCTTGTCATATATCAGGCAAAATAGAAACAGACTGAAGAAACATCTACACAGAGAGCTAGAGCAGAGCTGCCCGTGCTCATGGGCAGGCAGAGAGCAGTAACTCACATCTCCAGGGCAAGCAGCCGCTGCCCGTGTCCTTTGCATTTGTACAGTTGTGACAGCAGAGACATTTAAGGGGATTTTTTGGCCTCAATTTCCATGAACTTTATTCTTCAGTGTCTTTTTTTCTCCAAGGTTGAAGAAATCTGTACCAAAGATTCTCTCTGAGACAAACACTAGCTGCTGCCAGTCTGGTGGAACATAGTAAATGTTTCAATAAGAATGATACTAAACAACACTAAATTAAAAGACTGCTCCTTTGCCACTCCATTTCAAGCATAATACTGTTGTTACCTCACAAACAAAGCCACTTTGTTTTCTTCAGACACTAAAGGACATTTTGAAGTAAACCCCACTAAAACAAACTTGGTTATATCTCATTAAAATAGGCAAGGGCAAGAATTTTCATGTTATAGCTGCTTCTCTCCAAAGAGCATCAAAGTGCTTCACAGAGAAAATTCTCCAGCTGAAAGCACTTCCTCATCTGAGCAGTCCTGCTGGACTCTTGAAAGTCTCTACCTTTCCTTTCATGAGCAAGGTTGGCTTCACCAAGACCTAATGACGAAGCCCTGAGAGATGCTGAATACCTGCAGCCTACGTCTCTGCTAGATCCCATTATGCCTTTCAACAGCACTGAGACAAAGGGAATGTCCCATTACACAGCTGGATAAACTGAGTCATCGGGCTTTTAAAATGGCTTGCCCAGATACTTGAAGCATTGGCTAAATCTCACACACCTCATCCAAGCAATTAGTCTCCTTATGGTTAAATTATTATGGAGACAAAGATGTGGCACTGAATAAATGACTGAATGCACACAGTGTATTGTGACTGAACTGTAGGTTAGATTTACTTAAACTCAGTTTAAAATGAGCTAGTTCAGATATTAGCAGCAGATCAGCTGGTTTAATCTGCTGGGCTGAGCTGTGACATCCAGCTGAAACATCTGGATGCAGAGATGTCTCCCTGCCCTCCCTCCTCTAACCACTGAACACTCTGCTGCCCGCTACAAATTAGTTTATAACTCGGGAAGAGCTCCCACATCAGATGCAGCCTGATAGCACAGGGAGGGTAGGAGCAGCCCTAACCTGGAAAGACCTGTTCACCAGTCCAAGATTGTCTAGAGATTTGCAGCAGGGCAGGGCCCCTCCTGAAACACTGCAGCCCTTTGCCAGGCACTGGGAAGAGGCAAACACGGCTTCTGGGCAGCGGGCAGAGACATCTCCTCCATGCTCTGCTCGGGGTGGCCACCTCCAGCCTCCCATCCCCCTTCCCATCCCTCTTGCCACATTGCTCAGCCCCACATCTTGGCAGCCCTCTGGAAAATCCAAAGTACGTGGTGAATGCCTGGGTAAACCTGGTTAATTTAATTACCTGTGGGAGATGGCTATCTCTGGCTGCTGAGCCACATCAGCCAGCCTGCTGCCAGCCCCTCCTGCGGCACACGCGGGTTGGGGCAGGAGGGCTGGCACGGGGGGTGCAGGGAGCTGGGGCAGGAGGGACGTGCTGGGACACCCACAGCTTCTGCCTTTGGTCAGGGTGCAGGAACCAGATTGGAAACTGATTTCAAGGCAGAGATCTGGACTTCTCTGTCCAATCTAGTGCTCTGGGATGGGGAGGCTGGAAATGTGGCATCACTCTCCTTCAGCACGGTTTGCAGAATGGTTTCATTGCCATGATTCTCTGCCTGCCACTGCCTGCAAGAGCTCCTGTCAGCTCCCAGCACAGCAGAGAGGCTCAAACAGCAAATCAGACATGATGCTTAGTCAGGCCTCCAGAAACTCTGGGCATAAGTCCAGACTGAGCTGATTCTTTGTTTGACCTAACTCCAGTGGAAGCCATCAAATGGCACATATATCTATGACACCTACCTGAAGCCAGCTTTCTCTTTATCATTGCAGGAGCCAGCATTGGACACTTTGCTGCCTCACAGTACTTGGGCAGAAAAGACAGTGAGGCAGGGGACACCCCTGCCACCCCTCCCATCACACAAACCTCTGCAATGCCTTGTAGATAACCCTTCTCCTTCCATCTGTTCCTGTAAAATCTTTTCACTCCAAAAAATCTCTTACTGTGCTGAGGAATTTAATTCCCCCTGTTTTCAACAGGAGTCTGATACCTGAGGATATCTGCAGCTCTAAGAGTGTGTGTCTGAGCTCCAGGGGCTAGTGCATAAAGAAAAAGAATTTCCCATAGAATCTTAAACCCAAATCATATTTCATTCAAATCAGTTAATTTACCCCATATAATCCAAGTTCTGGAGCAGCCCTTATAAATGAAAGTGATACAATCCTGCTATTCTCCACAGAAGCTTTTTCTTCTGATTTCTTTCTATGTCCAAAGATTTTCTGGCACTCATATAAAGGTTAAATCTAGCCTGAAAGCATATGCCTCTCCTCTTTGAGTTTGATTAACTATGGCTGAAATGATACTGTGAACTGGAAGCTCTGAAGACTGGAGTGGTATCAGACAGACAGACAAGCAGGGGAAGAAATTAGTCTTTTTAAGTTTTTGAAGCAGTTCTGAATGAGGTCTAAATTGCACCAAATAATGTGCTTAAATAAACTGCTAGCAAAGGAAACAGCTGTCAGAATATTATACTTCTGCAGATCCAAGTATATACCCTACGGTTACGGAACAGAAAATTGCCAAATGAAGATTTAAAGTGACAAGATCTGTGTGTGGCAGCAACAGCAGGTAAAACACAAGAGTCATTTAAGCTGCTTTAAATTTAACTGTCCCATGCACTGCAAATTGAAATTTTTCAGTAGCTGCCTCACGAGTTTTTCTCTCTATGCTTTGTTAACACAGCAAGGTTCAGACCACATCTAATGGTTTAAAGCAAGTTTTAAACAGTATTTCCCACTCTAATAATGCCCACCTTGGATTTACTATTGAAATAAGAACTGTTTAAAACAACACCCAAGAGATACAAGGCATAAATATGTATGTATTATTTTCGAAGCCCCTCTCCCTGTTCCTTCTCCACACACAACTTTAAGACTAAGAATTTATATTGACTATAGGTCTGTAAGAAACCTGGATCCACAGCCTGTCTGTAATTCTATGGATATTCATGTACCAATGGCTTGACATAACAGCCTCTTAAGTAATTGCCACTTCAAGTGGGCAGCAATTGCCTCCTAACATTTCATGTCGGGGCTGTTTTTAACATTTGCAAATTACTATCAATGGAAATTTCCTTTTAACCTGGGAGAAGAAGACGAGGACTTTTCCCTTTGTCCATCAGATATGTCCATCAACTGTAAGCAGCTAACCAAGAGCCTGTCGTGGCAGCAGGATGAGTTAAGGGTCCCTGTATATTCTGCTGGGTTCACAGTGTACCTCAGTCGAGTGTTCCAAGTCAGGAAGCCCAGATCTGCATCTGAGTGCCCAGTTTAGTCACCACAGCCTCCCAGTGTTCCCTCCCCCTCTCATAAAACTGAGAAAACACTTGGTCAGTGCTCCACAAGTTAATTCAAAGTGAGCTCACCAAAGAAATGCAAATATGACAGCCTAAAACATTTAGATGAGTTTAAGTGTATTCTTAAACATTTGGCAGAGTTAGGGCTCGTGACTCTTTGGGTAGAGACATGCAAGTTTGTGAGCAGGAGCTCTGTTTGCACAGGGTTGGCCTAAGAGGGTGAAAAACAGGGTTCAGGTTTTTAATAAGCTAAGAAAGTGAGGCAGCCTGCCCAGCCAGGCTATGAGATGAAGCATTCAAACACAGCCATCCCTATGGTATCGTGGTGACTGTATTTTTGGAAACTTCACTTTTTTACATCTCTCTTTTCTCATGGCTCTGCCTCTGGACCTCATTAATCTCCATAGTATTTGCAAGTGAACAATTACTCTAATTCCATCTGGCCAGAGTACAAAAAAGAGACTTTAAAAAAAAAAAAAAGGTTGCTCTTTTCATTCTTCTTCCCTTTCCCTCCTTATTCTGGAAATTCCTGGCAATTTAACACTTAGCTACTTCTTAATGATATTTCCAGAGTTAAGCCGGTTGGTACAACTTGAGAAATGGAATGATTAATAGCTGGGCATATGGGAGTGTTCTGCAGCCAGGCTGCTACTGTTGCATTGACCTTGTTTCACAGAGGATGATCTTTTTTAACACCATCGAGCTGAAATTAGAACCCAAAGATGCGGACTTAGACCTTGCTCCTCCCTACCCTGAGCTCTCCTGTGTTTGATAGACTGGCTCATTTTCCTTAATGATGAATGTATCTTTGAAATGAAAAGAGCTTCCCTCTTAGGAGCCCAAAATTAGGAATATAACCGGAGGTCCCAGTGGATGTAAATTAGAAATGAAGACAGTGATGGACGAGGATCACTTTTTTGTGATAGACAGCCAGTCACTCATCCCTTACAGGAGCCAAAGGGCTGCTGCTGGAGGGATACAGCAGTCTGGAGTTGGATAAACTCTGGAGTGAAAAGTTGCATGGATTAATTTTGGGAAGGTTCAAAAAAGAATGGAGAAGAAAGTAATTTTCTCATCTGAACACTTTTCTAAAGGCAGCAGAACAGGGCCCTCACATTCAGCTCTATTGAAATAAGTTATGGCATCCTACAACCCTGACAAAAATGTAACTAGAACAGGAGGTACCCAAAGCAATCAGTGCTTGAGTTTTCAGCTAGAATCAGCACCTCTGACTTGTCTCGTCTAAGCCAGGGACTCTTAACATCTACAGCTCAAGTTGTCAAGGGTCTTTTAAAATGTGTGTTTATTAGGTGTGGGGTTTATTTATTCTTCCATTCAGAAAAACTTTCCTTGTTCACATTTCTCATCTATGCAGACCACCACACCATTACATTCCTACTCATTTTGGTACCTCAGCACTGGGGACCTCCGAGCAGCATCTGGTCCCAAGCTGCAGCTGGGAGCTTGTGTCTTTGACCTGCTGCTACAGCTGCAAAACTCTTGTTTGCAGCGTGAATTGTATTTGAACCCAACTTATTGTCTCAAGACTATTTTAGCTCATGGATCATGAAGCAAAATGTACAATTTGTAAGCAAAGCTGATTGTAATAGCAGCTGAAACACGAGCATACACATGGAGGAGAAAGTCAGCTTGCAGGTACTCTAGCCTACATGCCAGCCAGCTCCACAGAGTTATGAAATGACTCCTGATTTACAGGCAGGTAGTTAAGAGCAGATCTGCTGAGCAAGAAGGCAGCATTTCTGCAGCTCCCTTTGCCAGCTGGATCACAGGGCAGAGCCTGGCGCTGGCACCGGGGCTGAGCCAGCCCTGCCAGCTCCTGCGCTCAACAGCCTTGGACCCTGAACTGCCCCTCTCTTTGCTACTTTTTGGGGTCCCCCACCTTCCTTCAGCTTGAGAGCTCTTCTGTCACCAGCTCTGAGCTTGCAGGAGGGTTTGGGGGTTTCTTTTTCCTTTTTTTTTGGTCAGGAAGGTTTGTAAATGTGATAAATGTAAGACATGGCTTTGCTGAAGGGCTGACATACGGGATGCCTTCCTAATTCCTTCAAGCCTGCGTTAATCCTTATTAATACCATTAACATAATGTATGAGCTGGAGAAAGAGCATGGAAGGAATACAATTTGGATTTGCATACAACTACCTGTTCCACATTCCTATAAATCAAACAAAAGTAGACTTCCATGGCCAAAATGTTTTAAAGTGGGCACGTCTGCTCTACAGCCCACATGGTCCTAAAGCAGCTTCAAATAAGCTGAGTCAGTGGCTGCTTTTCTGATAGCTCCATTAGAGAAGCTAAAGACTCCCCTTAGTCCTGCTTTATAGCAATTAAACTTGACCTCAAGTGAAGCAGCCAGTCCCAGCTTAGCTCCCTCTGCAATGCCCAAACGCCCACTAAGGCACCCCAGGCTGCTCCCTGTCCCGGTGATGGCCATGAGCTCTGGCTCTGCTCTGATCAGCTTTCTGGGCTTTCTGCATGAAAGGTGAGGAAATGAACTGAGAGAGGGGATGTTATAGTGGTTTTCATGTTCAGGTCCCAGTTTAGGTCTCCACAGGTTGTAAACTGTTGCAGCCTGTATTTCCCTGTCAGCAAAGCATCTCAGCACGCACACGACTTTTACTTAGCTGATTAACACTGCTGACTATGGGACTTAAAAAGGTGCAGTTCCACACTGGGGATTCAGCCAGGAGCTCTATTAAAAGCACTACTCCAGATTTGCAAGTTGAAAGGTGTGAGGGGCAGAACCCAGCATGCTTTAGATGATGATGTACAACGTCAGAGGCTGTGCTTAATGCTTCAGCAGCTATCACTCCTGGACAATCTTTAAATCTTTACATTCACAGCCCAGTCATACACAGCAGCACTGAACCGTGGTTGGGTCTGCATGTTTATGGGTTTTATTTAGTGACCTGG
Organism: Brachypteracias leptosomus; assembly: GCA_013401335.1. Classification (NCBI taxonomy): domain Eukaryota; kingdom Metazoa; phylum Chordata; class Aves; order Coraciiformes; family Brachypteraciidae; genus Brachypteracias; species Brachypteracias leptosomus. The sequence continues at coordinate 2,342,775 of VYZX01023152.1, read as the reverse complement.
GTTGTGCCATGTCCAGGGAGCCAGAAAGCTGCACTTCCAAGCATATATCAGTTACTGAGCATTTTAGGCAGTTTATCTGCTTCTTTCACTTGATGAAAATGGTAATCACCTTCTGTACGCCACACACTCAAGCTCACATTGGTATGAATTTGGAAAATACTATATTAAATGATTTATTCCAGCTTTATCCATTTCCTAATAATGTAATGAATTATTGATGAGTACTAGGAAAAAGCAGCAGAGTAGTATCTCCACAGAGGCACTTATTTAAAACAGGCAAGTGGAAGGAAAGTGTTTTCCATGCCATCAGATTTGGAACTTTGAAATATTTTCCTATGCAAAACTAGGATGACAATATAAAAACAACTCACTTCAAGTACTTTTACAAAAAGAAGTCTGTCCTAATGCAGGATCTGGCCAATGAATATGTAAAATTTTCTGCAAAAAATGAAAGGCAATTTTAAAAATGCAAAGAATGACTGTAGAATATAAGTCAGAATCTTTTCACTTAAAAAATAAGAGAGAAGGGAAGTTTTGGCAACTAAAGCAAATCCTTGGGAAACACCTAGAAATGAAAAATTTAAACTGAAACTCCCCCTTTCATTCAGACAAGTTTGATTTCAATGCATCAGCCTCTCCTGTGGAAGATACATAACTGAACAGATCTCAGCTGTGCCTAGTGTGATGAGACTTCATTTCTGACTCTACTTCCAAGGGCCACTGTATTAAAAGATGGGAAGGGAGCCAACAAGCCAAATTGTACCTCTTCTTGGGGAAGGAAAACAAGAAAAAAACCTGATTGTTAAAGTCTCTCCTGATACTATCACTTATCAGGATACAGGGGCAGAGATGGGAGCAGACCTTACTTGCAACAACTTGATAATATCTTAGAAAAGCAGCAAAGGCTGTGTTAGACTTCTAGCAATATTGGTGTGATGATGCGTCAGAAGCTGAGCTGTTACCAACCAACGTACAAGGCTGAAGTATGAGAGATGCACAGACTGAAAAGAAAATGCAGAAATAATGCACATTGTGAAAACCCAAGGCCCAGTCTTAATCCCAGTCCTGCTCAGCAGAGCTTTGTGCACAGTTATGGTACAGAACCAAGTGGTCCTGCTGAAACTCCATCTCTGAGAAGCTCATGGTCTTTGAGCCATACCCTCAACTATATTTCTGCTGATTCTACAGGACTAACCTATATAGTGAGGGAAGATCACTTTTTGGAGAAAATTGGTCATGTTTGGGCTCAGTCATTTACTGTGGCTTTAGGACCACTGTTGTGGCCAACTCCTCCAGCTCTCTCCTCAGCCCCCAAAGAAAACTGCTGCAGAGAGGATGACTCAACAGAAAAAACAAAATAACTCCACAGAGGAGGACTCTAAAAATATACTTAATTATCTGCAACAGAATGACAGCATTTGATTCAATTTGAGCGTTATGGTTTTATTATTTCTCTCTCTGTCAGTGGGATGTGTACTGTGAGCAACAATCTCTGTGGGGTTTTTTTTGACAAAGTTGGAAATTCACAATGGAAAAGAAGAAAGGTAATGAAATCCTGAAGATGCCTTCTTCCTCTCTTTTGAAGGACTGGTAATGAGAAGGAAACTAGTTATAGTCAGAGCTGCCAGGCTATCAGATGGAATGAGATTTGAAGGGGAAAAAAAAAAATAATGGCATGCTAAATATGTTGTTGAAATGCACTGGGAATAGCTTCACGTTAAGAGGAAAACAGCTTAAAATCATGTAAAACGGAGGTCAGGCGTAAGAAGGAATGTGTCTGTAGAGAATTGTGTGCATGCTAAAAGCTGCCCACAAATTCTAAATACACACATTGAGAACTGCACAATAATCTGGTTAAACAAGGTTTTCAGGGGGTGAATTATCTGCATCCGCAGCTATTTTGGGGTATACTTCATCACTGCGTACTTTTTCATTTATCACAATCTTGCATTCAGTGACATAAACAAATATGAGGATGTGGGTCACTACAAGTTTTGCAACAAAAGCAACAACACGATAAGAACAGTCTTCATTTGCTCTGTTAAAAAATGTTGAGTACTTTTATCAATTTCAGTTGTAGTGGCCAATTTCCTTTTAGCTCCGTTCTCTGAGGGAATAAGGTTTACACACTCATGCTCTGAGCATGTGCTTAACCACACCAAACTTCTGAAAAGATTGGCTAATTTTAACTGCATTTGGCAGAGGCGTGGAAAGTTATTAAGGTCCTACAAGTTTCAGAGGAAAGGGAAAAGCTGTAACGTGCACTGATACCTTAGTGCAGAATGCACATGAGACCTCAACTTGGAGGCACAAGCACATAAAATAAAATCAGCTTCCCAAAGTTCATGAAATTAATTGCTTGAACGCTGTAGTAAGCTATAACAAAAAAATTCACATTTAAACCACCTAAGTTGGAGGCCTCCTTTTTAAGTCAGTAGCTGTTGAAAATTCAAAGTCCTCTCTAGCATTGATCTCTAGGACTTCAACAGAGGTTACTTGGAGGGTGGCATCCAGCATCAGCTCACATGGAAAGCATTGAATATTAGCCTCTACCCAATCCATGAAAGAATGAAAGAAAGTGTAAATACACCAAAACCTTCCACTAAAATTCCCTTCAAGTTGTTGAGTGATGCAGGCTCCCCCTACACTCACAGAATAATCAAATAAAACCAAATAAAGGGACATTCAGGGGGAAGAGCAATGGAAGGAGTGGTCCAGGGACAGAGCAACTCCACTTGCACCACCATGAACGTGTGCTCGGTGATGGAGGCAAAGACCAAGCTGTATAGACAAATTGTAGGTGTAAACTTTTAATCAGCTGGAGAAAGAGCCTCAGCAGTGTTGCTCTACCAGAAACTTCTGTCACCATGGAAATAGAGAAGTGGTCCCAGGAAAATGACATTTTGAAATCGCAGCCTCTGAGAATCTGTCTTCTAGGAACAGGGAAATTAAACAAACAGCTGATGGGAAAACAAGGATGGCATTTTATTTCCTAAGCTATGGGAAGGAAATCTGATGAAAAAAATTGGTTCACACGAATTTGATCCTACTGTTATTGAAGGCTGAAAGGACAATAGATGATTTCAGAGAATATTCTGATGGCCTCTCATCTGAGAGAAGAAAAATAAAAATCCTTTAAGACATTTCCATGAGAAGTTCCAGAGTGGCAGTGTCCAAAAAGACTTCCCAGTTAAAGAACTGCATCCTTCTTTAGTACTTCTTATTACTGGGCAGGTTAATAAGGCAGAGAGCTAAGTCATTGTTTTTAGGAGAGGACTTTTCAGAAAAGAAGGTCCGATGCGGCCTGCAGAATTCCTAGGTCAGAAATCTAGTTTCCTAAATATAAAGAGTTAATAAATTGGTTTCTACACAGTGTTGTAAAATATCTTGGCCAGATGGAGCGCTTACTATGTAGTCTATAGTCTCAGACAAGTCTGTTCTCTTTAAATTGTATTTACATGGATTTTCTTTCTGGTTTTCTATTTGTTACACTGTGTTAAATAAATCTGGCTTTATTCAAGATAATTTGGATTTATTGATTATTACTGGGGACAATTACTCTGAGTGATGTCCCAGGGGAAGAAAATGAACCTCTGGTGAGGGGCAGGGCAGCTAAGGAACTGTCACACACGGTTAAAGGCACAGGAGCTCTCTCATAGAGAAATAATAAGGATATTCTGGCTGTGCTCACTGCACAGACCATCTAACTGGTGATTAAAATGTACACAATGCACTCAGCAACTCGTAAGGGATTTTTCATTTCTAGATCACTACATTAAAGACTGTGTGGAGTCACCCCTGTATCAGTCCTGCTGTGTGTTCAAATTCACCACCGAGGCTCAACCACCAGGTCCCCAGGTCCTAAACACCAAAAACTGAAGCAGCTCTAGAATTTCTGGCTAAATACATGTTTAGGTGAGGTCTTGATGTCCTGCAGATGTTTATATGATGGAAAAACATCAATTCTTAAGCCCTTTTAAGTCTCTGTATGACATACTGCCTCTCATTGCACTTTATATAGAAAAATCAAGTAGGATTAAAGAGAAGAACATCCTAATACTGTTTGAACTTACACTTCTTTAACAGGCAACGGCAAAAATCTCTTTGACACAGAGAGAGAAAGAGTAACCTTGTCACAAAACCAAACAAATCGACACAGACACAGTCCTCTGGAGTCTCAGTTATTGAAGATTTTAAAAGTTCATTCAGTCCCTGTTTGTTTCTATTTACGTTGTAATTCTTGTAGTTATAGATGTGGTTTGTACCAGATACGTCATTCCTGTGCTGTGTTTGCCTCAGATTTGTGCAGACAATGCCCCTGAGAGAAGAGAGGAGCACGTGGATATCTCAGCCGCATCCCTGGGTGGGATAAATGCAGCATCCCAGTGATGCTGCTCAGGATCCCTGTGAATGTGATGTGCCACCACCTCTGCTGGAGGACTCCCAGGCACAAACTGGATGGTGCCAATTTGGTTTCACTACACACTTCTTATGGATTTTATCCTTTTTCAAAAAATAAGGAGAAAGAAAAAGGATTTTGAGAGAGGCAGTGTCCCCTTCCCAAAGCCTGATAGATAGAAATAGGTGCTGTTATTCAGAAAATTGAGGTGGGAATAACAGAAGGTTCCTATTCATCATTGATCAGCCTGTTATAAAATCCTCACTTGCTGAAGTCCTACAAGCCAACAGCAGGGATCTAAACAGGCATCACATCAAACCCCTGCATGTGCTGACATGCCTTGGCACTGGCATGGCTGCATGGAGAGGGGAGAGAGCAAATGAGGGGTGGGGGGTAGATAGGGATTATTTCAGCTTTTTCTCTCTCTCTTCTAGGGTTTAGTATTTGTGCGTGTTCCTGCTCACTTGCCTCTAGCAGAGCTGGTGGACAAGGAGAAGATTTACAGCTGTTAGAAGGGGAAAAAAAATCAGGGCAAAGGCAGAGAAGCCCTCGCTGTTCACATTCTCCTGGGGACTATTTTTTTTTTCCCCTTTGTTTTGATTCTTTACTTAAGAGTTCATCAACGTTTAAATACACAGAAGAGCCCATCTCATAGGGCAACAGCGGCCATGGAGAAAAAGAGAGGAAAAAAAGCACTTTTATTTCATATATCTCCAAGTAATGTATAAAATTTACAATGAGTCACTAGCTGGATAATTGAAAGTGCTTCATTTAGTCTCTGCTCAAACCCATGCAGACACCAGCAAAGCTTTAGCACATCCTTGCTTCTAAGGCCAAGGACACACACAGGAATTCAAAGGCCTAAAAGTACAAATACAAAATTAGGTAAGATCTTTGTGATTTGTTCTATTTCTCACATAAATTTTGAAAGCCACTAAAATCACCAGGACACCAGGAAAGCTCATTGTTCTCTGAAGAAGCAGCAGAGCTTTATGAAGCACTTACTTATCTACTTTCATTTACATTATCACTTTTCCTAACCATCCATTTATCTTAGTTACTTGCATTCTATTCACCACGGTAGCATCAAAATGCTTCATAGTCTTTAAAGTATTTATCCTAAATCTTTCTTATCATTAATATATTGCTTTTGTCATGCAAATAAAGTAATTTTCTGCCTTTGCATAAGATGAGGGCTGTGAAGCCATGATTTGAATATCCACACAGCGTGGCCAGCCTGGGCAGGTAGGTAGCCCAGGTTCACTTACACTCATGTGAATACGTTGCTTCCACTTCATTTACACCTAGCTGTGAATCTCTACTTGGCAACCTAGACTGACAAAGCAGATGTACTCCAGAAGACTACTATGTCTAATTTCAATTGAAAGTAAAATTATTTGTAGCCAGACATTTTCTGTGTAATACGGACATTAAATAAGGACGTTAAATACTGGGTAGGTACCCTTGAATTTCCCCACATAAAGAAGTGACTTAAGAAGCCTGTAACAAAACTGAAAACTGATCAGACTAAACCCTGTCTTTCACCCTACAGCTGGGTAAAGTTTTTTGTATGTTCCTGCAGTAAAATAAATTAAGTAGAGAAATATATCCGTCTATTTTAAAAGATACGTTTTCTTTGTGCATTGTTTCTTCCCAGTCTTATCTTAGGAAGCAAAACTGCACATTATCATTCTCTGTTCAGCATTCGGGAGGAGGTGTTTCACTTGCCTGGAAAAAGAGCAAATTTCGGATGAGAATGGGGGGAAAGTGAATCACAAACACAGGCAGAGACTGTGTTTTGGAAAGCTTGTCAGAGTTGTACTGGGTTTCAAACAGAAGCCCAGCAGACAGAGGGATCCTGCACAGATTGCAAAAGATGTTGGAAGTTCTGACCCATTGCAAAACCCCAGGCCAGGCAGGAGACCCACGCATGGCACAGTAAGCTCTGCCCCCAACAGCAAAATCGCTTTTAAGCAATAAGCCAGAACAGTAAATTTTCACCATTTCTACTTTGTGTTTCCCCCAGGCAAGGGAAACAATCTTCATTAAACTGAAAAGTAAATAGAGGCAATCTCAAGGAGACCTTTCAAAGAAGCAGCAAAAAAGTATATTGCAGAAGGCCTGGGGCTGGGATGCTGCACTTCTGGGACCAGGGAGTTCAGCAGGAGGGAAAGCACCAATACCTTCATCTAAGCCGGGTTCTTCCAATTCCGTGATGTAGGGAAGGTGTGATTTCTCTAACACAGGGCACCATCAACTGTGCCCCAGCAGAGAGCAAGTAAAGTACAAGAAAGACATGGATCTGTTAGAGCAGGTTCAGAGAAGGCCATGAAGATGATCAGAGGGCTGGAAACCCTCTGCTACGAGGTCAGGCTGAGAGAGTTGGGCTTGTTCAGCCTGGAGAAGAGAAGGCTCTGGGGAGACCTTAATGTGGCCTTTCAGTACTTAAGGGGGGCTCATGAGAAAGATGGAGCAGACTTCAATAGTGTCTGCAGTGATAAGACAAGGGGTAATGGTTTTAAACTAAGAGGGGAGATTTCTATTAGACAGAAGGAAGAATTTTTTTATTATGAGGGTGTTGAGACCCTGGTCCAGGTTGCCCAGAGAGGTGGTAGATGCCCCATCCCTGGAAACATTCTAGGTCAGATTGAACAGGGCTCTGAGCAACCCGCTCTAGATGTCCCTGCTCACTGCAGGGGGGTTGAACTAGATGACCTTTAAAGATCCGTCCCAACCCAAACTATTCTATAATTCTACGATTCTAAAAATGTACTTGTTGACCAGCCCAGGAGTTTCTGATGTCTCAACACCATTTCTTCCCCTGTGACACAGGTCCTCCTGCATTCAAATTAGTCTTTGAGCTACATTTTGCCTTTAGCTCCCCTGTTCTTGCTCACAGGAGAGACAATCCCCAGCATGACACACAAGTCACTCCTTTTCTCCATCATCTGTTAGGACTAGCAATATTGTCACAACGGACCGAGCCAAGGGGCTCAGGAGGGAAGCAAGGCTCCTCCAGAGACGCAGCTGGGCACATGCCACTCAACAGCCCTACGTGATGACCAACCACAGCCCTGCAGTAGCTTTCTGTGCCAGTTACCCACACATCAGCCACAGGTTTTTTCCACCTCAGTCTGAAGGAAGAGAAGGGGATTTCAGTCCAGATTGAGCCAGGTGTCGGGAGCATGACACTGTTCTTGGCAGTGGAACTTGCCCAGGAGATGGGAGGGAGACTTATTTGTTTGTTTGTTACTAGTTCACAGCTGGCCTGTCTCTTCTACCATGAAGCACAGTCAAAACACAGCCATGTTCCCAGCAGTGATGGGTTGTGTTATTGCTGAATATAAGAGACAATTTCACCTGAACGTCTAACAGATCTTACAGGTTCATACTCAGTTCCCCAGTTGTCTGCCTCTTACAGAGCATTATGTTCTGTGAGTTGTTAAAGTAAGATTTTATATGTTTACTGAATATGTTATGAAAGCTCTAACTATTTGTAAAGTAGAGAAAAAAATGTGTATTTCAAAAGTATTAGCAGCGTGCCTTGAGCTCACTGGCATTGCCATACTTTAGTGCTGTTTTAGTAAAATAGAAATCTGAAATTTGTCCACCTATCACTGTATTCCCCACCTTCTCCTGGACTATATGTAGGAACATGTGGCCCATTAACAGAATACCATGTGTCAGAAGGAGATCCAACAGCCTCAAAATTCTGATAAAGGGTCTAATGAAGAACAAACAGATGCTGCAAATGCCCCCTACAGAAATGTCACCCCTGAGTTATTAAAACCCTGCCTGGCTGCCATACACCCACTTCAGCTCCTGGTGTCCACCAGCACTGACACAGCCGGCCACCCCTGCCCCACCAGTGCAGGGTGTCTTCACCCTCCCACTTCTTGCATGACAGCACAAGTATGATGAGACATTCACACCAGAGACCAGCCTTCTGATGCCCCTGCCTGTGCAGTTCCAGAAGAGATCCAAGCCTCATCCCTGATATTTTATTTCAAGTGTCTTCTCTGCAACTCCTTCCTCTGTAGGTTAATGAAGACTTAAGCACTCTGTCTCAGCAGCACTGATGTAAAACGGCTGCTTATTGCCTGTTCCATCTCACTGACTTTTATTGTGATACTTAAACCAAAATGGTGAACTATTACACTTCATAGCCTGCAAATAAAAGCAGAATGTTAAAAAGCAGAGGCTATAACCTCTGATCCAGTCAAAATTGCTCTAAACATCTAAGGCTCATAATCTTGAGACAACTTTACTCGGCTCCAAAGGGACAAGGAATGGCATGGATTATCATCCACACCATATAAGGGTCTTTAATTGTAAGGCTACAATTTTTATTCTACCATACTCAAAGATAACAGCAGAATTTCTAAACCAGCATGTGAAATAGCTCAACTCCATTGACTGCAGCAGAGCTGATCCAGTTTACATCAGTGGAAATTTAGCCCATTAGCTAGAAAACTTGAATAATCTACAGCAAGTAGGACATATTGGTTCTTTTCTTTGGACCCCACAGAGAAGCCACTGAGGTGGTGGCAGCCAATTTTCCCTGTTTCCAAAGACCCACCTGTTCTGCAAATCATTACAACTACAAACACTGCATTTCCAATTCTGCACTTCACCGGAGCCACTTGGGCAGTACAATATCCATTTTTAGAGCCAAGAGGTCCTGGGGTCAGATCCACAGTGGCTTGGGCACAGAAATCAAATAGGAGAAGGGAGAGAGTTGGCTCTCAGTCACATTTTCAGCTTCCTGATCCTGGGGAAAGCCAGAGGCCAGCTGAAACTCTGGCTCAGCTTAGGGGAGGGCAGGGACTGCTTTTTGCTCCAACCTCACTCCTTATGCACATGCAAGCATGTTCTGTCGATATTGAAATAACATTGGTTTTAAGGACCTAACTTAGATATATCCAAGTTAACCCATATTCCAACACACTTCCCACCTAGGCAGTGGAAAAGCACTGAACCAAATGCAGTCTGGCTGGACACCTTTAGGAATGCAATTTTACTAAGTGGTAAAACTTTTCTTAGGTAGAAAACCCAAGAATGTAAAAGGAGGGACTTGAGAATGGACACAAAACAGAGCTAAGAAAGTTTTGAATCAATAGTGACAGCAAAGCTGACATTACACAGAATTTCTGGTTTTACACAGAGTGAAAAGTTAAAGCAGTTAGGTTGCAAGGATGAAATAGTTTGAGGGATTTCTGATTTGGTCCCAAAGCAGGGAAAATTGATACTTTCACAAAAAGACCCTGTTCGTGTGGAACCTGTACACACTTCAGAGCTTGTCTTTCTGCTTTTGGTTTCCTCACTGGTAAATCTGAGCAGGTTGCTGGAAGCCAATACCTTTGGGGAACTAGAAAAGAAGAAAAACTCCCATAAAGATCTGCAAAATTAGACGTGGCAACCATTCAGGAGGACCCTGTTCCCCTAAAATATGTCCACTAAAGCTGGGAGATTTTTTGGGTTGGAGAAAAGTCTCAAGGATCTCTGCTAGACCCTGGTCAGGACTCTGGAGTAACAACTGAGAAGATTGCTTCCCATAGAGAGCACCTTTGTAGGTAACCCTGACTTAATGGGACACTTGGAATTTATCCAGCACTAAGTGAAATAACACAGATAAGATTTTTTAAGTGACTCACTGTTTGGAGAATCTTTTGGGGTACACAAGTCAAGACACCTAAATCTGTTAAGGAACCTAGGAGGGACTAGACTTCAAAGAAGAAGTAGATTTAGAGATAATAGATTTACAGATCAGGTTCTTTAAAAGCTGCCTCAAGGTAGGGAATAAAAATGGTGTGAAACAAAACAAGTACTACCAAGGCAACCCTCAGTCTATATTTGCTATTGAAAAATCTTGTTTAATATCAGTAGGATTCAAAGTAATTCACTCCTGCCCACAGCAGAGCTGAGGAAGTTCTTGCTCTAGAGAGCTGAAGGTTTGAAAGTTTAAAAAGGGGTTGGAAAACCTCTTGGACAAAAAACACCTCTTGGGGTTTCTTAGAAATGCATAATCACCAGCTAAAAAAACCCCCAAAAAACCCAACAAAAGAATAAATAACCTAAACCAATAAAAACTTCTTGTGGGTAAAGATAACATTTACAGCTCAAGAAGCACCTGAGCCACCAGATCCTGGGGGAGTGCTCTGGGGAAGTATCTCTGTACATCTGAGGAGTTCTCCCTGTGCTCCCCTAAACTCCTGCATCTGGACACTTTAAAAGAGGGGGTATCTGGCTAAGCAGGCCTTGGTCTGAACCAGCGTAGATGTTTTCCTATCCTTATGTTCTTATGCCTGAATACCTTTATGGAGGTAGTAATACATGGAGTTCCTGGTGAAGATCATACTGGTCTGTAGTACTTTTTGTTTAGATTTTTAAATTACCATTGTTTTTCTTCTACTTTAGAAAGAAGGAAGATCTTAAGGAACTCAGACCAGCAGTTTGGTCCCTCCAATGCCAGCCCTCCAAAAAAAATAAAGACTTTGGAAGTACCTAAAAATAGAAGCCATTAAGGAAATAAAGCAGTTTGATAGAGTAGCAGCATAAAAGTTCCTGCACTTTACCTTTATGAGACAGCAAAGCCAAGAGAGATCTAACTATGCAACCTCGCTCTGTAGCTCCCTTCTCAGGGACAGACCACCCTAAAACCTTCACAGCACCCCCAAGGACAGTGAAGCACTATTCTGTCCTTTCTACAGAACCAGGGAAGTAAAGCACAAGCAGAGTAAGTGATTCACCCCCAGTCCCACAGGAAACCTGGTTCTAAAACTGAGACTCCTTACTCTTGGACAACACCAGTGCCCTGAGACCAGCCGTGCTCTAGGAAGCAGAGTCCAGGCCAGCCCTCCCCTTGCTTCCCCCTCCTGGGAGGCATCCCCCGACTGCTCCGAGCGTTCTGTGACCTGCTGCCTCTACAGCCACGGCTCAAAGCCAAGGGAATTCAGTTCCCCCTCTTGAAATCCACTCTCTCTCTCATGGTAATGAGCACTTTAATCTATCAGGAAAATGTAGAGCTTCTTGGCGCCGCTTTTTATTTCTGATCTGTGTTTTCTCTCTCTCTCTTTTAGGTTAATTTATCTGATTACATGCAATGCACTGCAGCCGTGTTAAGGTACCAGTCGAGTTTCCACTTGGAGGCTTGGAGGAAAGATTACCATTAAAACGTGACTTCCATCCACTCAGCTGAAATTACTATTGATTGCCAAAGAAAAATATTTGTGCTGTGAAGCTGGGAGCTATGATGTTGAACCGTATTAACATAATGTTAGCATAGCTACGGGTGTTTAGTGGCACGCAATCAGATTTGAAATGAACGTTGATTATAGATTGAGATTAATGTTCACATATTCATAGGAACACAATGAAAAGAGCAATTTCCTTTCTACTACAGATCAATGGTTTCCCCATTCAATTATACAGCTGTAATAATTGCATTATGCGGAAATATTTCTTAATGGCTTATTTCATTCTTTCTGTTTGCCTCGTGTGCGAGAGAGAGAAAGATCTTGTGTACTTGCACGCACGCATGCATGTGTGAAATCTTTTGTCAGTGGTACTTGCCAAAGCCTGAATCCAATGTAAAATACTTTAATTACTAGTGCAAATGTGTAGTCTTTGGCTAAGCTAATAATCTCTTGGCATTTTCCCACTATTCTCTTTATTCCCCAACAGAGCCCTCAGATTCCTCTGCTTGTTTAAGGTTTTAACAGCTGGATCCCATTGCACAGCTGATACGCCAGTTTTAGTCTATGTGTGGCTCTGAATCCCCAGTGTTGGCCAAAATGGCATCATCACACCCAGAGACACCTCACTAGGTCCATGTCTGTGTGTGCAGCTGCTTTAGTATTAATACAAGCTGGACTTTTGGTTAGAAGCTTTGCAGTCAAGCACTGCTGATGCTCCTTACTCTTATAGTGTTGTCCACCTACTCACAGCAGTTGAGGTAACTAAGCAGCATAAGACTAGTTAAGCAAAATAACTTCCTATGAGCTTCCAACTTTGTTCTTACTACTCAAGTATTTGGACTCAAATGCAAAATGAGGCCTTGAATACCGAAGGCACATCTGCAGAAACAGAAAACAACTGCTAGACATCCTATTTTCTCTTACAATCCAGGTGATAGGACATCTTCTGAAGAGAAATCTGGTAGTGAGTGTGAAACTAACTTCAAAAGCACCCAAGGGATTAGGATATAAGAACCTTATCTCCCTATTTTAGTGTGACACTGCTTGAGGGAGCTCTTTTTTTTGTTTTCCTCAGAAACAAAAGTTACCACTTATCCTCTTTTTTGATCAAAAACGTATTAGCAGTGATGTATTCTCCTTCCTTGAAAGGACCACCTTTAGTTTCCTAGTTTGGTGCATCAGAAGCCCACAGGAGAAGAATGTGTTTTGCAAGACAATAGGTGTATCTCCCACAAGGAGTTCATATGGTGGGTGTAAAAGAAGGAGCTTTGCACAGAAAAATGTCAAAACCTTCAGAGAGAGGAATGCTGTAAGGAAATAACAGTATCAGGAGCTGATGGAGCAGCTTGCAGTACATTACTTGGCTCTGTTTTAGGGGATGTCCTGTTATTGAACCTCTGACTTCAAATGACTTGAAAACATCTCTGCAGAGATATTTTGTTAGACAGCAGCATTGACCACAATGCACGTGCAGAAGCACGTTCTCCAAGCTATCCCACCAGTGAAGACTGCAACATTTCCACACATCCTACAGTTCATAGTGCTGGCAATGATCAAAACTAACTTTACAGTTAAAAAACTTTCATAAGGCACAATTGAGTAATGCACTTCAGAGGCTGTTCAGCTCTGAAGCTGAGGGTGTTCTGGTCATACACTACTTCTGCTGACAGTGCTCTGGGCACTCTCTGCAAGAGTGCATCCAGAGGGATGGGATGCCATCCAGAGGGACCTGGACAGGCTGGAGAGGTGGGCCCAAGTGTAGGAGAAAAACACAACTTACGGACAGCATGTTAGCAGGATTCAAATTAGATGTCAAACCAGTTTTAGCTGCTTTAGAAGAAAAACCCACCCTACTTGATACGTGGAAGGAATTACTAGACAGGGTTTACAAGAATTGCAGAGTCACTATTCCCCTTGTGATGCTGAGTCATCAGATGGTAACAAATGAGCAATGAGGCAACATGACCCACTCATTCAGCATTTCAACTGCCTCCCTTTTTCCCCTTTCCTCAAAGTTTCACATCTCTGTTCACTTGTCTCAGTTCGTCAGAAGTCACATGGAGGGACTGGCACAGTCTCATCTCACGTGCATTTTTAGTTACCAGACAGAGGAGTTTCACAAAAAGTGATATATTTGAAGGGTCCTGCCTGGAGGAGAAATAGATGGAAGTAATCATTGCTTTTATTAAATTATTTGGGCTTTTGGGAAGTGGGATAAGAAAAATTAAATGAATGGAGAATGTGGAAGAAACAAAAGAAGTTTGATAGATCCCTTTGGAGAGAAAACAGCATTCAAAGGCTATGATGTTTAAGATTTTGAAAACTTAGCAATTCTGAATGCATGTATATCTGAGACCTTTAGGGAAGCTTTGCTTTTAGACAAGACATTTTAGTTTTCCAACTGTTAATTTAACAGAATACCAAATTGTTACATCTGTTTTGAAGGTCCTGGTTATTTTTTTGTGCTTCTGTCACTCCCAATAATATGCTACACCTAGCTAAAATTTCCTTGAAAAATAGCAAATACTTATGCTTGCACAGGTGCCAAACTAACTCCAGCACACCAGTGTAACTCCTGGTAGATGTTCTGCTCATAGAATCACTCTGAGTTCACAACAGCTACGAGGACCTGGAGTTTGACACAGTACTGCTCTTACCTGACCCAACCAGTGGCCTGAGCTCAGCTTTAGTGTGTGCAGGTCTGCAACAACTGGCTTCAGAACTACAATTTTTAAAGTCCCACTGCCAACTACTGCAATTTACCATGACCATTCAAGGCAGATATTCTTCAGTGTTCTTTAAGAAGGAAATTATTATGTAAATTATTAGATTACCAAGGCAGCAAATGCTGAGAAGAGCCTAACGTCTTTACAAATAAACTGCTGAAGAGAACCACAACATGCACAATTAACAGAGGAGAGAAAGAAAGTGAACATTTAATAATCCTCCCATCCCACACTTCCCTCGGAAGTTGAGGGAAACATTAATTTCATCAAGTCTTGAATTAGCTTTCTCTGGAGAAAAGATCTCTCTTTGGTATGGATCTCTTTAGAAACCCAGGGAGAGATTCATCTCACCTGACTCCAGATATCTCTAGTGTGGACAACTGTGTGTGACCCAGTCACCCATGATTCATTTGTGATCTGGTCAGTGGAGAGAAGTAGGGATTTCTAAATCATGATTAATGGCCAACTTTTGTCAAGCTCATCAAGATAAGATGAATTGTGCTTCAGAACTCTTGACTATTCTCCATAGCTTGTAGGAGAACTTACACAACTGCTCATAGGGAGGTGTTTAGACATTTAGAGTTTGGGTATCTATCGTGAAAATTTGGAAAAAGTGAATCTCACCCTTTTTTCCTAAATAACATGCAAAATACAACACTCTGGGTATCTGTATGAGCACAGATCACAGTAACAGGTTTTCCTTAACAAACAAATATCTGACTTTAAAATTATAACAACATTTAGTAGCTAATTATCATCTCTTCCTTCTCTTCAGCAAAAAATAAGGAAACAGAGTCTGCTAGAGGCTTGTTCAACCACAGGTTAATCTGAAATCACATCCTATTAAATGGGAAACATAAAGAAATCCTTTGTTCACCAGGTTATTTTCTACAGATTTTCTGAGTGGCCTGTAATTTGCCCCAACACTTTACCTTGGAAATGTGGAAGCATATGGCATGACCTTCAACTCCTAATAGCCTTCAAGAAGCTGAAGTTGGATTATTTGGGGTCATGGGTAACAACTGAGAAGTCATAGGTCAAATTCAAAACCACATTACATCTCTAGAAAAAATTACCTTTCCAATAACTTCTGGCATGACCTCTAGCTCTGATTAGTCTGCCAGGGGCTCTTGTCCTCCATTCACACATTCATGCATTCAAAATCTCCACATCAAATATGAAGAAAAAGTTCTTTCACCTTGATTGTTATGGTAGAATTCTTTCTTTCTTTCTTTCTTTCTTTCTTTCTTTCTTTCTTTCTTTCTTTCTTCCTTTGCAGGCCTGGCTGTGGCCGGGGGGGCTGAGGGCCAGGGCCAGGGTCATTTTCCTGGTCCCCCCAGAGAGCAGCCGCTGCTGCTTGGGGCTCGTTTGAGAGATGTGGAGCTTCAAGACATGGTCTAGGGGTCAGGGAGATGTTGGACAAAGGTTGGACTTGATGATCCTAGAGGTCTTTTCCAACCTAAATGATTCTGTGGTTCTATTTATAATAAATACTTTGCCAGTGAAGCTGATTTTAATCATATGCATGAGTTCTACCACTGCTGTTCTACAGACTACAATGGAAATATCATATGAGGTCAAATAAGTAGATTTTCCCCTTTTGGGGACAGATACACTTTTAAGAGAGCATTGATATCCAATAGCCATTTTAATTTGTGACATGCTTAATTCTGTGCATGATTACTGTAGACACCTTTATAGAGGAGAGAAAATCCATGTTTTAGTATTCTGCACTCAAAGGCTTTGCCCATTGTTAGAGTATTGCTTGTGCAGTGACTGATAGGAGCAGCAGACACCCTGGCCATCAACACAGTGAAAATTAATATTCGAGTATCAATGAGGCAGCCATAAGGGACAGAAGGTCCCGCAACAGAACCTAATTTGTGTTTATCCATTTACTTACCCTGGAGCAATTTTCTCAGCAAACTACAGCTGCTTTCCCTGGGATATTGTCCTCAAGTGAACAATGATGAAGCTTCTTTCTGCCCACTGCTTCAGTCCTCTCAGGAAGCAACATGCCTTTATTGTTCTGTACATCATCACACATAGAGCTTGGCCAATGCCAACTGCATTTATATCTGCAAAAGAAATGAAACAAAAAAAGTGACAAAATGAAAGTGGAAGGAGCTTGAACAAAAAGACAGAAAAGTTTTTGTGTTGTCTATCACTGCTACATAGGCAAATACAGTGAAGCTTCTGTGAAGCACCAATACACTTTCAGAGCAATAAGTAGTAGGCAATGTCATTGCTCAGGTATTAATAATAGTTCAAAGAAAGACTAAACAAATCTACCAGTTGCCATAAAAAATGTTATCTGACAGAAAATAACATTATGACAAAGTTGCTTGTTCTATAAACGATGTTTCTTGTAGCTTATACTGGGCAGCTGATGGAAGAATTATAATTCTCAAAAGTGTTGACCATGTATGTAGAAGACCACTGACCAAGGCTTGTGAATCAGTGTCTTGTGGAAGTTGAGTTATTGTCATAAAGAGTGTAAATAAAGTGCATTTGAGGAAGTGAATCTCTACTTGCATCAAAGACAAAACAGTTTTTGTTCAAGAGGGAGAAATATCTAATTGTCTATTTTATTTCTTTTTTATTTTAGATATGTCTACAAGTGGTGCTAGGAGCTGCTTCTGCAGAGGTGGCTTGGCATGCAAGGGAATTTGACTTCTGCACTCCAGGCTGGTGCTGAATTTGATCTTTCAGATTCATTACTAAAACACGTTGAAACACTTGTCTCTCCCATGGTCTAACAGAAGTCTGTAAATTTGAGAATTCAGCATATATCACACTGCATTCATTGCCTAATCACAGTTAACCAGAATGCCTTGTGCAGGGGCGTCCATGAGGTAGTTCTGTATTTTTCTTTTTACCATTTTGTGACCACCTATATTACAGTCTTTAGTCTCCAAATGGCATGCTAGAAGGAAAACTTACTATCTGTGAAATAGTATCCTGGTAGTAAGATGTCTATGTTGTAGCACGCTCTGCTATTGTGGCCAAGAGCTCTGCCTCCTTGAGCTGTTCCTCCTTTGCACTAGTCTCCTCTGCCCCTTGTTCTGGGTATTCAGAGTCTCAGCATCAGCTGTTTTTGTGTTGTGCTGATGGAACAAATCCACAGCTTTCTTGTTTTCACAATAGGAAAAAGAGCAAGTTCCTTTTCTGGACATGTTGTTTTTCCACCAAGCTCTGTTAGTTTCCTTCCCAGTGGAAGAGTACTACTGGGAACGCCCAAGAGCTGCCCTGGCTGAAGAGCAGCTCAGCAGCTGGGGAAGGACCTGGGAAGCACAGCTGCACAAGTCGGTGGGACTGCTAATGTGCTTAGGGCTGGATGCAGATAGTTTTGGAAGCAGCACAATTTGGAAAAGTCATGCTGAACACCCTTCTGCAATAAATGCCAAGCCTATACCGAGGTGAAGACAGACTATGGCTTTTTACCACCATTTTTGCATTCCAAGAATGATCAGCTGGGAGAGAAAATGACAAATTCTCTTACTAGAGACTTTACATCTGGCTGAAGCCTTCATCATCACAGGTTAGCATTATGAAAAGGCAACCCTTGTGCTAGGGTTATGCTGGGTAGCACCTTGTAACTGCAAGGGCTTGTATGTCACGCTACATTGAAATACACAAACACTTTTCACCTCAGCTCAGTAAGTTCTTGGCATCAATCACAACCACCTCCTTCCTCACCTGAAGTGGTTTACGCAAAAGTGCCCATAATTCACTCTTTCTGAGGTTCACTAGCTCAACGAACCAAATCAAACCACTGCTGCAGATTGCAGCAGCCTTACTGCTGCTCTCCTCCCTGCTCACCACGGTCAGCAGGAGGTGAGCAGAAAGGCACCTGCAGTGCACCCTATTTGTGTGAACCAGCCTCATCCTTCATTTTATATTTGAAATTCCAGATTCACCCTCTTTTCTTCGCTTTTCCCGGCAGCTTCCCTCCTGGCTGTTCCTTTATAGCAATACTACTCTTGCCTCTGTGTGCAGATGTTGGGGTCAGAAATGCCAGCAACACACACATTCGTTATTTTCTTTTTCACTTTTTCCTGCGTACAGTTCCTCATATCTCCCCCATCCAATATGCAGTTACAAAAGCTCCATTCACACACATGCTGAGGTCTTCAGATCTATGGACCAAAGAAAGCTGCATGACTACAGACTGCTGCACCAGCACAGGCTTTTGCGTAGTTCAGCTCCTTGCTGCAATGACCAGGCCCTCTTATACTGGAAATTTAAGCTTCCAGTCACAAGAGGCAGGAATCAGAAAGCTCCAGAGCCTCCTCATCCAGCCGAACTGAGAAGGAGAGTGAGTGCCATGACTGTCTCCTGATATCTCCTAGCTGTGGGCCAAGGATTTCTTAGAGCAAAGCATCAAAGCAGAGTGCTGAGTTGTAATACGAGGGGGTACGGAGGAGCAAGAGGATATTTTTCTTTCCTTCCTTCCTTCCTGGGGATTCCTGGCAGTTAAGCTGAGCTCAAAAGCATGGAAAGCTCAGGAAGCTATTTCAGCGGATGAGGCCTCTGGCACGTACACTTCAGTCTGGTGAGCATCTTGGTGAATGCTTTGCAGTGTGGGAGGTTCCATGCTGAGATCAACAAGTCTTCCAACCTTTAGAGCTATTCTGGTTCAGATGGAAGCCCCCATCTGTTATTATCCTCAAGAATCTCCCTGCATAGCAGGGTCATCACTGGATGTGAAGCTACAGCTGATCAGGTGTTACTTGCACTTCTTCAGTAGGTGGGAAACTGGAAAAATCTGACTTACTGCGTGTGGTAAACACCTTCCTGAAAACTATCGCTGCTCGGGGGGTGGGAAGCCAAGAAAAGCAAGGCAAAGAGCCAATACATCAGTCTCTATTGCACCTAAAGACCTGACTTTGTTTGCAAGTGAGAATGAGATTTATGTTATCAGCCTGCTCCCTTAACGATCATTTGCCAACAATGCAAAACCATCACTTAATGGAGTATGACTGGCAATCACCACTAAGGAAAGAGCTCTGATTGGAATAGCAGAGTTTGATTCAGGTCAGACTTGAGGTATGCTCCCAAAATACTGAGGGATTGAAAAAAGGACCAGAACAGAGAGAGGCACTTGCCACAAATAATTTAATCAATTAATTTAGCCAGTTTCTTTTTCACTTTGCTTGCAAAATGTTCACAGGCTGATTGCAGTTTCTCCAAATTTATTTCTTATTCAAATTCACTCACTGGTATCTTTTGCCTTTTTAAAAATAAATAATATTGACTGATTACAAACAATTCTCTGGGAGGATATGCTGTTCAGTATTCAATATATGGTCTGATTTAGCTAATGACTTGGTCACATGGATCACTCGGCATCATTTCTCTTCTACAAGTGGCAGCTATAAATCTTGAAGTCAGGAAGAAAATAAAAATTCACCAGGGATATTGATAAACAGGTTAAAGGAGTTTTAAACTTGGAGCATCCTAGAGGAAAATCAGCCCTCCTGAGATCTTCTGGCTGGGTGCAAAGACTATATTTGACTTTCTTTCCTTGTCTATCTCAGACAGTGGCCTACAGCACAGAGACAGAAAACCCCTTTTGTCTTGGTATGTCCTAAGTAGTCCTGAATCTGTAACCAATGGAGAACAGAAACTGAGCATAAGAGTGGGAACACACATCTTGGATTTACCTTTGTGCTCTCTGACCAGCATGGTCTGAGCCACAGTGGAAAGGATTCTGCTTTGCTGTTACTATAAGCATGCAGTAAAGTTTTTTACCTCCCAGTGGAAAAAAATTAAAATGAACACAAGAATTGTGACTAAAGGAGAGAATGAGACAAAGCATCATCTCAATGTTCTACCTGTGCTGAAGGATTTTACATCCCAGCCATTCTCCCAGGGCTGTGCCTACAGTCTGTGTCTAGTTCAACACTTGCTCGGGTGGGTGCACAACATGAGGCCCTGGAGGGACTGGGCGCTCCTGTTCTGCAGCACGTGGAGATGTTTAGATGTTGAATCTTTGGTACTGGAGACCCTTATGAACAGGTTAAATAATGATCTGTCAGGAAAGACACCCATTGAATTAATCCCACTTTGTGCCCAGTCCATGGTCTAGACAATCTCAGGAGATTCCCTTTTTGGGGGGTATGATTCTTGACATAATGTAAGAAAAAAGGTCCCCATATCCTCCTTGCCCAGGCCCTGGCCAAAAGACAATTAATTCCAGGCTTCCATCTCCTGAGATTCTTCCAAAAAGAGTCACTCAGGAGACTTTTGAATGCAGCCACTTAGAGTTCTTCATTTAACAAGTTCTGTGGAACTGAAAGTCAATTGCTTCAAATATTTGTATAGCACAACGCCAGGAAAAAGTGTGAGTACAGATCATGCAAATCAAACTTAGACTGAATGAAGTCTGCAGGGTTATTTTGTCTTGTGCAGCAGCACCAAGCTCTAAGCAGATATGATTCTGGCCTAATCTGAAATATAGGACCACAATTGGATCAAAATATTGTGAAAAGCGTGGAAGAGCAAGGCTGAGGGGCTCTGGTAGAGCTGCACAGACATCACCTGCCTGCACAGGAGAGCCCCCGGGGCTTTCTGCTCACTGCAGGACTGTTCTTCTGAACTTTACATTAAAGCCAAATTTAGCAACACAAACAATATGATAGAATCATATGGAAAAAAGCCCAGAAACTGTGAATCCATAGTATTATTATCAGGACAGAGGTGTTTCAAAGCAGCTGTTAAGATATAAGGGTGTGTAGATGCATGAAAATCCAAGCAGAAGACTTTATGGTAAGAGACGCATGATTTCTCTTTTATAAATCCAACTCCCATCTCCATTTTTTTGCAATTTCACCCTATTGTCAAAGCCCATTTCTTCTACCACTTTCACCTTCCAAAGAAAGCAAACATGCCCCATTTCCAGCAAAACGTGTATTCAGTGCCCATCTTCCCAGTGCTAATGGCTTTCTCAGATGGAAGATGTCGTGCTAGGTAGGAACCAAATGAAAAAATAAACAATTAATGGGCACAATTCTTTGTTTTTTACATGCCTTAATATTTTGCTTTCCAGATTGGCAGCACCATGGGAAACCCAACACTTGCACAAAGAGCAGTGTATATGGTGAATATGGGGGAAGAATTTTGAAGCTGTGATTCAGCTAAGTGAGAGCTGAGAGGGGTTTTTTTCTTCTTTTCTTTCTTTTTTTTTTTCCTTCAGGCAATGATTTTATAGCACGTATCATCAAGTCCGTATTAAACGGAGTTTCTGGGCTAATGCTTTCCAGCCTTGACTCTTAGACTTAGTAACTGTTCCAAATAGTAGTTTAAAATGTCTTAGCTGTATAAATACAAAAGACCTCAATGTTTCCCTTGTGCACTATACCAAAAACAAGTTAGATTAAAAATAAATTAGTTTTTTTAGTATTTCCAATTATGTATTGGCCAAAAATAAAAAAAAATGTCTATCACATGAAAAGGATTTGATGCTCCTAATGATACCTTTAATTGACCTCCAATTTTATACTAGTTTTGGGTGCAAAAAAAAGCCCCAGAGAAAGTCTACAAACATTAAGGTCTACAGGGTAGACTTACAGAAGAAAATCAAGTTCAATAAGACAGTGACTTGTTCTTGGCTACCTGCCTTGGGCTAGAGAGTCCCTTAACGTGTCAGATGAGCTAGCCTCATATAAAGCACTGGGATTGCTAGGAGCCAAGCTGCAGGTTGCACAAAGGAGCTGTTGTATCTCTGTAAGCAATTGAAATAAGCTTCACTCCAATATAGCACAATCCATCAGGGTCTCCACAACATCCCACTAGCAGAATGACGTGGTTTTCTGCACAGAGGAGTGGAAATGGAAGTGCTCCACACGAATTAAATGACAAAAATGCCTTTGAATTCAGTGGCAAGAGCTTTGTCCAGTCTGATTTTAAACTAGCCATCAACCTTTTTGCCATTTCCAATGGTTCCTTTGCCATCAGATTACATTTTCTTAATTAATCTTTTGCTATATATTAACTGTCCTTTATTAAATGCAAATTTGCAGAGGATTGAACCATACAATAGATGCATGTTATATTGAATATCACAGTAAAATCTCAATAAGCACGAGTGTTTTCCTTTGTTTTAGAAATCAATGGATATTTAATTAACATGGGGTAATAATTCTTGCAACTAGAAGAACCCCTTCAGATTTAAATGAAATCATTGTTGTCCATTAAATAGGAACACAGATATGTTTGAATAAATTCAAAGTTCTCTACAAACAAGGATGATTTGAAATGCTCTCTCTTCTTCCAGCCTGGTGCAAAAATTGATGCATTATCACCAACATCCTCCTAACCTGGACACTCAAGACACCCACTCGAGAAGAAATGCAGAGGAGTGCTCAGAGGCCAGGATGCCTGGCTGAAGGAATGCAAGCCCATGCCTTTTCCTGAAGCATTAGGCAATTCTTCCTGGCAATAGCTGGTGGTTACTAGAGACCATGTTTGCTAAAGGTTAGAACACCCACATGGGAAACAAGGACTCTTCCCATAAGCATTGAGTCGACTCTCATATACTACAAATCCTTAAGAATATTCCCAATTTCCACTCATTCTGAGTACTGAATTTGAATTTAGAGTTGCTCTGCCTGTCTGTCCATCCAGCCCTTGATATTGGAAAGGCTGCTGGTGATGACGTTACTCTCCAGTGGGGATTTCTGGCTGCCAAGCCCTGGAATAGGCTGCTCAGGGCAGTGGTGAAGTCCCCATTCCTGGAGGGGTTTCAAAGCTGTGGAGATGTGGTGCTGAGGGACATGGTTTAGTGGTGCCCTGGCAGTGCTGGGGGAATGGTTGGACTCAATGATCTAAAAGGTCACTTCCAACCAAAATGATTCTGAAGTCACTTGATGTCACACAGACTGCATTGAAGTTCAGTGCCTACAACTCAGACACTGTTGATAACTCTTGTATTTAATGTCTCTCTTTTTCATCCCAAGGAAATCTAAAGAATATTTGCACATGTGTAATGTTTCCAAGACAATGTTAAGGCAGCTTCTACTGTTTGGGAGTGGAATTAAGGAAGAATCAGTGTAACACCAGCCAATAGAAAGAAGTCAATGAGAAAGTCAGTGTGGCAGGAAGAAACACTTTCTAGGAATTCTGGAAATTTCCATTTTTCCTACTTGTCCTTGTGTCTGAAATAAAACCAGTGATACCTTTCAGGTAAAAGGAATGTTGTGTCACTACACATTTTTCAGCACAGCAACATCTGGGTGGAGTTTTTGGCAGAAGGGATATAAGTGTTCCTTTCATGGGTTACAAAGATAATTTATATCATAAAAGGAAAGTATTGACTTATTTATTTTTATTATTATTATTTATTTATTATAAATGAAGAATAAAAGGATTTATGGTTTGGGGAAGCAAAAGGACTTTCTCTTGCTTCCAGTCCCTCTCTCCCCTCCTCCAGACTGCCGACAGCATCACCTCTCCTCAGTGCTCAGCGCTGTCAGTGAGGGGCTGGGGATCCTGCATCCTTAATCACTGTACCAGAGAGGGAGGGGGACCCACGGGGGTGAACAGCATAAGAAAAGAGCAAAGCTGACGTAGATGGATCGCATCGTTTGTGCCAGGACTGCAAACTGTACACCTCAATCCAGCACCGACACTAAATAATAGTAAGCCCGGAGATTATGAATAGGCTGTGGAGTGCAGTGCCTGGATATGGACTTTATCAGAGAGCGACCTAGAGATTAACCTCCTGGCCCCCTAATCGGGATTGTGCTGGTGCACCATTTATTACCAGAGCTGGGCAGGGGGCGGGAGGGGAGGGAGGGGGCAGGGGGCTGCAGGCAGAGCCTGCCCGTGGTGAACGGAGCCCGGCCAATTTCACAACACGCCGCCCTGTCTCCTGCTGAAGGTTTTGTTTTGTTTTCTTCATTGGATTCTAGGGTAAAAATTCTTAGAGTCTTTATTTACTGCCAAGTGGAACCACTGTGTGACTCCGGAAATACCTGTCGCCTAATTAAATTGTCTAGAGAGGAATTTTGGAAAGCACTTCTAGTTCAGGAGCTTAATTTAGGCTGGGCCTGTGCACCAGAGCTTTCTATCTTATTATTAGATGGAATTTTAATCATTGCAGATCTCCCCCCACCCCCAGCATTTTTTCCTCTCTCCCCATCTCCTAACAACCTGATTCTGGCACAATTCCCTTCCCCTTTAACCCTCCGGAGCTAAAAATAATATCCTCTAGGAACTAGAAAAAAAAAAAAAAAAAGAAAGGGAAAAAAAAAAAAAAAAAGTGAGCAAGCACTGGACTAGAGGTGTTTAATTAGGAGTGAACTGGAGATGGGTTCAGCAGTCATTTTACAGCAGCCTCTCTAGAGACAGACCAAACGCAGTATGAGAAAAGCCCAGCTCCTGGGCCCAGGAGTAAGGAAGGTGATGTGTTTGGTGTGTTCTCAGGGCAGCTTCAGCCTGTAACTTCTGTAAGATGCAGCCCTCATATGCCTGGATTAAACAAAAAAATCTTGTGGGTGAAAGGATGCTGTAAGCAAACAGCAATAAGTAAATATTTCAGTGTGGCCAATTGCTCTATGCAGTTTGCAGTTAAGTTGCACCTTTCCACATAAGTGCACAGAGAAAGGAGATAGAGGACACAGGAGTGATGGAAAGAGCACAGGGTGGGCAGTGATGGTACCCACACAGATCATAGACGTGTCACTTTTCTGAACCCAAGACCTCAAGACAGTGGTTGCCTCTGGGATGATCAGGCACCATGAACGTGCTATAAAACATATTGAAAGCCACAGATGGGGAGTATAAAGCATGGTTAAAAAGAGTAGGTCAAACTTTTTCAGGCAGTATCTCTGTGTGTCCAGGGCCAAAGGTGACAGACTCTGATCCTGGTATCTCCATGCAATCACCACAGAGAAAGACGCTGGAGAACTCCATAGCCAAGTCAAGCACGCCACAGGCTGCATGGGAAGGAAGAGCTTTACCATGTCCAGTGGAGCTATCCTGCATTTACACTGCTTTATTAAGCATTTATTAAGCTTTAAACTGCATCTGTGTGTGGACAGTGTGTCAACATTAAAGAGGTTTTGATCAAATAGTTTGTACTGCAGCACTTTCCCTACAGCTGTTTTAATTCTTCTGCCTTGCATCAGCTTTGGGCTCCTGCCTCTGCTCAGGCTGGAGTGCCCCATGGTCCCTGGGCTCTGCTGTACCACAAGGAAGGAGAAATTTGTCTACTCTGGGGACTGAAATTTGAGATTTTCCATTTGGACAAAGCTCAGGAACCTCTCTCTCTGTCTCAGCAACAGGGTTTAGTCTGAATCCCTCCCTTGGATTCTCCTCCTGCTGCAGAAGGGATTTCTAATCTCATCTGGGATTAGATTTGTAGGCCAAGACACCACAACATCAATATTGCTTTTAAACCCAGAAAGAGCAATAGAAACCACAGGAAAGAGAACCAGGATCATGCATTGACTTATTGCCTCTTCAAAGCAAAGGCATCTAGGAATGTATGTACATCTATATGTGTGTATGTTCTAGAGAAATATATCTGTAATATATATCATATCTATAATATATATCATCATAGAATCCCAGGTTGGAAGGGATCTCAAGGATTATCTGGTCCAAGCTTTCTTGGGAAAAACATGGCCTAGATAAGAGGACCCAGCACCCTATATGTGTTATTATCTATATATAATATATCTGTTTTTGTACTTCCTTCTCCCCTACTTCTGCACAAAGCACACTGGTACCTGGACACCCAATCTGGACAGTCAAGTGCTTCAAATCCAGCCTGGGATCTGGGACCAGATTTGCCAGCCTGAGCACATTATGGGTTACATGGGAAGCACTGGGAGCATGAACTCAGCTCTTGTTAAAGAAATTCATTTGCACCCCAAACTGAAGGGCTTTGATATTGGAATACATACATGCATTCATATACATATATAGAGAGACACAAAAAACCCCTAAACTTTTGACATCTTGTAACTTTGAATTGCCTTTTTTTGTTCAGCTGTATTTACTGGGCTGGATTGCCTGCCAAGACCATTAAGTATCAATCATTCGTTGTTTCATTAGTGCTGAAATGACTTTCTAATTGACTTTGTAATTGTAGTTAAAAGCAACTTTAGCACAGGCTCGAAGAAGTCTTCCTAGAGGCCTCTCTGCGTCCTGCCTTTCATCTGCTGTCACTGGAAGTTAACGGAGATGCCTCCATCAGAAGAATGGTATCAGACAGATCACTTGCTTGTAGGATATTGCTTTATTTTGTATTTAGTTTGATTTTACTTTTTTCTTCCAGGGTCTGATAATGACTTGATGTTCTCGCATTATAGGATATTTGTCTGATAATTATCTAGCCAGGAGCTAAAACATCACATAACGACTCAAGAAATACACCAGGACAACGTGCTATGGACAGCAGAGGTGCCAAAATGTTCTTGATACTCTCAAAACCCTGGTGATGCTCTTTAAATATCCTGTTGTTTTTAATCATTCTGCAAAGGCAGATGTTTTTAAATTAAGCCCTAAGTTGATGTGCACTTCCCCTGGCCTGATTCTGATCACATGCCCTGTGGTGCACAAGCAGAGCAGGCAGGCAGAAGGAGAAGCACTGAGCATCTCCAAGCTGACAGCCACCAACTGCTCCCTCCATCCAGCCAGAATGGACCGAACGGCCGGGGAGCCCTGGCTGCAGAGCGGTGCAGGAAAGGGAAGCAGGAGGGAATGCTGCTTCCCCCAAGCTAAAGATAGAAGGCAGAGTTCTCCTCTGCTTTTGGCAGAGGAACAGGAGTGGCATTTCCCCACCTACTTCCCCTTCTGTTGGCCCTACCAGAATGGAAAGCAACATGCTACGAAACCGCAGGGGAAGCAGACTTGCACTGAGAACAGACACGCTGCTAAAAATGCCAGAAGAAAGCAGTTTGGGCTAGGAGGCAATGCATGGGGTGATGGAGGGCCAGGCCTGGCTTTCTACAAACCATGCCTAGGTCTTACGGGGCTGTTACATGGAGACTTCAGCAGCCAGTAATGAATCCTCTTAAAAGGCTCCACATCTTCATCACTGCCTTGGAGAGATCAGCATCTTGGGGACTGTTAACCTCAGCTAATCTCTAGTGCTCAGAAAAGACCCTACACTGAGGTCATTGCTGCTATTACAAGATTATAATAAAATAAATACACTGCTAATTTGGTTTAAATGTGTCACACTTTTAGCCAGCACTGATAGAGATTTCACCATGCTATGCTCAGGCCAGCTACAATTCCCAAGTCATTATCTCACCCTTCCAAAAGCTTCTGTTGCATACTGAAGCAGAAATTAGTCTGGCTGATAACATCAAAGGTTTGAGTTTATGACCTGTCATCTTCTTACAGTATTATTGCTTAATTTGCAGAGGATGGGTCAGATCTCAAGACTGTTCCATGCAGGTGCAGATACACCAGCAGCTAAAACATCACATGTTTTAGCATGGAGCAGCATTTCTAGAAACTAGGGACCACATTCTCCATGGACCTGGTAGGATTTCTCCTGATTTGCTTCAGAATGAGAAGAAATTCAGACCCTGGCACACTTGGCAGACCCTGGCACCCTTCTCCTGTAAAGCAGCTCATGCTCTATAGCTCTGAGAGCTGAGCTGCTGGCTATGGAACAGCATCCCCTGAAGCCCATCACAATTGCAGGTAATAAACAGCTTCTGTACCCAGGCCAAGAGCTGCTTTTGCTTTCATTTGTCACATCAGCACCATTGTGGTCCTAAACTTCTGCAAAACCTTCCATCAAGCAGTGCCTGGCAAAGCTGCCCACAGAGCAGCTCCACTGCAGAGGGCCTACAAATCAGCATGTGCTCAAGTAGAGCCAGAAACAGAGAGGGCAGCCCAGGCTGTCCCATGTCCCATCCCACCCCACCCAGGCACAAGGGAGAGCTCCACACTTACCACTGCCACAAAGTCCGAGACGGTCCCCTAAAGCGTCTGGCTGCTGACTGCAGAGGAGGGGTCTTTGCCCAGGTAACACCCGTGGTTTGGCACACACATGCCAACACAAATAACAGCTAGTTTTTACCCTAAACACATCTAAAATGAGAGCAGAGGCACAAGCGAGGTGAGAGGAGAGGAAAACAGAAAGAAACCGCACCCTTCCCCCTCAGCACAGCTTTGCTGGTTCACAGGTGATTCCCCTGATTGTTTTCTGGTACCTTCTGATTGCGATCACCTGTGTGATGATCCCTCCTGGCCTGTTTAATTAGCTATAAGCAGGGCGTTAGGTTCTGGTGTGCTCAGCTCCACAGTTCTTTGTGTCTCGGTGTGCAGTTGGTGTCCTGTGCTCCTGGGGGTGTTTGCTGCTGGGGGCTCTGCTGCAGGTTTTGCTTGTGAGCATGGGCAGTAGTGATACCCGAAAAGAGCAGCTCAAAGCAAAAGGAGCTGGATAGACAACCTAATTTTTACTCAAAGCAGTGGGGCTGGCAGCAGTGGTTTCTCTTGGAGCTGACTGGTCATCATTCAGGTAAGCCAAAGGGTTTCACACTGTTTGCTATGCCATCTGCTAGCCCCCCCATGGTGGGGAACGCAGAGAGCTGCTGGGGGGAGGGAGACACTGAAAGGCCTAGGAACTACTTCAGTTCTCTGTGTAGTTTAAAAAGGGGTGTTTTGCAAAGAGCTGACCCTGCCTGCCTGGCTTGCACAGTCTGGGTGCAGTGTTTGAAAGCAGTTTTTGGTTGTGATAAGAAATGAAATTGTTCTTCAAAAATCAAAAAGGGTTTTCTTGCAGGAGTCTATTTTTAAGACCTTACCTCTTGTAAATCTCATATTTAGGTGGATTTAAGGGTGAAAGGAATGACATATATTATCTAAATGGCCAGTCTGGAGCTGCTTAGGTGGTTTCTTAAGAAAAAGCTTTGCCAGAGGTCAGCATGGAGAGCCCAGCACAGGACTCGGTGCCACTCTGGGTGCAGAGCACTAGCAGAGGCTGGCCTGGCACGTCATCACTTTGGCACTTCTAAATTGCTTTTGAATATATTGGCAATTTGAACAGTGCCAGCTGCAGTGGTTTTATTAGATATTTCCTGGAATTTGAAATTAATTTGAAGGCTTAAGTTCCTAAAGTCAGGGGAGTCTCAATTTTCTCTGCCACTTTCATCAAATCAGTCAAAAAACTGGATCCAAATGTATCACAACTTGCCCACCTTGGGTAAACTTAAATGAACTAAAACTTATTGTATAAAAATTTCAGGTGCATTAATTTACTGATGATCTTGGCAAAGCCTAGGTTTGGACGGTTTAGTTTGAATTCTCAGCCTGGATGGATCTCTGAACACCTACAGTTTGCTTCCATGACTTCAGTAGAGCTCTGTATGGCAGAACAGGTGGAAAATGGGGAAAAAATGGTTTCTCCTCCTCTGGTGAGCTGAGCAGAAGCAGAACTGTCTGTCTGCTGTGGTCTCATCAACATCTGTGAGCAGTCAGGTAGACTCAGAGATTGATCTCTAATCACTTGAACACAGGATGGGTGCTCTTACACCTGGTTGTTGTTACCTCTCATCCCTTGTCACCACAAAATCCAGAGTATGTATTCAAGATCAATGTAATATAGGAAGTTGCAGCATATATTTATGCAAATATATTCGATGTTATGCAAATGTACATCTGACCTTTCTTTGGTCAAAGTAAGTTGGCAGGTACAGGCTTTTGAGCTCAAGTGCAGAAAAAATGAAAGGTGTCAGTGTTATGCAACAGAGATTTCTTCAGAGAACAAATATCTCCAGTTACCTACAGCAGAGACTACGTGACAGAACATTTTGTTAACATTTCTTGAAGAGATCTCCCAAATCCTCCAGAGGAAAGCTGGTCGGACTCTGCAATAGAAATTTATTTTCAGCAGAAATAAGATGTTGCAGCTGAAGTAAAAAGTATTTGAAAAGAATCAGTTTTAAAACAGAAAAAGGCAGCAGGGGAAAACCAAATCTGAAAAATGTTCAGTGATTTTTCTTGGTTTGAATTTCAGGAAAAGGCATTTTTCAGAGAGCTGGTTATCTATTGAAAGTCATTGTCAAAAATACAATTACTTCCAGTGTCACTTGTCATTTTCTCTAAAATGCTTGCAATCCCCTCTCTCCTCCTCTAAATGCTCTATGGAAAAACAACTGTGTATATTTTGATTAGGGGTAAATATGACTGAACTCAACAGCTGTTGGGAGTTCATATGAGTGTTCAGAAACATTATTTTAGAAGAATCTGATGGATTCTGCTCTCTCAGCAGCAGTGAGTTTTTCTGAGCTGACATACCCCTCTCCTATGCTGATATTAACTGGTCCTGAATTTTACTATGCATTCTCAAGGTATTACTTGTGTACTATCAGCACAGCTTCTCTGTTGGTTGTAACAGGATTCAGGCAGCCCAAACCTATAGATGAATTGGAAAATATACTCTTGGTAAGCACACAGTTGGGAAACAAAAGAAAACATGAAAAAGGAGGAAGGGAAGAAGGCAGCCTTATGCCTGAGGTTCTGGAGTGTGATCTAGGCAGGGCTGATGAACCCTAGGAAAGAAAAATACCATGGGTCAGAACAGCAGCCATATGAAAATGAGAGGCAAAATAGCTTTTCAGTTGTCTTTTCTGTGTGAATAAAAAGCTGAGAGCACTCTCATTGAGGCAGGGTTAACCAGGGGTTTTAAAAATATTTTATCTTTAAATGAGAACTGAGCCAGACAGCTCTAGACTAGAACTGTCCTAACAGAGGACAGTTGGTGGCATCAGAGCTGGGCTCAGAGCCCTGCCAGAATGGGATCAACCCTCCATCAAGGTCAATCCCACATGGTAAAGTCCATCCTCCATCACATCAAGGGAGTCCTGAAGCTGGTTTCTCCTCAGCCTACGCTTCCCAAGACATGGTCACTGATACAAAGGTTGTCTGGAAGCTGGACTCAGAAATAAATCATAACTTGGCAAGCCACAGACATGAAATATCTATTCTAGTAATGACCAGGAGTGATAATACCACCATAGAAATATCATCGATCCTAAAAATCAGAGGTGACCAAAGGTTTGATCATGTTGGGCATGATCATCATCAGCTGAACTGGTTGATCAGAAAACTGGACTCACTTCAGGGCTAAGCTGGACATTCAGGACAGAAAAACGAGCAACTCAGATGTGTGATGCTAGCTAGAAATCAGACCCACAGAGATATTTAGGCATTTAACTCCTACTTGGCTGCTTAAGAGATCATTTTAGAACCTGAATACTTTTATAGGTCAGAGTCTTGGTAACTAGTGATGAAGAGATGCCCCTAGTAAAAAAGTAGGTGACATGACTACATGGCTCTCCTTGTGTTTCTGTAGGTTTCAGCTGTTTAATTTGCTAATTTTGAGCATGACAGGAGGTGCTTTGAGTGTGCAGCCCCCAGACCCCACCACCAGCTCCAGCCAGGGCTAATTCCATGCTGATGGCGAGCAGGAGCCCTGGGTAGGAGCAGACCTTCCCGCTCTACCTTCAAACTCAAGCAGTTGCAAAGCTTCAAAGTGCCACTTAACGGGACTTTCATTTTCCTTCCAGCTGAAGGGAAAGTGTTGTTAAACTCCCAGGCTGGCAAGTTGGAGTTTACACAGATGGAACAGTTAGCGCAGACCGCAGAACAAATACCAGCAACCAACCAGTTTCACACTTCTAAAGAAAGAAAGAAAGGAATGGCAGAGGCAGGCCAAAGCAAACAGGCCTTGGAAAACTCGAACCCGCTGGCTGGAATTTTCAGCTGTTACTTTTCTTTTCACATTCAGGATTTTCTGGAGATCTCTCGATTCAGCAAAGCGGAGAGGGCTTTTGCATTTATATGAAATGATTTAAAGCTCCATGAGGAGTGCTGTGCTCAGTCCCAACAACCACAAAACATACATTGTTTGAAATTTTATAAAAGTGGTTTTCACTGAGAGCCACATTTAAAAAAAAAAAAAAGTACATTTTCTTTCCAGCAAATAATATGTTGTTGAATTTCCCACATCTTGCCTAGCTATGACTGCGGGGTGTGTCACTTTATATGCTGCTTGCTTTTTAAACCTGAGGACAACCCCTGTGCCCCTGACAGAGCCCTGAGTCCTCTTCCTTTCCCTGGGCTGTCATCTGTCCCTGCTCCCCTCCAGTGATGCTGCCCAGCTGGGGAGGGCTGGGTCCCCCCGGGGCTCATCCACACTGCCCTGCAATCAATCAGAAAGGTCATTGCTGAGTATCTCCATCTGAAACCTCTGCAACACCCTGCATGGCTGCTGCTGGTCCTCAGAGCAAAGGACCAGAGCAGGAATTAATCCAGGTCTCTCCCATGGCAGTGGAAGCATAACCTCTGAGCCAACCCCAGAGGATTTGATTTTATTAAGACACAGGGGTCATGCCTCCCTTCATTCAGCTGGCCTTTCGTTCTCATCCTCCAGTAACAAAGAAATTGCTAAGGAATTAAAAAAGGCATCTCCTGTGAATACACAGGCAGAGCCACTAGTGAATCTCCACTCGGCATCTGAGACCTGCTGGGTAAAATTGTTAGGGGTGGATAAATCGGTTTAGATAAAATTATCCCCTTGTATTCCCAGAGACCCGCATTCAAATGCAAACCTCATTATGAAATTGAAACACTTCATGCTGTGTAAACTGTGACTTGTGCTATGAACACTGAGACAAGTTCTGCTCTCACTGAAACAGATGTTGATTGGAGCAACTTCAGATTGCCCATCAGTGGGCTGGGTGTCTGCGGGGGCCTCTCTTACTTTGAATTTAGTTATGGAGCTAAAGCAGCATCTCATTGTGAGCTGTTTCATTAAGAGTACCTGTTCCTACCTGCCTTTACTTCCACATACCAGAGGTTTGTGTTTTCCTCCTCACTGTATTAGCAATACCTTCAGACCTTATCATGCACAGTAGGATGATTCAGTTCCTCATGCGTTGCTGACATCAGATTTTACTAAATCAGTCCAGACCCCATGCAAAGCTGCACAAACCCAGCTTAATTCAGTGGAGAGACTTTACTGCTCAATCCAGCTGAGACATTAAATGCTGCTATTCAGGGGTGTAAAAATGACTGGAATTAACTGATGTGATGAAAGAGGAGGCAGCTTGACAGGGTTGAATAACAAGACAGTTATTCTAACCAAAACAGTCAAATTTTAAGCAAAGGGAATGTGGCCAAAACCAAGCAGTGTCCACTCAGCTAATGAGCGTGGGGACCAGCTGCAAGTTTAAGGCTAGATCAGTTTATCTCTGTGTTAGGTGTAATCTAAGACAAACCCCTCTAATTCACTCCTGCTTTCTCTTGCATGCTTGTGCTAATTGCTTTCCTTGCTACACCACTTTGTATTCACTCAGGGTATAATTTCCACTTGCTCTGCTTGCTTACGGGCACCAGGACAAGGGGCTTCCACCACCACACCTTCCTGCAGGAGGACAGGACGGCAGTGGAGTAGGCTGCCCAGGGAAGCTGTGCTGTTTGCACTGTGGAGACACCAAGACAAGGCTGGATAAAGCCCTCAGTAGCCTGATCTGATCTAGCAGACCCTCCCGAGGTCCTTTCAAACCTGAATTACCCTGTCATCCTAAGGTGGGCACCTGCACTGTAAAACTGGGGCAGGTTTTCTGTGGACAGGGAGCTTAAGGGACTTGCAGGTCCCCAGAATTAGTGTAGTCTCTCCCACAGCAAAGAAGAGGCTGCGTGGACACCTACATCCATGTCCCATCTGCCTCCTCCCTGGTCAGGTGTTACCTCTTCAGAAATGATATCATGGGCCAACCACAGGGCAATGTGACAACAGGGCTAAACCCCTCCCTGGTGAAACCACTGCAGCACTGGTGAACCACCAGAGACTCTGGTAACTCACTATGGGTTTTTTCAGCTGATGCTGCTTTTTATACAATAGCGCTAAACTGGACCCAGTGATTTTTGAATATCTCACAATATTTTTTCTTTTATTTCAACGCCTAATGCGTGCAAAGGAGATTGTGTCTAAAAATGGGGGGAAGAAAAATATTCCAGTCTTCCTCATTGCTCTGCAGTTCCTGCTTGCAGTGACTAGTCCCTCCCTTTCAAACAACCTTTGCTGACAGAAGCCTGCGATGATACATGGCAGGATGCACTAGAGTACCATGGAAGCCAGTGCAACGTGACGCATTTACTGTTCTACAACGTACTGTATCTCAGTGCTAATGACGTCTGGGTATTGAAATAACCTCCACAGGGAGCAAGGCTGCAACACCTGCTTCTTCTGGATAACTCAGTCCTCATCTCCTTGCTGCAATGAAAAAAAAAAAAGACCTTCTAAGAGAGGCTGCTGAAGTGGAATGTCACATTAGGGCATGTTTGTTAATGACAAACCATTACAAGGTTGCCAAGTGTTCAAAAAGATGCTCTCAGGATCACTAATATTGGAAAATTTTATGTAGCATTTAATTATCCAAGGCTCAAATCATATGCAGAAAAAGCAAGAAAACCTTTAATTAAGTGATGTTTAGTAATTGTTAATCACATATTTATGACATAACGTACCATAATAGGACTTGGAACATAGGTCCAGTGGTCAAAGCAGCTCTGACATTGTGTGGTGGTAACAAGGCTTGAGGGTCAAATACTGCCCTCAGTTAAATAAGCAGAGTGTGTATTTGTGTTGGTGCAATTGAAAACTAGCTCTAAAAGCCACTTCTCAGGAGTGTACCTGCTCAAGAAAGAGCAAAAGGCCTTGCCCTAGGTAGTATAATCTGCTTTTAACCCAGTATTTATGACTAGAGGTGGGATTACTGTGCCCATCAAAGCACACCACCACCCTAGTAGCATGTAGGAGGGAGATCCAGATATTCTTTTCCATGGACTTTACATTCTCTGGCATTTTTTGCTACTGTTACCCCTCCACAAGGCTACATGTACCCAGGGAAGCTGCTGGAAACTTCAAAGTGTGATCCTTGGGGACAGTTCTCCTTCTGAAGTTTCCAGTGGGAATTTCTAGTGGATTTGCACAGCAATTTGTGAGATCACCCTCTGCTTTCCTACATGTGTTGTTAAGAAACAAAATGAGTTAATACTCTACTGAGATGAATACAGGACTTATTTATACCTTTCTTTAGCTCTCGTCAAACTCTGGAAGGCGGAGCACTCACAGACACTTTTCCAAAATTTTCTCCTATAAAAGAAATACCCAATTTTACACCTATTGGAAAAGATCTAAAATTATTTTTATATTTAATGCAGATTTAGATTCTGGAGGAAGAAAGAGTGTTTGGGGGCAGCACTGATGCACACATCTACTATACCTTGTCCTAATTCAAGTCCTGTTTGTAATCAATATGAGACACTGTCAGGAGGATTTTCTGCTGCAAAAAAGTGGATATATATATAGCAATACATGCATCTCCTTTGTATTTCAGTAAATACCAAGGTTTGTAGACAAATGGCCAAAAGGTCAATGTTTACCCAGTCAGAAACTGGTATCTGAAAGGCTTTTACTTCTGTATTGATATTGCTTGCATCCGTAAAGATTCTGTGATTTAGTTTGAGAAAAATCTAGACAAAATATAGTCTTAATATAGTGGGCATGCTGCTGGAAAAAATAGAATTTAAATACCTCCTCACCCCAGAATTTTTTCTTTCATCTCTCTTCTATTTATTGATTTTATTGTTTTCATAAACACAGTATTTAGTTTTTGCTCTCCTTTCATATCACCTACTGAAATATGACCATCCTTTCTTTTTCTGAAGTAGATAAAGTACTGCTTACTAGTTGATTTTTTTTTCCTTAGCAGATGTAATAATGAGAAATGTCCCTGTGGTTGTCAGAATGGGTGTGGAAAGTTACAAGTGAATTTTCTTCTACATAGAACAGAACCATTGGCAAATGAAATAACTTGTAGAGGAAATGATCCCTGTTTGCAGAGTAGAGAAAGTTTGCTCTTAGGTGCATACACTTAATTCCTATTAACTTTACCAATGAATAAGTGGAAATGATCCTGCAGCTCATATGAGTCCTTTACAATTCCAATTGCTCTTTGGGTTTCTGCTCCCACTGATAGGAAGGTACATTGTACTTGCAGGGTGAACAATCATCCCCTGGGCCATGAGCACAGGAGTGTGCACACTTACTTCTATGCAAACACAGGATGGGGGTGAATTCAGCCATTTATTCAGAGATTCCCATGGGAGTCTCCTGTGGAAATCTAACTATGGCAAGCTATAATTTGCACTTTGGTATTGTGTCCCTGCCAAAGAACCTGTAGGTAGGAAGGGTGTTAGAGGACTGGTTTTAGCTGCAGAGACTTTCCCCCCCCACCCTGTTTCTCTACAGTTAAGCAAGTAAAAGTTAAGCAACTTGCATTGAATTGAAACCTGCTATTCAATCAGTATCCCAGGTAGCTACAGAACCAGCCCAGGAGAGGCTTGGGCTTGGTGTGGACACAGATAAGTACCCCATATGTAACCACTGCATAGTAAATATACACTATAAGCAACTACCACTGGCCTTGAACAGGAGTGTATAGAGGTCATCTTTTACACCTCATGAACTTTAAGCCAATAATAGAGCTGGTTGCTCTGATGATAACCCTGCCTTGTATTCTTCTCTCTATATCACCTCTGTATGTTCAGATTTACTACAGACTGCTTCCTCATCAGAAACTCATTTAACGGTGCAACATAGCATCCTGCAAGGCAGCTCAGGCTAAACCCAAGAGAGAAAGTCCCGATACAACTCGTCGTGTCCACTTGGCTCTCTGTGGTGCAGGACCTCTACTCATCTCTGCCTCAGGTGTCTCTTCACCACCCTTCATAGTGCTGGGCAGGGACATGCTGCAATAACAAAGTCCTTCCAGGCCTCCCAGGGGAGCATTCAGCCAGAGGTCCATGCCTGTGGGCTGCAGGGCCACGGATGGCTGCCTGTTGTTAAACAGCTGCCACGTTTCACCCAAGCAGTGGCTGCGTTTTAGTGGAGGCTGGAAGTGCTTCCCCTGCCTGCACTGGAAAGCTCCTTTGGATAGTTTTTGATGACAGATATTATTACTATATTTAATTTTTGAAACTCCACTGGAAAAGTTAAGCACTTAAAGAAATCCCTAAACTTACTACATTCAGCTTTTTTCCTCATAAGAAATGAGTGGAGAGTTTGTGCTTTTAATTATTATCATCCTTCCTTGAAATTATAGGCAAGGCACTCAGTGACATTCGAAACATAAATTACTGGCCTGCAGCCTTGTGCTACTGTTTCCCTATCTCTCTGCCAGGGCTGCAAATCAATTTTCTGCATTTCTTTCAGATTTTCTGTATAAAATTGTGGAAAATAGCTGTTGGCACATGGCATTTTTCCACAATGGTTAGAACTATTGAATGGGGCTGTTACAGGCTGCCTTGAGAAGCCAGCCCCATTAAAATACCAACCTCAGAGGGATCAGAACGCTCTCTCAATCTGAATTTCATAATTTTTCCACAGAAAGAGTAACATAATTTTCCTTGGTTTTGTAGGTCCTGTAGCTTTGTTAAAAAACAAACAAACGAACAACAACAAACTGTCCCCTAATTTTTATTGCTCCTTGGTTCTTCTTTTCTAGTTTTCTTTTTCTCCCCACTTTGTTTTGTTTTGCTTAAGTTCCATCCACAATGCCCTCTAACCTTGGGTGGTGTCTGGAGGATTTGGTTTAGTTCTTGTTTCTCTACTCTGGTTTTGTCCAGGTTACTCCTTTACAAAGTGACCTGGAAATTCACCTGTTTAAAGCAATGATTATTCAGCCAGTAAAATGCTTTTCCCTCAAAACTGTCTCCAATATGTTTTCAGGAGATTCTGGCCATACAGAGACATCACTTTCTTACTGGAAGCATCTTTAAATCTATCCAGGCTGCCTTGGGATTTAAACCCATGGGGTGCTGGCCAACACCTTCAACTTCTGCTGATTTCTTAGGGTTTAGAGTCAAAGCCCACTAAGACCATTAAGGAAAAAAACGGTGAGAAATGACAGGAGCCTTTCAGTCTGTAAAGTGGACTTTCAACATTCGCAGTAGATTGTGTAGGATGAGTTGCTGGGAGGGAAATGGAGCATGGCTCTATACAAGGCTGCACAAGAGCTGAGAGTCCAAAGAACTGGAACAGCAAATTCCTGGATTTCCAAGGTAGAATTCTTGCAGCATCGTTGCTGATCTCATTGGCCTCGTCAAATTGCAAAGCTGGTTAAGGAAATAAAGGACAATGTTATAAACCTACTTACAGACAAGTTGTTTTGCTCAATATTGCAAAAGCTTAAAGAAATGAGGTCACATCTCAGCTTCTCCCTAAAAACTGGTTCTTCTAAAAACCCCTAGAGAGAGTTAGCTTCTGGGTTTTTGATTATATGTTTCATTGTAAGGTGGTGATGTCACATTGTACATGATAAAGTGAGGGAACCAAGCTTGGGATGAGAGTGGTGGAAGCTTGCTGGTTTAATCCAGGTCTGGGTACTTCATATACATCTTTCTATAATTTCAGAAGTAAGAATTTGAGGTTGGAATATCTTGCTGCTGCCTGGCCTGATGCCTGTTTTGCCAGGGCAGGAGGAACTGCTGCAATAGTGTTGTAAAAGAATTGTTTCAAAAGGGAAAACTGAGTTAACCTCTGGGTGTTTCAGCTAGTGCAGGGTAATGAATTGCTATCTTCATTAACAGAAAGAATGCCAAAGAGGCTAAATGAGTCAGAACAGGCAGAGACACAATCCTTTAATGAGTTGAACAGGAGCTGGTTTGTAATGTGAGGTTATTGATAATCCAGGGTTTATATAACAGCGTGATTCTAGGTCAGGGAGCAAAAAA
The DNA here is from genome assembly GCA_013401335.1 of Brachypteracias leptosomus. Taxonomy (NCBI): domain Eukaryota; kingdom Metazoa; phylum Chordata; class Aves; order Coraciiformes; family Brachypteraciidae; genus Brachypteracias; species Brachypteracias leptosomus. Next base: position 2,303,683 of record VYZX01023152.1, on the reverse strand, counting down.
CACACACTCCTATATACACACACTCGCTGGCGCGCTGTAAGATGACACACTCTTCTAACAGATGGCTTCAGCCTGGGCTAAGCATGTGCACTCAGGAAAGATGACCTTTTTTTCAGCAGGGTAAGTCCTCCTGCCTGCTTTTGCACCTCAATGTGTAGGGCAGATGTTGATTTTTTTCAGTGAGCACTTTTGCAAAGGATCACCTGGGCTACCATGGACTGGAGCAGTTTAATTCACCCCACGAAACTCCATATTTAGAGATTTGGGGTTTTTTTAGAAACACCACAAACATCTTTTCTGCAGCTTGAGAAACAAGTCTCTTATTTTGCTGACTTCCTGCATGTGTACTCAGGGTTTGACACCTGGTCTGGTGTCAAGGAGCTGGATCTGGAAGTGAGGGAACCACACAGGGTGAAATAACCATTGTCTCTCAGCTCTTGCTCAGTCTTGCTACTGGTGGGTTTATATTGCTAAGGAAGGTGGTTTGCTTTCCCAGCGAAGCAATACTAATGGTCAAAACAGTTCTATCATTACAAAAAACCCCCTTTTTAATAGTACAGCTAATTTCCCTTTTTGCTTAATAACCTGTTTAGTAACAGTATAACATCATCGAAGGGCAATTATGTTCCTCCAGCAGTGTCAGGATGCCAGTGCTGAGGGGATGCTGGCTGCGAGTCCAGACCTTCCCCTGGTTTGCTGTCCCGACCTCAGTCGTTCTGCAGGAAGCAGTTTCTACAGGTCTGATGACTGTGCAGGTTGTCAGCACTGCCCATGGCACACCTGCCAGAACTGTCTGCTCTGCTGCTAATGGCTCTGTAAAAGTCAATTTATGATAGTAAAGAAAACTGGAAACATTGTAATTCTGAGTTCCCTAGTCAATTGTGGCTTAAGCAGCCTACCTTAAATTCCCTCCTACAGCATTCCCTGAGAACCCTTAGATTCCCAGGTTTAATTGTGGTCTCCATACAGACAAGCCTATTATTGAATAATATAAAGGAAACTAAAAGATCATCTGGAAGAATGTCAAGAGTGACAGCTCCTTAGTCCATGAGTGGCAATTTTAACCATATCTGTATGAAGTTGAAGGCATTTTCATCCTTTGAATTGTCTGGTTTTGTTCTATTTTTTGTATGCATTTATTCAGGGTGGGATTTTTTTCCCAGGTAGTAGAAAAACCTCCAGATAAAGATGAATATGCTCACCAATGTCAGCCTAACACCAAGGCTCAGATCTGTTGCTTTCTCAGTACTGGTTATATTCAGTGACTGCCATTAAATGACAACTGCTGGTGAAAACTTCCCATTTTTTCATAGAGTTGCTACTTGTGGAGTCTGGCAGCAGCTTTGCAGAAGTGGACATCACAGTTGCTATTGTTCACATTTAAGAAAGTTACAGCTGAAGAGCAGACACTGTGAATATCAAAGACTAGAACTAAGTTCTGGCTTCTGTCGCTACCACTCACAGAGGACACAAAGTGAAACAGAGGAAGAAAAACATTTAACAACTACAGGTGACCCATGGAGAGGTTTTGAAAGGGTGAGCGGTGATGTTTGAGCCTGCTGCAGGTGTTGAGCTGCTTGGAGAAGCAGCACAAGTGTCAGCATGCACAGGTGCCAGTAGCTGGAGAACCGCGGTGCCAACTTCAGCGTGCACGAGCAAAGCCAAGGAGCTGAGGTGCAGCACAAAGAGGATCTCTGCAACAACCCCCGTGTGAAGGAGGCTTGCAGTTCCTCAGCATGCACAGATAATGCTCTTTCATTGCTTTTTCCAAAGTCAGCTTTAGCGCAGCTGTAAAAAAGGGATAGGGTGTTGCAACAGGAGGATTCTGCCCCCATCCTCCTAATCAGTGGTGGTGGTGCTGGGAAGAGGTTCCTAGAAAGCACAGGACTGAGCCAAACATACAGCTGAAATGGTGTCCCGTTGCATTGGCAAGAACAGTGATTGCATGTCATTGCACTCCCAGCATTCATAGCACTAAAATAGCAGGAATTTTCCCTTCTTGAACAAAATGATATATTCCTCCCTCAGCGATGGAAAGGAAACAATGGGGAAAGAAGATCAGGTTTGCCAAGAGGAGTGCATCCCTTTCATTGCAGTGTTCTCCCTGACACATTAAAAATGTCTAATAATTATAGAAAGGAACTAACAAGTGCTTCACAGTTTGGAAATAAAGTCAAAATATTTCTGACAAACATTTTTCTACCAGAAAGAATCAAACCTCTGTTTTCCTGAAAACAGAACTGAATTAATGGCAGTGATTTTGGACAGATTACTCAGGTTAAAGCAGCAAGAAAAATGCCAGGAAATGTCTGTATCAAACTCTAGAGGTCCTGAGTTCTTCTGATCTTCTCCCAGTGACTTGAATAAAGTATCTGGGTTCATTTCTAAGTGCCGTGAAGAGTTCTGGCATCATGTGGGTTGGAAACCCAGGCTTTTGAACAGGGGAAAAATAAATTACAATTTGAGAATGAAGCTCATTGTAAGGCCCAAAAGGCATTTTCCATAGAGTCTTGCAAGCCTGGAGACAGTCCTACTGCCCCAATTTCCATGTTCCTATTCCTTCTGCTGCATGAATGCACTACTCACGTGTTTGCTGTGTCTCATTTAGTTGCACAAAAGTGAGTGGGTGAAATAGTTTAGATGAAAGAGAGTGTGTGGCAAGAGATCAAGAAAATAATTACTGCTGTGATCCACTGTTGGAGCTAAAAAATCTCAATTAAGGGAGAAGATGAGCAGGAAAAGCTGTTGGAAGGAAAGAGATGTATATGTATGTGTACACACACACTCATACACTCCCGCTCCTTCTTATGTTTTCAAGGAATACTCTTGAAATTAGTCCAAGTCCTTTGGCTACAATCCCCTCCTCACCCTAGAGTTACTTTGGTTTCTCAGAAACTTCAGGAATTGTTTCAGATCTTGCTTTGCACAGAGGTTTTACAGCATCTTCCAGGTTGATTATTCACACTTCAGTGGGGAGTAGGGTGTGTCGACTTAACACAGATCTGTGGAGACTTCACAACTGCAGGTATCTGCTCTTTTTTAAGCAGTGTACTTGAACAGCAAGCAATTTTTTCATTGAGGATGCTACATGGGGCTGGTGTGGCTAGGAAGAAACTCTCCTTGCCTGACGTGATTTTATGCCTCTTTCCTGGGGTATCTGGTGACCATGACTCTTCCTAAGACAAAATGGACTGTTGGGACAATATCTAATGACAGCTGTTATCTCATAAGCATTAATGCTCCAAGATCTGACTGGGAGATGAGGGTGTGGGGCATGCCCAGGGTGCTTCTATCAGGGGGGAGTGTTCATAGGGATGGAAAACTACAGACAGTGAGAGTTTCACAGGTCAACTTGGTAAAAATGTGAGGCTGGTGTGTGCTATAGATGAGGCTGTGAACGCCTGCACTGGAGGGTTCTCCTTTACCATTAGTCAGCTAACCCAGAGTGGTCGGGTGTGAACCAGGGCACAGAACTGCTCCGTGCATAGTAAGTAAGTTGTATTTAAACTGTTGGTTTATCTGCTAATGCAATGGCACATAAATCTTTCACTCGCAAAGGTTTGGTTAGCCTTCTTGGCTGAGAACAGCCATTCATTTTGCAGCAGAGATCACATGTGCCCTTAAACTGTGCTTTTGAAACATTGACACCCTGCAGATGTGTCAGTGCAAACTGCAGAATTGCATCTCTTCCCCTTCTGGTTCTTCTTGGCGTGTAAATCCCCATTTCACTTGTTGCGTAGTGACACCTTCTGTGTGTTCTCAGCCATGGTGAGCCCCAGGCAGCTTGGCCATCTCAGAGGTCAGGCACAAGGCACAGCAGTGGCAGGGAGCATGGGTGGCTTGCTGGGACCACAGCTTCCACCAGACCTGTATGACAGACCCTGCACTCACACGTGCTTCATGCAGAGTGGATGGTGGCAAACAAAGAGGATATTTTTGAAGACAGGTGATGTGAAGCAGTCTGTCTGCCCCCATCATTTTCCCCCACAAAAAACATGGAGAGGATTTTTCATGCAAATAAATATCAATACTTCACATTTTCCCCCCTGATCTTCCCAGGTATTGAAAGAGTACTTTGATGTGACAGTCACCACTGCTGGAGTGTGCAAGCTCTGAGTGTCAGTCCTTCTGCTAAGGAGCCTCAAGCAAGCATACTGAGGGAAAATAAGTAAAAATCCAAGCTGCCATTAAGTAGAAGGGAGTAGTGGAGGGGAGATTTAGGTTAGATGTAAGAAAGAAGTTTTTCACTCAGAGGGTGGCTAGTCACTGGAACAGGTTGTAGATGACACAACACTGGAGGTGTTCAAGGCCAGGGTGGACAGGACTTTGAGCAACCTGGTCTAGTGGGTGGTGTTCCTGCCATGGCAGAGGTATAAGGTCCCTTCCAACCCAAACCATTCTATGGTTCTAAGCAATCGTTGTGGGTGCTTCTGAGCATGGAGAGCTCTCTGAACTCAAAACTCTATATGACGAAAAGTTAATTGAAACGCTTAAAAGATGGTATGTGTGTAAGTGTACCCCAGAGCTGGTGTCAGCATGAAAACTACTGCTCCACTAATGCAGCCTTAAATGCACATATGTGAAAAATACAGGATTAGGATGACTGTGGGGAATTAGTACCTGGAAAAATGGGATGTAACAAAAGTTGTAACTCATGCCATTCATACTTTCTGTTGGTGGAAGTTTGTCTCAATTTCTGCCTAGCATGCCTTGTATTCGTTACTTCTATGCCATTAGAGACTTCACTTCATGCTCACAGCAGTAATGGCAGAAAATTAAAACCTTAAAAAATTGTGTCAAAGATACAATAGAAAACAGAGTGTTGCAAGCTCCCTAAGTAGGTTCAGTCAGGTTTTTCTTTCTCTTCTGGGAAACTCCTGCCTATACATGGCTATTGCAGCTGGCGAGGCTGTGGTGATATACATGTGGGTGGTTCAAGGTGTGGAACGATGTCACCGTTCCAGTTAGAACATGCTGATCATGGTGTCGTATCAAAGGAAACCACTGGCAAAATGACTGTCAGCTGAACCCTGTGCAAGGGAACATAATGGTTGTATGTATACATCTCATTTGAATATCCATGTGGCTTCTCGCATTCCCATACCTGTCTGCAGAAAGGGAGGGAGGAGACCCTCACATGTTGATATGATCTCATTCCAGGACACCCCATGCAGAGGGAAAACATTTCTTTTAGCCTCTGCATGGAGTTACACTTATCCCTGAGTCTGCCAAGGAGGACCCCCAGTGCTAACTGTGTTTATGCTAGATTCCATACCATACTGCTGGCCTCAGGAGCACAACCAGGTAGGAACAACTCCTGAGAGTCGTTTGTTTCTCCTGCAAAAGAAGCTGGACACCTCTGATTTTTAGCACAGAGTGTTGCCACCTGAAAAGGGCTTTCTTTATTCTCCCTGTCGTATGGGTTGCTGGCAGGAGTGGTGCCATGTGATAATTTCACTGTGCAGTAAATGTGAGTGGAAATGTTTACCCACACAATGTGCCTTGTGCCCTTACAAGCGTGGAGTGAGGGGTGTGCGAGGAGCAGGGCTTTGTGTCACACCATGAACCCACAGCACACTGACAGCATTGCAACGCCTAACTCACACAGGTTATCACGGGTGACAGGACAGCTCCTGTGCCTTTGGTCCCCTCTTAGAGCAGTGGCTGTCACCTTTTCTGATCCCTGTGATCCCCAAGGTATTTTTCAAAGGAGTTCCTGATTATGAACTGCTTTTCCTGGTTACTTTGAGCAGATATTTCAGGACTAGGCCAAGGATCCAGAGAGGTTTACAAATCCCACATGGCTTTAGAGACATGGTACAAAGTCTCACCCTTAGTTTCCCATGGATCTAGTCTGACTGACTCCAGCTGAGGATCTGGCTGTTAACTTCTACTCAGAAACTAACCATGAAATATTATATGGGAAGAGGCAACAATTATAAACCATCACATCATTCCAATTGTCTTAATAAGTCTAAACCTGTGAGATGCCAACCAAATTTCTTTTCCATTCGCATCCATGGGAAGCAGAAATTCCTTGCACCTTTCAGCACTTCACAGTGTCAGGACCTTCCACCATCAGAACAATGGGCTATGGTTTTCTGTCTTTACACTTTCCAAAAGCAGATGTGCTGTGCCACGTATTTCCAATTACTAAAGAGGATTAAAAATCTGGGTCTGGGATGTGAGTCATGGAGTTCAAAGTAAGTCCAGGACTGAAATTTCTCCAACACTCAGGAGCATTTTGGCTTGATCTCATCAGGCCTGAAATTCCATTACTTTACCCTCCCGTGCAAATAAGCACTGCAATAACGTCAGTCACTGCTAACACAGCTATTACTTGAATAAAATGGTTCATTTGTTTTAAAGACCTAAATCAACACTCAATCCATATATTCTAAAAACAAAGCAACCAAAGGACACGTTACATGGCATGAAATCTGATTTTGGGAGGTCTCTGCTCTGGTGTTTTCTGAAGTCACCAGAACTCTTTGGCTGGATTCTTTCCATACAAACCACTCACTCCCTCTTACCGTGCAGGCAGCTCTGCTTCAGCAGGTGACAAAGTGAACCTGGGCACCCAAAGACCAATGGCATGGCTGGGAGGGCACTCACACCAGGGTGAAATAACCACAGAAATCTGAATGATGCTTTAAATCCCCCAATCCCTAAATCATATGTTTCCATATGTGAATATATATGATGATCATCTTCATGGTATGTGTGTGGGGAGGTGGTGTGAAAGCAGCAGGCTCAGAGCAGTTTTAACGAAGGTTCATCTGAGGTAAGGCAGTAAGCTAAAGGCCACATGTTGCTTTTATTGCAATTTTCCCCCTCGCCATTCGGAGCCAACGGTTCCCTCGGAGCCCTTCGTGCCTCCACACACACACTGGCTGCACAGACACACAACAGGCATGCGAGGCTTCCCCGCCGAACGCCTTTAATATTCTCTCTGTGCTGGCATGCTCTTGTCTTGCTTCATAAAACCTGTTGAAAGCCAGTCAATTCATTAATCTTTTGCCAAGAGATGTTAAATGCCAAACAGGGAAAGACGATAATGACTTGACAGTTCATAAGGAAGGGCCTGATCCTGCAAGGTGCTGAGAAATGGGAGCCAGAGGGAAGAGGAGGGTGCTTGGCAGGCTGCAGGATTGATCCCTTGCACATTTGCTGCTCTCCCTCTGTCCTGGCTTGGTGCACAGCTTCCAAAGTGAAGCCAGGAAGGCAAGAGCATATGATGAAGCCATGACCATGATGTTGTCCTCTGAGGAGGTCCCTGCAGCCTCTTCAATGTGACACACACCCCGACATAGTTTGTAACAGGGGCGTTAGCAGGATTGATGCTTCAAAGTGCACAGGGAGAGGAGAAATAGGGACAGCTCGGTCCATTGCCAATGTGAAGCCAGCTCTTCTCTGCTCCCGTGGCTGACAGATAAAGCCCTGGCAGTGGAAACTGCCAACCATTTGCAATGAGTAATCACCTGCACTGCCTGGTCCAGCTTTAATCTGCACGATCACCAGTGCCGGGGCTGCAGGTGATGCTCGGGGGCTTGGTGCAGCTGAGACTCTGCAGCTTCGATGCCTCTTCTCTGCTTCACATCCAGGGCGCTGGGGAGGGAGGAGGAAGCAATACTGCCAGCCTCGGGCGATCAGGCAGTGTGAATCAGGCTGCAAAAAGACAATGAGCTTTGCTGAAAGCTTGTAGGTTTAGAGAATAATAATTGTCGAAGCCTTTTGATTTGAATTTTAGGTCCTGAGATTTTAGGGCTCAGATTTTTCAGCTTTTTTCAGCGTCATGGTGGAGGTTATAACTGTTTAAAGAAACCAGGAGAAAATGAGATCTTCACATGGTTGCATGACTCAAGGAGCTGGAGCTTTATTAATGAAACTGCAGTTATCACAGGACTTGCATTAAGCTAATCAGAGTGGATATCACTGAGGTCAACCACAGTTTCCGAAAGGTCCCACTGGTTCCAGGGCAGTTTAACGATGCTAAAGTGATGCACTAAAAATCAAGTACACCCAGCCTGCTTGCTGTACAGAGGAAGTGGATCAATACTGAATTAGAGGTGGATAAACTGCATTTAACTATATTTAACAATACCACTGATAGCACTTAAACTTATTAGGTATCAATTATCCCTCAGTTTCACAGCAGCTTGCCTCCATCTCGTATCTGCAGCATTTGATTGCTCCGGCCAGAGTCTGTGGCAGAGCTGATGGTTTTCTGTCCCTCAGCTGATGAAATCAGAGTCTAATTTTGTGGAAACTTTTTTTTCTGAGTCATTCATTAGTTTTAAATCCCCCAAAACGAAGCCAAGCTGGTGCGTACCATTTTTTCTGAGTTGAAGTGTTGTTCCCAGCTTAGTACTTAGGCATCATCTCCAGTTTGAAGATAGAGGAAAAAACTTCATAGAAAAACTGTCTTGGTGGTTTGTAGTTACCATGAGCTGACAGGCTTCCTCAGGAAGCTGCAGTTTTCTGTGATGGGGACTAGGAACAGAGATCCTGCAAACTTTGCAAAATGATTCCCTTGAACATACGTGGTGTACAAGGCACCACATGGCCCATCCTTCTCCTTATGTTAAGAGTGCCAGTCTCTTCACTGAAAACAAGGTTGGTCTTTGCTGGGTTTTTTGCATATGCCTCTACCCTGATTGAGCATTTTTCATTGCATGCACTTTCTCTCCTCACTGAAGGAGAACCCCAATTTCAAAGAGTGCCTCGGTACTAATGGAGCCACCCTCCAGGGAATTGTCTTCACTACTTCCCACTGTTGGCATGTTTGGTGGCAGAGGGGTGGGTGACGGCATGGCTGAAGCTCATGGCCCATCCTGACTCTCTGCAGCTCTCTGTAGCACATGAAAGTCATGGGTGCAGGATCCTTGCAAGTCTTTCCAAAGGCTGTGTCTGAAATGAAAGATATCTCATCAGGGATATCTCAAGGGATAGCAACTTGAAGTTTAAACTGAGTCTACCTCAGCGAAGGATGGGAAGAAGATGGGGGGGCATCTTTTCCTGGCCCTGACTGATTCCTTGGTGGAAGCATGAAGAGGTCCGGCACTCAGGCATCTAGAGATCATGACTCATCTCAAAAATAGTTTGTTTTACAGTAGGTAAAGCAAAAGACAGGGACTGGGAGAGCATCCAAATCACCCGTAGACAGGCCATCTCCTTGATTTGAACATAAAGAGCGTGTTTCTTCTGAAGGATGCTCTGCTAGCCCAGATCTCTTCTGCTTGGTCCCCTTGCAGGAAGGGCTTTCCTGCCTGGTGCCAGTGCTCAGAAAGGAGGGAGGTTTTGTGGCAGGAGCAGGCAGTGCTGCTGGAGCCCAACACTAAGAAAAGCAGAAATACTCTCAGGTTATAGAGGATATAACAGATTCTTTTCTGTTCCTTCAATCTATGGGCACAGCTGGGGTCTGCCTCTGGTGCACCCAGACATGCCAAACCTTCAGTTGAGGCTTTGGGCAAGCCGGTGATTCCCCTCTCTCCACATGGAGCATGTTCCTGCAGACATTGAGGCAACAGAGCGGGAGGGTTCCCCTGCCTGGGTCTGCACCGAGGCGCTGCCGGTGTCTTTTGCTCCGCATTATTTGGGAACACCTCTTTGGCTGGCAAGTGTGGAGTAGGGAGGGCGGCTGTGGGGGATGCACTGGACTGCAGCCAGAAGGGCTGTAATGCCACGGAGCAGCCTGGCTTTCCTGGGTACACCCTGTCTTGCAGCTATCTGCAGTGAGCGAGCACAGAGCCTCCGCTCGGCCTCTTTCTGGCAGACTTGTTTATCTGGGTGTTACATTGCTCGAGGCCAAGGCTTAGTTTCTGTTGTACTTGTGCCAGTGTACACAGCCCTGGCAGCTTTCGGCACATGGGAGGAGTGTCATTTTATCCCGAGTCTCCTTCGGGAATTGATAACTGTTCAACAGAAGATCAGTGGGAGGATGGAGCGACTGGAGGGGTCCCAGCTTGGGGGGAACGTGCCCTGGGAGCAGGAAGAAAAGGCTGGACAGAGAGTGTATGAGTAAAATCTGAGGTGCTTTAAATTTTTATTTTTATGATTTGGTGGTGGTGGTGGTTAACTCCAGACTAGGATTAATGAATCCCCTGCAGCTATTCTGCTTTGACTAGATCTGGCAAAGATTATATTAGAGAGAAAGGGAGTGGGGGGGATGGAGGAAAAAAAAGCACCACTTATCAGCATGCTTATACAGATGGGAGCTAAAAGGTGTAACCTGATGAGACATCTTTCATTTCAGACAATGCAAGCCCTGCACAGTCCCTCTGGGTCTCTTAAACAGAGATATAATAAGCTCTTTGGAGCCTCCCAAAAGTACATTGTGCTATGGAAAGTGTTAGGAGCTAATTATGCAGCAGGCTGAAGAAGCCAAAGCACCAGGCTGAAACTGAGAATAAGTTTTGTACCCAAAGCAGCTCTGGAAAGCACAGCTTTGCACAGCGGGACGTAAAGACCCAGATTTCCCTTCTTGCCATGCAGTGAGCATGCACATCCACAGTGCAAGGCAGATGCTTTTTAGCTTGGCCAGTCTCATAAGGACGTAGGTCTTGGGACGTTTTTGAGCAGTCTTCAGTGCAGCAGAGGCACGGCTTCTGTGCCATTGGCAGATCGACTGCAACAGGATCAGTTGGAAAACTTTAGGTGAAAAAATATGAGCAGTTTCACAAAGAACCCCCTGTGCTGAAATCAGCCCCCCCTGCCTTGACTGATTGGGACCCATGAATTTTGCAGAGTGCTTTTGGTTATGTAATTTTCAAACATGACTAAAGCAGCAAGGCACCAGGTGAAAATTAGGAGACTAATATTTTTAATGTTCAGAGTTTCTGGTGGCAGTGAAACATAGAAGAGATTCAGGGAAACCTGCAGACTCCTCTGCACCCAGTTCACATCTGTTCACAATTCACTGCTACCAGCCAAACAATTAAAAACAGCAACCTGTTTTATTAGCTGTCACATCCCATAAAATACTTCAGGGCCCTTCATCAGCAGCTGACACCCTGTCAATAACAGCTCTCTGGGTTAAAAAAAATGTTCACAATGTTATTTCAATGTCTGGCTCTCAGAGGTTTATCTCCAGTGCCCATCATAGGAGTATTCAAGCACTAAATGCAAGGTTAACAACTTTACAATTAAGGATGTGACAGATATATAGACACTGATTTTCATCCCATCCTGAGTTTGAGAAATACAGGTCTTACAGGCTGAATTCTTCCATGGCTGGTCCTCCAAGGAGCGGTGCATGGGCTGAGCTTTGGGCAGACAAGTGGCTGGCCTTGGCTTCAATGGGAGGTAATGAGATGAAAGCCCAGAGGGACACCTCTCCCTGCTGAGAGATGGGGAAATTGAGGGATGGCGGTGGAATGCTTCTCCTTAGTTTTTATAGTCTAGGAAAAGAGAAGATGGGGTGAAGATATTACGTCATTGCACAAAAACCAGTGGTGAGAGGCCCAGGTCCATAAATGTATTTAGGAGCATAACGCTAACCAGAATAGGGAGGCACAGGCATTGATGGATCTCTGTACCAGGTACAGATAATTTCTGCATGATAAGGATGAGATATGGCTCTGTTCAACCCTGTAACAGTTTGTGGATCTAACCACTCATTTCATGAAAGCTTCACGGGACAAATATGCCCAGGATACTCAGATGCTGCCCTTGCCCTTGGTTGTGGCACTGCTGTCACTGCATTCATGAGCTCATGGGACACTGCGTTGCTGTTGTGAAGCCCTGGCAGTCCCCATCCTGCTACTGCTGCTCCGCTCCAGGAACTGCAAAGTGTTTAAGGCATCCAATCTGAAACAGATTGATCCCTTCAGCACAATCCTAAATCTGCCGAGGCTGCCAAATTCTGCCTTTTTTTACCTCCCACGGGAACAGGGAGACTTCCCACAAACTTTCCTTTCTGAAATGTGTTTTTCAGAGTTTTAAAAAACTGCCTTCACCTACGTTTGAGACTATGGTGCCCAAGGCTGAAATAAAAGTAGTCAAGTTTGAAATCAGCATTTTGAAAACACAAAGACTTACCAGCTCTGGTTTTTAGAACTGAAGATGTGAGTGACCATGTTCTGAAAACCATGTTCTGAGTGACTTGGGAGACATTTTGTACTTTTTCATATAAAAGAAAAGGTTGCACTCCCATTTTTTTTTAAATGCAAAGCCAAATGCAGTCTAAAAGTCAAATGTTTGTCATGTTCTGCATGCTACACAGCCACAGAGTGATGAGCTGTGCTCCACGGAGCTCGCAGTTTAAATGGACCAAAGAGAGATGAAATATCATGTCCAAGATCAAACACTAACTTGGCGGCCAGAGCTGTGAATGGAGCCCAGGCTCTTTGATTCTGAGCTCCTGGCCTATTCATTCCAGCCATCTCTCCTGACACGTTCTTTCATTTTCCATCCAGGCCTTATTTTTCAGGAGGTAACGTTACATCCAGTGCTGCTGTTTCAGTGCACAGGTACTTTCGATCTGGCAAAAGATAATTTGTGATTAAATCAGCTGGGATCAAACAAAGGGAAAGGAGAAGGAAATCAGATATCCAAATCCTGTTAAACACCTCCCGAGTGCCAGGAGCTGGCAATTTGTAACCGATCGCTGCTCCTCTGATCTCACAGGGGCTGCAGCCACGTCCCTGAGCTTTGAAGGGGGCCTGTGGCACCATATATGTTTCAGGATAAAAATCAGTTATTTGTTTGCAATGCTTTTGGTTTCACAGATCTGTTTTCAGATGTATTTTCAGCCTTCCCACAGCATGGTTATCTAGTATGGGGGAAACCTGTGGGTCAAATTCTGCCCAGGGCTGCCAGCACAGTTTGCTCTGTCATCAGGTGTAGCAGTGTAAGCATAAGCAAAGGCAGGGTTTAGATCTGAACGGAAGAATTAGGCTTGTATTGGTTTTGTTCTATATGGAGATTTTTGTCATGCTTTTAGATTATATTATTCCTGGAAATTATCCCAACTGAAATGTGATGTTTTGATCCTATTTCACCTACTAGGGATCATGACTTGCTTTCAGTGAATGGCAGTTTCTTGGTCACTTCTCATCATGACTCTGTGTTTTCCAGAGTAGATATGGAGCCTCAGAAAGTAATTTCCATCTCAAAAATGCTGGGGTCAGTTTGGTATAGCAGACAGTGATTTAACATACAGACCTTCATGGCTTCACCTTGTTCCAAACTTCCCTACATGACTATAGATAGAGCCTGTGTATCTGAGCCCCTAACCAGCTTCAGGGTGGCATAGAGCATGGCGCACACTGCTTTAATAGCAGGATGGAGGTGGAATGACACTGTTTTCCTCTCCGTAGCAGAGGACCTCATTTAATAGGATCATGATTTTCTCCTGGTGTACGCTTGTGTGCTTGCAGTTGCATGCTGTTGCTCACATGCTTGAAAAGAGCCAGAGCAACTGGCTGTGGTGAGAAAAAGCAGATGAAAAAAAAAAAATCCTGGTACTGGGGAGGTTCTTCAGGAAGACAAAAAAAAGAAAAAAAATTACTTTGGCTGTAGATGTTTGCAAAATGCCACCTCAAGCTCTCTCAAGCGCAGATTCCGTGGTGTAACTTCCCTGATCCCAGAGGAACACATGTGGTATCAGCCCTCTACTCCTACCGACAGTTTCAAAAGATCCTGAAGGAAATTTCAATGGGACGTGAAATTTTTTCCTTTGGAAATCACAGCTTGTATAGTATATTTTCTGTCACATTGTGCTCAGCCTCAGCATTTCTATTTGAAAAAGAACAACAGAGGGAATAACACGGGTAAACCTTGGGCAAGTCTTTGAAACTCTAGGCCCTTGGTGATCTTAGCAGGTGAGCTGAGATGAATCGAGCTGCTCCACCAGGCATGGGGCACTCGCTCTTTAAGAAGCTCACTGGACTGCGGGAGCAGAAGAGGCGGGTGGCAGAAAGTGCTCTTTGATATAACGATATAACGTCCCCTCTCAAACCTCAGGGAGCCCCGTCTCCTAATATTATTCTTTCTTCATTTTCAATTCAAACCAAAAGTGAAAACAGAAAGAAAATAACTCTCTTTTCTCTCCTTGCTCACTTTCCCCCCCCTCTCCCCTCCCGCTGCTGCGACGGCAAAGGGAGGGGGAAAGAAGAGGGGCTAGAGCCACTTAGATCAGTTTCATGCACAGGAGAAGCAAGACAGGAATTATTTTTCTTGTTAGCCTTTTTGTGAGAAGACAGACAACCCTTTCAGCCCAAATACAATATTGTAATTGCTCATATTCAACTGACAGAGGTTCCCAGATGAGCTCCACTGAGGCGTCATTTACTAATCTGTCATGTTCTATAGCACCCGGCACAGAGCGCTGTAAAAGTGTCTTCTTCTCTTTAAGTTATTTATATAGTTGGCTGAAAGCGCTTTGCTTGTACAAACTAGAAACTATTAGATTAGACCAGCGGAGACAGCCAGAGGCAATCTTTTTAACAAAGTGAGTGGGATTCAAAGTAGGGTTGGAAAGCAAATATTATTTCACTGGAAGTCTATTAGAGGTAGTTCCCTGGATAACAAATAAGTGCTTTGTTAGCTTAGCTTGAAGAAATGCACCGGTCAGGTTGGCAGCAGCTGGGGTCTAATGGTAAGCTGTGTGATAGCAGATGATAATTCTGTGATCAGTGCAACACGTAAGCCAATTTTGCTCCCCCTTCCTTCATAGCCTGCCACATCCCTGGGTTTACTTATTTAAAGTGCATGTCAGAACTTAGCAGCTGGGGATAACTCCGTTTGTTTTAAAACTTCTCATCATAACACACACGCTCACATATGAAAAGAAAACATATGTAAATTCAGCCTATCAGAAAGCAAATATTGTTCTCACCAGGGAAGGCTAAAAGGTTCTCTGTGTTGGAGAGTTTCAATAAAAGTGGAATCTGGGCTCAAACCAAGTTTTAGATATAGAGCTCATTACAACAAGCAGAAACTCAGAGTCTCTATCAGGTGAGATTAAAGCAGATTCATAAAAATATGCAAAACCGGTCATAGACACTATTAGCTGCTAATTCTGGAAATTATCACTTGCATTCAAGCCCTGTGACAGCTGCTTTCAAGGATGGATAGCATGATTTTGCTTTGGTAGAGGATAAAATGTCTCTGTGCTGTAAATCTGTATAAGAGTGATTCCTAAAAGCAGAAACATGTCTGTATAACACCTTGGGATCTATTTCTTTCTATGAGAGGTGCTCCATCCATGTAAGAGATTGTTTTTATTTATTATTAATAACCACTTGCCTGCTTGGAAATTCCCTGTTTGGCGCTTCCCAACTGAGGGATTAAAAATCAAAAATTATAGTTTCCTGTGTAGCAAGGTGGATAAAAGTCAGTCAAACCATGGGATGGATAAAATGCTAATGGGCAGATGATGAACTTTCACAAAGCAAAATGCTGATTGTTTCTGGTGGCAGTC
This sequence comes from Brachypteracias leptosomus, assembly GCA_013401335.1. Lineage (NCBI taxonomy): Eukaryota > Metazoa > Chordata > Aves > Coraciiformes > Brachypteraciidae > Brachypteracias > Brachypteracias leptosomus. Next base: position 2,288,259 of record VYZX01023152.1, on the reverse strand, counting down.
TGGAGGGCTAGAGACACCAGAAGGCTTCCCAAAAGGCCAATACTCAACCCCATTCCTTGTATCCACATCCAAGACTGGCTCCAGGCTGGACACAACAGGAATGCTGGGCTACCCAAAGGAGCCAGAGAAACCATGGCCCTGTGTCCTGCTTGGTTGCACTCAGAAGAACTGGATTTTCCCTTGGGAAATGCATGACACAACCTGTTCAGGGGGTACAAAAAGGTTTTCTGCTCCATGTAGCTGCTGGAGCAGTTGGACTTGATGGTGGGAACTGCACTCTGTCTTTTTCTAAAGGGAATGGTTGTGCCACCCAGGGCTGTGCATGGTCTTTACCCAACAGTTACCCTTTCAAACTCCAGTCATGTTCAATATATATATCCCAGAGGCAGATTCATCCCCAGGGTGAATATAAACCCCCTCCCTACGACCTCTCCACATCCATCCAGTCTTCTCCATCCCAGTGGGCTGGAGGATCACTAATTAATTAATTCTTGGATGCTCCACAGCCTGTCTTTGGCTCCCTGTGTTTGATATTTGGGACTGACAACACAAATCTGTGCTGGAAACCCGTAAGTTGCCAACTCTGCAGTAAGAGAACAGGTAACATGGATATGCTGAAGCTCAAGCTTCAAGTTCATTCAGGCAAGCTGTTGAACAGATAAATCTCCATTTAGCTTGTCTTAAAAAGCCAGCTGAAAAAGATGCTTTTACCAACACCCTCCAATGTCTCACTAAGACTATTTACTCAACCTCCAAAACTCATACAAGTTGATAATTAGCTGGACCCTGTCCCAGGGCAGCCAACACTTACTCAGAGGAGAAAGTGCAGAACTTGCCCAGCCTGCTCCCACTCCAGCACTGTTACATGCTTTTTCTGGAGAATCATTTTACTTTCCTAGCCCTGCTTTAAAGCTTTGAGGAAGTTTGTCCATTTGCCCTCCCCCATCCCTAAAAGGGAAAATGAAAAAGGAAAGCCAAAGGAAAAAAACCAAAGACAGCAGCTTTCAAAGAGGAGACTTGTTTTTGGATTTTTTTTTTTCCTAGGGAAGGAGAAAGAGTGAGAGGTTTTATAGAGGCAAAACACAGTGGGAAATCCAGTCCAGAGTTACCTACAAGTTGTGCAGGTGAAAACCACCATCTACTCATTAACACTCCTCAGCGAGTTAAAAAGCCAGGGATTCCCAGGGACACACCTGGGTTTTACCTTGCCAAAGGAGTGGGAGGAAACAAGGTCCCCTCCCAAGCCCAAATCTCTCCTACGCGGTGGCATTGTCCCAATTCTTCCGTCTGCCAAGGATCCTAAGTGTGAATCCCTTCCATTCAGCACTCACCTCCAGCAGCTCTGCTCCCCAGTAATGAGGGGTTAGCCTCACTGGGGCTGGAAGCAGGCAGCTAAACTGCAGCTGCTTTGATCGTCCCTCTCCACTCTTCCTGCAGGGCCATATTTTCCTAAGGGGGAAGGGGGAGAGGGTGCAGCCGTGTCACTAACTCCCTCTGGAACAAGCCAGGCGAGTCTTTTATCTGTGGGGAGGTTTCGCTCTATTTAGGAGGATTAAGGCTCCTCCAGTTTGACTAGAAGCCCTTGCCCGCTGATAAAAATGCATTTCAATAGCTTAGCACACCTGGCTCAGGGCACTGTAAGTACCTGCTGAAGTGTATGTGTGTCAAAAGCATCCTATGGGTGCTGGCAAACCCATGGCAGATGGCAGTGACTTGGGGGAGCATGGGGACATGTGAATGAAAGTCCCTCTTTTTTTCGTCCTTTATTAATGGAGATTTTTTTCATTCTCCACAAAGTGTCAAATTCTGCCTTTTTCTTCCATAAGGTGACAATTACGATGCACTTCTTTAAAGACAGGGAAAGATCAGGGGCCGGAAAAGGGATTTTATTCTTAAATGTGTCTGCAGTGACAAGGAGTCACCATGTGTGATGGGGTTTTTGCAATCATTTGTGCTCATAGTTTGGCTCCTTTACAGGTTATCGGCGGATCTGCTACATAGGAAAAGCTTCAGACAGTCGAGGTGATCTGCAGGGACATGGAAAGAAGAAAACACCCAGGGGACAAACATGTGCCCTGAAAAGCTAAATACCTGCTGGGCCAATCTCAGCTAGTAGAAATGGCCATATTTCCACAGGAGTAAATGTAGGCACAGTTAGGCTAGTGGAATTTACTCCTCTGATTCTTTTTTTCAGTTTGGAGTGCATCAAAGGTTTCCTTTTCCTGACTGACTATGCATCAGAGGATCAATCCCCAGAACTCTGGTCCTGCAGGCACTTCAAGCACATCTGGGCAGGCTTCTGGGTGAGGCACGTATGGTGAAGGCAGCAGTTGTGCCTGTCTCAGGGGATCAGGCAGGGTCCAACCAGTCTGGGATATCCTCTTGCTGGGTTATATTGAGTAAATAGGACATCAAAGCACCTCCCCAGTGCTCAGCACAAGAGAGCCTGGTGACGACAGTGACACTCACCTTTGTGCTTTCAGTGAGAGCTCATGTATGGGCTTCTGTAGGAGGTGGATTCCTGAGTTTTGTTTCTTTCCTGTTTTCTGGTTGCCTTTCCCTTTCTTTTAAGCATAACTCATGATTTCAGGAGCTGGATGTTTCTGTGGGGGCAAGGTGGGATTAATAATTTGCTTTAACTAGTGCATCTGTTTCACTGACAGATGCTTGCAGCAGAGTGGGAACTTAAAGGCATTTATCCAGGCTGGCAGCAGAAATTTTGTCACATTGATACATTTATTTTTTTTCATTAGTTTAGTTTTGTTTCTTTATCAGCAGCTCTTTCCCTTCCTAGAGCTGCCCTACTCTCTTTAGATCAGTGGCAGGCAGGCTGTAATGATCTTAATGCATCTCTGATCTATACAAGCCAGCAGCCGAGCCTGGTGATATATTGCAATCTTTATTGCCCTGTTACTCCCATTGTCTCAAGTGCTTCTCCAGATCGATGGTGAAATTCCTCTGCTTTAGTGGCCATAAGCTGGGAGGCCACTCATTCACCAGATGCGTGATGAGCTGAACTGTCACAGGTTGGGCTTATGGATGCTCAGGCTACAAAAGACGTCACACAGATCCATTCTGCAAAACTCTGGGCCTGAGAAGAATTTTTGCTAATCACACACACACACATACACACACACTCATACTCATACTCATTAATTACATTTGGAATTTGGAATTAGTTCTTTCAAGTGAATCTGATATAATTATGGAACAGAAATAATTCAGATATAGGGTCAGAGCCAGGTCTGTTCAGGAGAACGAAGACTTCAGTGAGAACTAGTAAGGATGCTCACAGAAAAGTGAGGATGTGGACGTTAGACTTCTTTACTCCTAGGCCTTGAGATTAAGCAGTTTGAAAAATTATACTGTGCCATTTGATGTGTTATGAGATTTTAAGATTGAAACCCTGTTTAGTGTTTTTGCATATAACATCTTCATACAAATAGAACTCTTACTGGCAGTTTCTCTTCAAACCTTATGTTTGAGTTCATTCATTTCATTTCCTACTCTCCCGCCTATGCAGTTAACACAAATTTAATCAGTTCCAGCCATTGCTTAGCTCCACCACCACTATATTCACAGTATAGTCCCAGTCTCTGCCTTCTGCTGGGCTTCTTTACACCTCTTCCCAAGCTTGAAACACAGTTGCAATAGAATCTTCTTTATCATCCAAAATTCACAGGGAAGAGAATAATTGCTGACATTAACTCCCTCATCCCTAGCTAGATTTGGCATTGCAAGGGTGGGAGTGGAGTGAGAAGGGAAGAGATTGATCCAATTTCCATAGAAAAGACAATGTCCATAGAAGGAAGAGTATTAGCTGCTCTTGCTTCCCTTCCAACCCCAGGAAAAAACCCATCTAGACTCCTGAGGGGTTCCTTTTCCTGAAAAATATAGTGAAAGTGAATCTCGATTTTCCATTGAGCAACTTTCAGCAAAAAAATAAAATCTGGAACTCGCAGCAACTGCAGCCATTGCTATATAATATTGGATGTGTTGAGGATTGATCTAAATTAGTAGGACCTACAGCTGTTATGAGGTTTTGCTTGTGATTTTGTCATGAGGATGAGGATTTGCCAAACCTTAGCATGGGCTTTGTTTTGTTCATCCTTTGAAAATGTATTTCTCGTCTGGAAATTCTTGTGGCTAGGATTTCCAGCATAGAAAAACAACATTCTGGAATCCAGGGAAGACAGCAACTGCTCAGCACAGAGGTGGCAAAAGAGGTTTGAACAGCCTAAGATGTAAAAGGAGAAAATTAGTAATTAATAATGTAAAATCTTTCACTTCAAAGGGATAAACTAAGGGCACAAAACACAAAACTAAAGCAAGGAACATAACTCTTCAGCCAGCAATGTGGGGAAGTCAGATCTATCAAGATTGGTCCCAGGATAGAGAGCCCCATGAATAATACTGAAGTAATCTTGTCTTTCTGTTGTTTCCTCATTTTAAAGGCGTTTCATGTGCGCCATGGGGTACCAGGAGGAACAGGCCTGAGAGGTTATTAGAGGAAAGATGCAGGAGAGAGTGATGGACTGGAAAAACAGTCCCCTATAGGAACAAATCTAAGTGCCAGCATATAGGAGAGACCGCAGTAGATTGAATGACGTTGTGTGTGTTGGGAGAGCTTCAATTACTTAATTAAGGAAACGATGATACCGAGAGCGGTTTGAAGAGAAAAGCTCTCTCATTTGGATTCATTTCACTTTATATCTTTTTGGTGAAAGATGGAAATAAAAACGGAAGCAGACATGAAATTTAATAATGTTATTGCTAGAAACTAAAATGGAAAAAATACTGGGAATGAATTAAAGCCGAGGCATAAAATGCTAAAAAAGGAAAGAGAAAAATGGTCAGGCAGAACCTAAATAATTCATTTATTTCCAGCAGTGGAAGAGTATTAAAAAACAAGGTACAGTGATTACAGTAGGCGACTGGGAGTTGGGACTCTTGAATTTTATTTCTTTTCTTTAACATATGTCATTCTGTAAGTCAGTCTTTCCATGCTCCAGTGTACCCAATACTTCTCCGCATGACAGTGATGTAGTTGGACTTAATTTGCTGATGCCCTGTAGGTGTAAATTGTTATGAATTGGCAGGAATCACTTGAGATTTAAAGATGAAGTTATCTTTCCATTAGGAGCTTGGCTACCAAAACAAACTCTCCATTGAGCTCTCTCAAAGAAAATGCAGCTCCCACTGAAATTTCACATTTCATATCTCACTCTGGGTAGAATTTTCCCTTGTGAAGTGATACTTCTAATTGAATATCTCCCTCCAGCTCCCTGGAGTGAGCGCTGCTTCTGGGTAAGCAGTGTGAATTGCCTCTCTCCTGTTCATAAAGTTGAATCAAAGCTTCAGTTAAGTCTTATTATTATACTTTCCCTTGCAGGCCTCAATATCATCTCACATCCGAAGACTGCAGCAATCACAGATGTGCCGATGAGACGTACTCTCTACTTGGGCCTTCCCAACAGACCTGCTGCTGATTCCTGACACTTGGACAAGAGGAGAGTTAGGACTTTGCCTCTTTGCTGGGCAACTCTGGCACCTGCCAGTAGAGGCTGACAGTGGTCTACACACAATCCCTGCAGATGTGGTAAGCGTCTCACCTCGGAGAAGCGAGTGTTACATCTAGGTGAGTCTAGATACTTGTGTACCTTTAAAACATTGCATTTGTCATCAGTCTATGAATTGGTTTCCTACATGCATTTTTGGAAGATGCTCATTTCCCCTCTGGCAGGTTTAATTTTTAAATGAGGTGTCCTTTCCAAGCAGAGGAGTTATGCCCATAAAACCTGCAAGAGCACACTCAGCTACATATTGAAGTCAGCCCAGCTAGATATGCAAGTAAAGTGCTCCAAAGCAAAAACTTCCAGATTGTTTATACCCATGTAGACTGTCATGGTACTGACGTTGCTCCTGCACATCAGAGAAGCCATATGAGAATTTGGTTGTCCATGATGGTGTAGATAATCGGTTACCAAAAACGACTGCACATTCAGATAGATAGAAGCGGTCTGTGGCTCATCTGTCTTGCCAAGCTCAGTTGCTGCATCTGGATTTGAATTGCTAAAATCAGCACAAATGTTATTGTTGAAAGCCGCAGACCATGGTTTATGTCAATGATAGAGAAACCTCAGAAAGTTTGGAGGTTTCCAGTCAGCACCCAAAAGTTTGGATATTTCTCCAGCTTTAGCCAAACAATTGAAATACTACTGCTTCAAAAAGTTCAAGTAGTAAACTCTGGAGAGCAAGTTGTTTCACAAGATCTCTGAAATTTATGGTTTTAGTCTGAGTACAGAAATGTTGCAAGATCACTTGACATCTCTTTGTTACTTCCATTACTTACTTTTATGAATATTATCATGTCATCTGAGAATTCTGTGATGTTAATGAGGCTACATTGTGTCAGGTTCTATCTAATTCTACAAGGATAACCCTTCTTGAAAAGAGCTTCCAATCTAGATGAATACAACATCTTAAAAAGCAGGAAATCTAGTAACATCACTCCAGTCTCACAGGGAGATGACAGAACTTGCCTAAGATCACGACTGAGATTCTTGACAGAGCCAGGGACTGAAGCAGATCTTCTGAGCTGCCAACCAGCACATTATCGATGAAACTCCTTCTCCTTTTGCCAGTGCAGAAGCACGAGTACAGATGCTGAGTCAGTTACCAGGAGAAATAGTTCCCTGAGAGATTTTTAAACTTCAAGACAAATCCCATTTTAGTTTTGAACAATGGTTAAGGTCATTTCCAGATGGGTGCGAATGCAGTTGGCTACCCCTGATTCGGAACAGCAAACATCAGCAAAGCACCAGCAATTAACCCATTTGTTAACAGCTGCTCTGCTGGAGTGAGTCAGGGGCAACTGCGCAGGAAGGGAAAGGGGGCGGTGCCCTGTGAATTTTACTGAACATTTCAACATTGAGACTGATAAATGGTTTCTGAAGGATTTTTCTGAAGTACCTGGGACTCCAAGGAGAGAAAACATTTCTCAGCCCAGATGCTGTGAGCCAGAGTATCCTGCCTGCAACACCAGATGTCGAAGTAGAAAGATAAAGGGGAGTTGTGATTCTAATAGAGAAATACAAAATCCAGCCTCACTGGGGTGGTCTTTGAAAGCATTACATTTCAAATATTAAGCTGTGACAAAAATACTGTGATTTCTGGTTGTGGGATAAGAGGGAGAAGAGTCTTGGACACTCATTTTTAAACACTTAATACAAGAATTACAAGGTCTGCATCTGTAGATCATTATTAAAATCAGTATCTGAGGTCTTTAACTCCTATATACTGAACATGGGTACTGCTGAGTGCTCAGCTGAGCACCCTCCTGAAAATACATCATAAATGTCTGTGCGTGAATAATTAGGTGAGTTTTGGTGAATTTGGAACTAACAGAAATATAGTCGTTTTTATTTTAATGGTTTGAAATATGTACCCTTTCAGGCTTTCTAGACATAGACATTGATGCTGGCACATAACATTTATTTTTATGTGCTCCCCTAAGCAGGCACTTTCTTTTCAATGAGTCTACTCTCAAACTGATGAAACTTCTCAGTAGCAGAAGTCTAAATCTATGGGTTTAAACCACCATTGTTTTTTTATCTTTCCATGTAAAACTCTTCCTTTGGCCTAAGAGCTCGTATTTCTAGCTTAAGTAAGTCAATTTAATTCAAAAGAAAAATATTCTGAAACAAAAATGGAACTAGAATCTCCATATGGATAGCTCTATAGCCACAGCAGCAGCAGTTTGATTCTACAATTACAGATGAGAACAGAAGTTCTCCTTTGTAAGAATATAAAGCACACGCTCCCATCTCTCTGTAAGGATCAGTTGACAGATAAAACTCCAGGTACTCATTGCATTCAAGAAGAAAAACAACACAAAACCCCACTTTCTAGTATCTCAATAGAAAGAGGACCATAAAGGGGTGGGTTTTTCCCTGTCTCCCTGAGTTGATGCTTTTTGTCAAGCCTCAATTTTACTGCAAATGTTTGAACCAAGTTCTGCAGCTAATTGCAGATAGTCTAATTCATATTATTTCTTTCTGGTTCATATACAGCCCCAAATACTGAGGAAATGTCTCAGGATCTTGCATTTCATTTTTCACTTGACAGGTACAAAGCAAATTTACTAATCTGGATTTAGAACAATTTAGGCACAGTTTGCTCTCTAGTTCTGTGATAATTATGAAAAAAAAAAGTTTGCCTTGCCTGATGGCTATGTGTGTGTGTACATAAATATACGTGTGTAATTATAAAGAATTATTCCCGTTCCTTTGTATTTGCTATATACTTTTACTCCAGGTAAGTGTTTATGGCCCATTAAAATGGAGCAGTTCCAAAATTTCCTAAGCATGATGAGCAGTACCATAAATATGTGTGTGCTGTTGCCAATTACTACCTGAATAACAATATCCTGAATGCCATATGCCTTCATTAAAAGGTGAGCTTGGGAATATTCTCCATTTCTGCTTTCTCTGCGTTTCTTGAGCAGACTCCAGCCTCGTGGTAGTCAGCAGCAGCAAGCAGTGGGGAGCTGCAGTTTTAATAACAAATTGCGACTAGTTGCTACTGGCTGCAAAGCAGCTCCCACTGAAGCCCAGAGCCCTCGAGGTTGCGGGAGAGTACACAAGTATCCAATTTAATAGACTGTCTTTTGAGTGAAATGCATCAAAGCCTAAGCAGACCCTTTGCTGTGGGAGATATTACCCTCAGCTGAAACTAGGAATAGGATTCTCTAATTTGCTCAAACCTATCCATTTACGACAGACAATATGGTCATTAAGGGCTGAGAGTTGGAGAAGGGGGAAGGAGGTAAAAAAAAATCACTGCTACTCTTTTAAGAGAGCATCGTGACTGGCTATTTCTCAAAGATCATCTTGCTGTGAACACACAGCCTTGAATTCAATGGCAGCAATGCTCTCGAAGACTTCAATAGCAGTGTTACAGCCTTTAATGATAATCACATATACCTAGTTATTATGTCAATGCAAATTATCATCATTTATTATTTATACAAGAAGATTTTCCAAAGTGCCAAGGACAGCCATGCACCCAGCCCCCTTCAAAAGTCAGTGTGGGCATGAGGTTCCTGGATCTCTCTGTACCTTCAGTGCCCACAAAGGGCTTGGTGCATCTGATGGGCTTGGCTTCTTTATTGAATTATCCGTAAGATTTATTTCTGTGGGATTTACTTTGATTTTCTGAATCTGGGAACCAGACAAACAAATCCTCTATTCAGTTCAACTAGGCACTCCAACATATTTTGTTTGCATTAGCTACACTCTGTTGCATTAGTAATGTCCCATCATATCATATTAGTAGTCTGCTTTGCTAATACAGGAAAAGTCGTTCGCGCAGTACAAAGTCTACTTGTGTTAGCTGTTGTTTTCCTTTGTATTTCATTATAGACAGAGGCATTGAGCTCTGGGGGGGAATTGCTTCAATACCTCTGGTTAGATTTGTCCAATGGGATAATAGGAAGACATTTTGTTTTGCTTAAATTTGATCAGGGAAAGTATAAGGACTTTGTTTTCTTCCTTTTATCTTTCCAAATGCAAAGAGAGTGTTAGAGCAAATTTATTTAACTGAAAGGAGTTCAATTGGCTGAGATTTTTAAATGTGGGCTTTCAACTATATTTGCTTTTCAAAAAAATTTTCAAAAACCCAAAATCGAAAAACAATATTTGCAGGGCACCAAAAGATTTTTTTCCTCCCCCTTCTCCCAACATCATTTCCAACCCCGTTCAGTGCTGAGCTGATGCAGCTCTGACTGACTGCAATGAGAGGGAGACTCCTCACTGCCTTGGAAATAAAGCCACCATTTCTTAGTATGTTTACAGACTGGCATAAATCAACATGGAGACTGAGCTTCAAACTGCTTATTTCCACTACTTCTAATATGGGGTCTAGGGATTCTCTTTTATTTGTGTCAGATATTTCCACAAGGACTAGAACGAAACTGAGTTTATTTTATTCTTTTCTGTCTGATCTCAGAACTGCTGGGACAATTGTACAGGTCCATGACCCAAGAGTAAAAGCATCACTTGAAGCTCCAGAATTGAACCTCACACAGTTTCTGAGGCACTGGGTGAGACCAAGCTAACTCACTGCATTGCTATTGAGCTATGCTGCTAGAGGAAACCAGGGAGAAAATATTCACCTATTACACAGACAGCTGGATTAAGGCCCATCCAGCATCATAGTTCCACTGAGCTCTTACATACAATAATACCTGAGAAGGGAGGAAGGAAAAAAGTGTTCATATGTGGTGAGAAAAAGGAGTATAGTCTTATCTGTGTCTCAACTGCTGCTCAAAGAGCAGGATAGGACCTTTTCCCCTCATCCATGACTATACACAATATTCTCCCTAGTCCAGGGTAACATTAACAAGCAAGGTGCATGATGAAGTTTAATGTCTTGTGGCTTAGACACTTATGATGTCTTTCAGAGCAAAAACTTATATTGCCAGAAAATGACTCCTATGACACACCGTGTCTTTTTTTTTTGGATGTTTTAATGAACTAAGGAGAGTGGTGAGAGGGCCACCAGGCACATGCTGTGTCAGATGTGATGTGTGCTCCGTGCAAGCAGGGACTCACAGAGGGGCTTCTCCCTAGCTGCCCTGCAAAGCATCCCGAAGGGATCCTGGTAGAATTTAACAGCTACAAACCTATTATAGGCATGTAGCTTAAAAAAAAAAGTGTCTGAGAAATGTTTCAGGAGTTATTAGGACTAGCTTTGTATCTCTCCTGACTAGTTTTAGTGCCTCAGGTGGTACGTACAGTTGCTAATGATCATTATTATTTACTGCATATGCTGCCTGAAATATAGTTGTGAATCAGTGCCTGACAGAATCGCAGAGAACAGAAAGATGGCCCCTGTCCAAGAGGTGTCCACAGCCACGAGCAGCATGAGAGTCAAACACTGCACTCTGAGGAGCCCTCTCAAAAATCTGATCCTTAAAAAAAAAGGAACGCTTTTCTAAACTTGTCCCCATGACCAGGTATGCACTGATCACAGAGAGAAATGGTAACAAATGCATTTTATAAATGACTGTGTATTTCCTGAAAAGGTTTTTAGGGTATTCACCAATTTGATGTCTCGTAAATTGCCATGACTAGAAATGTATTAAATGTTTAGAAGGCATGATTTACCAGCTCTCTAATGGAACAAAATGTTTAGGACATGAGACTTTTCAAATCAAGCTCTAGTCTGGCACAGAAGTGGGTGTTGCCCACCTGATACCAAGCCAGAAGCCTTTAGTGCATCCATCTTGGAGAAAGAAATCCATATATTAGGATAGCAATTTTAAGGGAGGTATTATAATACCTGAAGTTGCTTGTCAGACTAGACAATCTTAGCTGGTAAAATACCTTTTCTGAAAATTTTTCCACAAGATAGCTACTTAAGAATTAAATCCTAAACTGTTAGATCTTGTTTACTCTTTTCACCCAGGTATTCAGCAGAATATATTTTTTTTATGTATGCAAGATAAGAAGTTTCCTTTTATATAAATCACCCCTCAAATATTTGGCTTCATATTCCCACACATGGTTTCAATTCTTTAACGGCTACTGAAGACTCCTTCTTTGAGTTCCCCCATTGGCAAACTCAATGGTAGGCACCCAGCTAAACATTTTGCACAGAGAGGCTGGAGGCAAAGGGTTTCTGCCTCTTGCTATTCACCTGGAAACTGATACCTGTTTGTGCCGGGCATATACCATTTCCTAAGGATCCCAGAATTAATACTATCATTGCATTTCCATCCATTTACTGAATAATTTTAACAAAACAGAGTAAAAATTGTTAAAACATAAATGCCTATCCCAAAATGTAGTTTATGGGCTAGATAATTCTCTAACTCTGAAGTTAATGAGAAGGAAATAAATAGAATTATTAATATTAAAACTAACATTGGTGAAACCAAAATCTCCGTTGCAATTGAGGGAGTCAGAGTTTACCCCCCAGGATATTACATTTCAACCTAACCAAGCCATGTAGCATCAGACATGCAACAGCTCTTTGAATATTGATGTCTGATGAACACTAGGATGTGAAGAATTTTGATAAAATGATACTCAAATGGTTTAATATGTCAGCTTAATATCACTGACCTTGTGAAGGAGACACAAAGGCAAAACTGGAGCCGTGTGTGGTGCACGCATGCTGGGAAATCTCTGGCTTGTATGGTGGCTCTATTTGCTGATGTCAGAGAGACTTCAGTGTGATATAGCATTAATATTGTCTCACATGTCAGGTAATGCAAATACAGAAAATTACAAGTAGCGTGAGCATGTACTGAAGATGAGCTCTGTGACATCCATTATGTAGAAGCAAAATCATCTTACCTCATGAAAGATGGCAGCTTGAAGGCTAAATTTAATGAGTCTGATTCTGATCTCGTACTAGGTTAAACCCAAAATGACTCCATTTCAGGTAATGGAAATGCAGTGCTGCTCAGCAGAGACAGTCGGGTTTATTGATGCATCCAGCCATGCTTCTGTAAAAGTTGACAGCCTACTAAAGGTTGCTATTCATTAGTGTCTGATTCTTGACAGTCATCATAATTTTTATTAGAAAACCTCCCGCAATACCAAGCTGTGATACAAATTAAAAATAAGCCAGCGGTACCTTTAAATGTGCCACGAGCTTTGTTTTTGGCAGTGGTATCTCTGAGCAGAGGCTTACAGTTCAATCCAGACAGTTAGCAGGGTGCTGACAGCAACATGTTGGTACAAGACTGTACTTCTCTCTTTGGTTTTGTTTTAATTAAAGCCGCATTTATTTTTTAAAGCAGGTCATAAAGCTAACCCACTCTGACAACACAGAATTACATTATAAAATCATTCCTTATAATAATTATAAATCTCTGCTAAAGCAAATTGAAATTAAATTAAAGTACCGGCATACGTTGCCTTTCTTCCTGATAGGAGGAATTCATCTGATCAAAATTACCACCGACTGCTCCGAGTTTGCAGTGAAGACAGATCCAGAAATTAATCTCAGTCTTCAGCTTCCTGCTCCTCTGTATCAGTTAATGTGTCAGAGCTTCAGCTCCAAAGGATGCCCTCTAAGCACCTGTCACTTGCCTGTACCTACACCTCAGCTGGTTTCAGTGGCAGTTTTTTCACCAGCCACAGATGGCACCATCCAGATGAATCCTGTCCATCCACAATTCCAGAGGTAATGAGAAATACTGGTGTCAGAATTTAATTTTAAGTGAGGTAGTTTAAAGCAGAAGGGGGAAAAATATATATACAAAAATATATAATATTCTAATCTTATATAGCCAGAAGTGTTGAACGCAGCAGGCTGATTTCTGAAGGTTTATAGTCTGGGGTGACATTACTTGTATGACACGTATGGAAACTATGGAGTGGAATTTCCCTGAAAACAGTCCTTCCCACAAGATTTCTGGCACTTTGGATCCTCCATGCAGCTAGAAGTCCTGTGAGTACAATCTGTCTCATTGTATTTGAGTCCTCCTTTGGTTGGGTTGGAAACCAGGGACCAGATCCTTAATTTATGTAAACAGGAAGAATTCTGTTGAAACAAATAGAGAGGAATCAAGGGAAATTCTCACTCCAAAACTATAATAAAGAAAAAGGCTTCTAAATCCTACAAGACCTCAAAAAATACAGACTAAATCCTTTCACAGAAGTGAGTGGGATGAGAAGAGGAGGAGGTGGTTTTTCTTTTCCTTTCCTAATGGCCTGCCCAGAACAGACATTTTTCTGTTAAGAAATTTAGTCAGGGGAAGCCCCTTGGTCCACTGCAGTGAGGTACTCAGTGCTTTGGCTCTTCTGTTCTCAGTGTCCCTCAGGAATAGGAACCAGAATCAGCTGCTAACTTCAGAATGTACTGAGCCAAGAATTTCAGGATTGGAGAGGACACAGTGTCCTACAGTCTGTAAGTAAAACACATAGATGTGAGTTACATGTTTTAGGGGATGTCAAGGCATGAAAAGTCTAGAGATTATGTAGTGGTGGCCAGACAGTGTTGTCATTCAAGGAGTGGACTGAGCATTAACAGGACAAAGAGTGTTATAAGATAGAGTTTAACCTCAGTGTTCTTTAAGTGAAATGAGAAACTTTAAAGTGAAATAATTACTCTAGACCATTTCACAGTTCAGTCAATGGGAAGCTAAGAAAGCCACTTGCTGTGGATGCATAAATGATGTGTTCAAGGCCTAGTGGTAATGATGGCAGAGAAGAGTGGCTCCCAGCTCAGTCTGGGAGTTCCAGGCAAAGAAGAGCTCTCTGGCAGAGCAGCTGCTCTCCTAGGATCCAGTGGGCAGGAGCAGAAAGGGCTAAGTCCCATTTCTGCCCCAGCTTTCATCTGAGTAACTCTGGGGATGCCCCTTCTACCCTCCATGAGATACTTGGGTTTCAGTTTCTTGCCAAGGCAAGGAGAGATGTCCTGCGTAACAAAATGGCCATGTACTAATGGATGGCTTTCCACTGCTGCTTCTGCCTCCCTCTACTCTCCAACATCTGAAGTTTTTTTCTGGTTGAAACACCTTAAGTTGGTTTTGCAGCTCAGGAGGTATTACCTGTTAGTGGCAGCTCAGTGGTGTAATCTCCTTTCCCCAGGTCTCTGGATTGGGGCTGCATCAACCCAGTGTTTAAGTTTCCAGAAAGAAACCCTAGCAAACTAAACAGAACAAACTGTGCTCTGGAGTAACCTAGCAGGGAGGTTATGGGAGCATTCATTAACCGCTGCATTGCTTGGCAGGCTGAACTGGTTACCAGTTTGTTTCCAATTGCAATGGAATCCAAATTCCCAGTTTGGGTCTCTCTAAACAAAGCCCAGCGTGGTTTGGATGCTGCAACTCCTTTCATCCCTACAGATGTTGAGATCAACTGCAATCTTGCATCTAAGCGATATGAACTTTCTGTGTGGGTGGTGGGGGTTGACATATACCTTTGTGGATGAAGGCATTTCCTAATCAGGACCTTCAGCTTAAGCAATATCTTGCTTTCCCTAATGGTTTGGCAAAGTCAATCTGTGTTGCCCTTCAAAGCATGCAGCAAGGCTAGCTATTCACTCAGACTCCTCCTAAGAAATCTGCCTAGGGAAGTGAAAGCCTGGAGCGGGGTTGGGGATGGGTGAGAAGGAACGTTGTTATTCATATCTGATATGGAATGATGTTTTTAACTGATTTGCAAATGCTCCCAGATATCATAACAGAGACAGAGAGAAAAATTCGCAGATACCTCAAAAATCACTTCCAGGATATGGAGCAACTGTTGCTACTTAGATTACAATTTTCCAAATGCCTGATTTCTTCACAGGGGTGTGGTGGGAAACTAGAGAGATAGTAAATAAAATCAATCCCCAAAGAGCTAAAATTTTGAATGATAAGAGCTGTAGCTGATATCTAGGAACTCTGTGGGCTACAAGCGTACACAGCAGCTGCTTCTAATTCCACAGAGTGACTTCCACTTTGTGGTGGTGTTTATCTGGGACAGCCCATGAGTGTCTAAACTGGCAGAACAGGCAGTAGAAAACAGCCAAAGCATTCCTGATATTGAGCAAGTCACTTTACTTCCCTCTTTTGCTGCTCTTTGCCTGTCATGCTATCCTTAGGGCTGAAATCTCTCAATCTAAACCTTTTGGAGCAAGAACAGTGTCTATTTGCTTGTCCATACAAGCGCTAGCACAGCAGGTCCCAGTCTTGGTTATAACCTGCAAGTGCTATTACAGAATACCTGGTAATAATGGGAAAAAAGGATGAAGTCATCCTGAGCTCTTGTCCCATTTACTCACCACCCATGGAAGTTTCTATATTTGCATCTCTGAGAGTACAGCAGATTTTCCAGGTCCATCTGGACCCAAATTTGGAAAGCACTTACCTTCTCCCCCACCTCTGTTGGCTTTGATAAAATAGGTTCCTGCCAAATCTATCTCAGGAATGTTTCTCCTCTGTGTCCTTTAAGTGCCCAGGAAGCTGGGCATGACAGTTGAAGCCAGGGACCAGAGTAGTCTGGCTTAGCAGACTTTAGTAGCCTAGGTTACTCTCATATCCCAAACCTGCCAAAATAACCCCCAAAACACATATAATCCAGCTTGCGTTTGTGTGTCCAAAATATCTGTGTTTAACTCGACTACTTAAGTGGTTTTGCGGTATTCATGAACACACAAGAGTAGTGCTTGTCCCGAAACTAGACAATGGTTTATGTCCTGTGCAGTGATTATACACATGCTGCTGTAGCAGCTGAGAAGGGGAGTGTGGTGACTCTAAAGCACAGCAACGAGTAGTCTGTGAACCTGCACTGAAGGAAATCCCTCGATGAAAAAGACGTGCTCCTTGGAGGGCTGTTTCCAGTGAGGACAGGATTTAGCTGTGAGTTTGCACTAGTAAGAGCTTGTGGTAAATTCCCAGGCATTGCTATGAAAAGGTATGAAGATGGCTATTGATTACTGAAACTGGCTGGGCCTTGAGGATCACGTGTTCCTGGAAGTGGTTTTGTCAGCACAGATGTGCACTGGCCACGCACCTGCCATATAAGTAGTTTCCACATCTTAGCGCTTACACGTGCACTTTCCACTGTTGCACAGACAGTCGTGGTGTGTATCTGATCATGTCAACTTAGAAACTTCACCATCTAAATATCTTGAAGATCCATTAACCAAAGAATTTAACTTTATGAACTGATATCAAATCAACACTTGCCCTACATTCTCTGTTTGTTAAATGTCTCTGCTCAATTAGTACTCATCTTAGTACTGTGTCTGGTTCTGGGCTCCCAGTTCCAGAGAGACAAGGAACCACTGGAAAGAGTCCAGTGGAGGTACAAAGATGCTGAGGGGACTGGAGCATATCTGTGACAAGGAAAGGCTGAGAGCCAAGGGGTCTTCTCAATGCTTATTGATATCTAAAGGGTGAATGTCAAGTGGATGGGGCCAGACTCTTGTCAGGGGTGCCCAGTGACAGGACAAGGGGCAAGAGGCACAAACTGGAATACAGGAGGTTCCAACTAAGCATAAGGAAAACCTTTCCTGTGAGGGTGGCAGAGCCTGGCCCAGGCTGCCCAGAGAGGTTGTAGAGTCTCCTTCTCTGGAGAGATTCCAGACCTGCCTGGATGTGATCCTGGATAACCTGTTCTGGGTGACCCTGCTTTGGCAGGAGGGTTGGACTAGATCCCTTCCAACCCCTCCCTTTACATGTTTCTATGTGATTCTGTGATTTGAATACCAAATCTCACTTAGCAGCTGAAGCAAAGATAACCTGGTAACTCGTAAGTAGGGATTCATATACAACATTGTGCAAAAATGGTTCTTTCAAAGTCTTGTCCTCACACCAGAAGTGTTTAGAAGATAACGAGATGAGCCGTTGTAGTAGTTCAACCTGCTTAATTCCACAATGCAAACTTTTAGCGACTGGTACAAGAAGATTGGATGTGAGAATTCTTTCAGGATAGAAAGTGCAGTAATATTGTGTGTGGATTACCCAATAAGGCCACTGATGGAAAAGTGTGGAGTCTTACTTTAGACCCAAATGTTTCAGGAAATGAATTGAGGTTTTTTGTTATTCATGTAACTCTAAAAGTAAATATTGAGAGCTGTAGGTTCATGCTATAGACTACACTGAGTACTCTATAACATTTATAACTCTTTTCATTTTTACATTTCAAGTCTCTGAAAATGTTTCTGTGTATTAATACTACCAATGAAATAATGTTTCTAGTGACGTCACTAGCAATAGACACGTTCAGTAAGATTTGTGTAATCCTTTAGTCTAAAGAGGTTGCTTTCTTCCCTTCCCCAACCTACACTACTTTAGAGATGTATGCAGAAACACCTGTGTATGTATATACACATATGTATTAAGAGAAATATGGCCACCAGCTCCATTTTCCAGTTATTTCCCACAACTATTTTATTTAGGAAGCTCTGATGAAATATTTCTTCTGAAAATCCAGCTCCATTGCTTTTAGCATTTTAGCTGCAAAGCAATTACTCAGCCTGTCAGGGTAACCATCATAAATATTGCTGTCCATGGTGTTTCTACAAGCCAGGAGTAACTGGTTGGGTCAGTTCAGCTCAATTCAATGACCTTCCAAGAAAGAGTTGCATTTGTATTCCATTCCTAACTACTGACCAGTGTGTGTGTGAAACAAGGTAATTGTTAATGTATTGACCTCTTTCCCATGATTTCTGAGTCATAATCACTGGCACCAGCAAATTTGAGCTCTGCATCCCATATATCTGCAGGTGTAGTCTGTCTTTTTTCTTGCAGAAGCTCAAAGCCTGTGTGATACCTTATGATTCTACCTGGGCAACAGATACAGAAGCATGGGTTCAGTTTAACCGCCCTACAATGAATGGAGGGAGCTGTTAAGTTTTTACTGATTTGGTAAAAGCAAATTCGAACTGGAAGCCATCAGCAGAGAACACACGGATGACATGATGCAGTCCCTGAGGGACTACCTTAAAGTATAGTTTCTGTGTGATCCAGGGATACATTCTCACCAGGTATAAATCACACCAATTTTCCAGGAGACCGAGTGATTTACATCCATAACGATGCTCTATTTGTAGTTTTAGTACCATTTTTTGGCAGCGGTGAAAGTTCAAACAGCCTCCACCCCAGGCCTACCCAGTTCCTTGACTGGTGCTGGAACAACCCTTTGTGTTGCTTAAAGCCATCCCCCAGGAGCTGCAGCCCCCAGGCACGAGGGAAGCTGGCTCCTGCCCAGCCAGCTATGTGGTCCTGACAGCTTTCACAGCATCTAGAATAGGAACAGCAGCATAAATCATGCCTCTTTCCTTCCTTTTCTTCCTTTCTCTTTGCTTTCCTCTCAGTCTAAATATGCATGTGTTGGATGTTTTCCTCTTTTGCCCTCTTCTAAACCACAGAGAGAAAGCAGGCTCCAAAGAGGTCACTAGCATCTGCCTCAAAACCCAACCCCATCCTTATTCATTCAGAATATTTAGTGCATATTGGTTAAATATTCTGTAATCATCCTATATCCACATGACACCGATAAGTAAACTGAGGCTCAGAACAGTGACGCTGCACGATCATACAGTGAGTTAGTGGTGGAAACAAGAATAAAACTCAGGAGTCAGCTGCTAACCACATAAGCTATCCCTGCTGCTGGCCTGGAAAGTAAAAATAATGGTTTGGAGTCCTCCAGTTTTCATTATTAGCTTTTTGGATGAGTTTTGCCTAAGGGGAATGAGTTATTCTCTGCTGTTGCATCAGTGTGTTTCACTTCAGCTGAATTATGTGTCACTTTATGGTAGGGTTGTCTTCATTTTTTTCTCGGCGGCGCTTAGGGAGATCGTTGTGAACATCTTGTTTGACAAATTCTACACCACCCACATAACCACTTTGAGGCAAACTGAGCAGAGTCAGAGACTGAGCCGGGCCCACTTATCTTTGGTGGATCTCGTCTTCTTGTTGCTAATTGCCATCTGCAGGGCCCAGTGGCTGAGGCAGAGTGTGGGGCTCGGACCGAAGCACTTGGTGCTTCGTTCTGTTGTTTTGTCCTTGTGGCTTTAGGCAAGTCACTGGACTTGATTGATAGCATGTTCATTTATGTGCTTGTAGGTTCTAATGAAAATTTCAGCCAATGCAAAACCTATTTGCAGCAATATTTTTGTGGTTTTTTTCTTTGAAGGAGAGATTATATTAAAAAACAAAAAAAGCTGCTTCTTCCACACACAAACGTTTCTTTTCTTCCTTTCTACTTTTTTAGTTTCTTGAGACCAAACATGGAAAAGAAATCATTCTTAACCCAAGAACTGCAGTTCTCTCTCAAAGAAAATCCAGAAACAAAATTTCTATTTCAGCAACCACTTTTTTTTAAAAAAAAAACAACCAACCCCCTTTCATGGAAGTTTTCAAGCAATAGTGAAGGGGCAGAGAAATGCCTGGTTTGTAACCTGCCCTATCTTGATCCAGCTGCTTCAGTCTCAAATGTCAACAAATACTGGTGACTTTCAAAAATCTGTAGGTTGTGTTTTGGATGATATTTAGTTAGGCAATACTTCTTGTGTATAGAATAGTCCTGATTACATTATCTGGCAGGATAAAAACAGATGGCAATGAAGTAACTATTTATCTTCCTGGTAAATTTTAATACATGGGGAAGCGAGGGCACAAAAAGATTGCTTTAAACTTGGCATAATATGGTCACTGGGAGCTATGAAAGCTTTCCCCAACCACCTCTGCTCATGCACTTAATCTTGACCTGAAGGCACTGCGACTGCTCTAACCTTCTCCTACTTGACCTAAAACATCTTATTTACACTTCCTCTCCTGGGCCTGTTCCTGGTTTGCCTCCCTCTGCACCGTCCAGTGACACAGCACAGCACAGACGCTTGGGAAGCACTGGTACATCCATCCATGCCACAAGACCGGGCAGACAAGAATGATCTGTGGCAAAGGCAGATTATTACAGAACAGCTCACTGGAGTCAATAACCAAACTGCTGCCAAATGTGGAGAAGCTTACTGGTGCTTGCTGCAGTGGGGGGAATATTAATGTACTTGTGATGAAAACCTGGCCCATCCTCATTTTGAATGTGTAATGTTTTCTGTGATTATGGCACAGGTGTTTCTGAGCTGGTGGCAGGCTTGAGTGATGCTCCTCCATTGCACGGCAAATGAGCAAGACCTGCTCCTTGTGTTTGTACCATTCATGGCTATAGAGAGCAACTGTTCACCCCCCAAAGTGAGTGCTGTGTCCCATGCTGTGGAACAAGTGCAGTCAATGCGAGAAGCTGCTCTTGGGGGCAAAGAAGACAGTCTGGCAGGACAAAACTGAGCTCTGAACCTTTCATAATTCAGTATGCTTAGCAGCAAGGGTGGATGCTGAATTTCATTATCTCTTCAAATTGCTGCAGATTTGTTCAAAGGAGCTTTCTCTTGTTGGTAGGGCCACACGACAAGAACCAGCACGTTCACGTCTGACAATGACGTTAACTGCCTCTGGAGCGGCAGCAACAGCGGCAGCAGCCAAGCAGAGCTGTCTGCCAGCCTCAGAGATAGGCGAGCTGGAGTGCTCCTGCAGACACCTGCCAACCATGATCCATCCCCTCCTGCCTCCCCTCCAGGTGAAACTCTGATTCAGCATCTTAAACAAAACCGCAAAACCTGCTTGTCAGTCTGGGAGCTCTCTCGCCTCTCTCTTCCCTCCACCACAAGACTCTACTTGCAGCCGTGCTGCTGCCCAGGGGCTGGAGCTCAGGAGCAGCTCCGTTCAGGAACAGCCTGACACCGGCTGCTGTTTGAACAACGCTGGGCTTTGGCTGGCTCAGGGAGAGCGGCTGATGCTCCCCAGGCTTGGCAAAGCTGTCCAGACTTGCACTCCCAAGGAGCGCTTTTCAGCACGTCCTGGGCTTTGTCACCCAGACAGAACAGCATTGGGGGACTTTGTTGCTCTCCAGAAGCAGGTCTGGTGTTTCGATCCTACCCAAGCTTTTTTTTGTCATGTAATTTAATTGTATTTTATTTTTGCTCAGTGGCCTGAAGTGTCAGTGAAGGAGAAATAGTAAAAGGATAATCCTGAGCATAGTTATTGCTCCAAGCAGAGACACTGGAGCCTTCCCAAACCCAGACTTGTTTTGACCCCCAGAACAGCCTCTCTTCAGGTGGGGAAGGGGGCTGAGGGGCAATTTTTTAGCTCACTGGAGTTGACCAGAATTCCTCCTCAGCTTGATACAGCCTTTGCTGACATACTTGCCCGAGTCATCCTAGTCCTTATTGCAACCCTATCTTTCTTGGTCCTTTTTTTTTTCAATGCTTGATGAGGTTCACATCTCACAGTCAGGTTTATTTGCTCTCTGGAGCCTGTTGGATTTCTTTTCACATTTTCACTGATTTCCTACAGCACAGAGTCCAAGTGGAGAACTAGCATAGCCTTTGTCTGTGTAATTCAGCTGGCCTCTTTATCCTCTTCTTCCCTGACAAGTCCTTTTATTTCCTATTGTAACCCAATTTTTTTTTGTCCTGTTCTCTGTAGTTAGTCAAATAGATCCATCCAAACTATTAAAAGCAGCCTTCTCAGAGCAGAAGCATTCAGCTTTTTATCTCTTCCCTTAACAGAAGTACAGGCATGCAGACTTTTGAGCTCAGTGAAAAGGGCAAATATATTAGCTTTGGATATCAAAAGAAAGTCAGAGAGAATTCTCATCCTACCTAATAAAATGAAAAATCCAAGGAAACACTGTTTAGGAAGTTGGGAAGATGAAACACCTCTCTTTCACTACCTACCTAAAAAAGCCCAAACAGCCCCAGAATAATCATTAACCCACAACTGGAAATTTCAGTCCTTTCCTGACTGGGTGGCTGCAGGGGTTGAAAACAAACACCCCTGAATTTGCAATTAGATCTTATCTCAATTATACTACTGTGGCCAGTCTCTTCCCCCATCATTAGGTTACATCTAAAGATATGAATTTTGCACTTGAGGAACTGTAAAACTGACTTTTACCCTGTAGTGAACACATTTTGATAAGGCCCTAAGAATATTCCTGTAAACCAGGAGAAGTGTTGTGGATATGTCATTACATCTTGGAAGAGAAGTTGGTAGTGTAGAGTAATAAGAAGATACTAATCATATTTAGAAAGCTTTTCATTAGAGAGAATAAAAGGAATTAAGCTCCACTGTGATTGCCTCACGGCCATAGCTATTATGATGCTTGTAGAGGTCTACAAGAACTAGACTGTGATTTGAAAACTTGTTTCCCTTCATTGTTTGGGCCAGAGTCACTAGCTTTTACACAATTGCTTCTATAGCTTCTCCTCAAGCACAGCTCCAAAGTCATCCAAGAGCAGATTCTGACCTGAATCTAATCAGGTTAATGAGACTGCATGTGGTAGCACTTGCTGATCAGTGCTTGAAGCTACAAAGAGGGAAAGGTATCAGGGCCATTTGTATCCAGGCTCCAGCTAGAAGCGCTCTGAGTCTTGAGCAGCCTTGTAAGTAGATGGTTCTTCTCTCTTTTGTTCTCTGTTGGTTTATGCCAGTTGTCATATTTGCTACTTAGTCAAATGCAGAAATGAGAAATCCCCTTATGTATTATGGTTTTCCACGTACAGAAATGGTGGTGGCTGGCTATAGAAGTCTCCTTAGGGAGACACAGGATTTCATCACCACTCTATCATCTCAGGTGGACTGGCAGAGGCTTGGTAGGCTTTCCTGGAGAAGTTAAATCTGGATTAAATGCTAATGAAACACATAAAGTATTTAATGCTCCCCAAAGATCTCGTATCAAGATCTTGGGCACCTGCTTCATGCTTTGATCAGCAATTTGCAAGAAAGGGGAGATACTTGTTCTCCTGAACAGATGAAATGTTTTATTCCAGTTAGCATGCATTCTTCGTTGAGCAGTAACCCTGGGTAGGGCCTGTAGTGCTTCTGCTTTAATCTCTCCCTGTAAACAGTCTCTACCTCCACAAGGAATTCTCTCTGTTGCTTTCATCTAGGATCTGTAGCTTGTTTGGCAGTTCAGGTCCCGGATATTTCTTGTCATAATGGATCCTATGAAGTTTCCACCATTAAAAAAAAAAAAGGCACTTCAGAACTCAAAATTGATCCTAGAATCCTTGGTTTGGACAGGGACACGGGTGTTAAATCTCAGCCTAAAAATAATGCACTCAGAAGCTCAGCTGGAATATCCCTTCAAGAGACCATCTGTCATAGTTGAGCTACAAACAGTTTGGTACATCACTGGATCTGTCTCAGCGTGCTGTTGAGATGTTTTTGTCTCCCCACTGGTGAGGCACATTCTTCTCGTTCACTTAATTTGCTTCTCATGAAGAGTGTCTTTATTCAGCAGTTGTCACCAAGTCGATGCGACACGGAACAGGAGGGAGGAGAGGGTCATGTTCTACCTGACTTATTCAGTGTCTCCATTGCTGTGACCACCATGCAACCATGGCCCATCCTTGTGTCCATCCTGCTGCTGTTTCTCTCACT
>VYZX01023152.1:1586978-1664195 GCA_013401335.1 Brachypteracias leptosomus | reverse complement strand
CAGGGAGGGGATCCTGCCCCTCTGCTCCAACCTGGGGAGACGCCCCTGCAGTGCTGGGGCAGCTCTGGAGTCCTCAGCACAGCAGAGACATGGAGCTGGTGGAGCGGGGCCAGAGGAGGCCCCAGCAATGGTGGGAGGGCTGGAACCCTCTGCTGGGAGGCCAGGCTGGGAGAGTTGGGCTTGTTCAGCCTGGAGAAGAGAAGGCTCTGGGGAAACCTTCTTGCGGCCTTTCAGAAAGACAGGGATAGACTTTTGAGCAGGGCCTGTTGCAACAGGACAAGGGGTGATGGGTTTAAACTGAAATAAGGTAGATCTAGACTAGAGAGAATGAAGAAATTTTTACACTGAGGGTGGTGAGAGCCTGTGCCAGGTTGCCCAGAGAGGTGGTGGCTGCCCCATCCCTGGAACCATTGCAGGTGAGGTTGGCCGGGGCTCTGAGTAACCTGCTCTAGTTGCAGATGTCCCTACTCAGTGTAGGGGGAGTGGACTAGATGACCTTTAACAATCCCTTCCAATCCAAACCAGTCTATGATTCTATGAGGGCAGGCAAAGTGCCCTGTCCATCACCAACATTGCAACTGTTGGGTCAAAGCATCAAGTGCTAAAGTGTTGGACATTTCCATATCTTAACAGTGTGATAGCCATGCTGTTAGTCAGACACACAGAAGCAATGTTACTGAGGAAACCTGCTTGATAGAATTGCCCTCAAGTGGGACTGAACCCCACCTTTTCCCTCCGAGCCAAAGAGAAATGGGTGAAATACAGATAACACAGACCTGGGAACCACTCTAAGCCAAGCCCTCCAGATACTACTCCTGTTACTAAAATGAAGCGTATAACCTGGGGGAGAACTTAAGATTTAATGGGGTTGAAAGATTGCCTACAAAATGTCCCTGTCTCATTAATTAAGTAAAGCTAATGGCTGTTTCTCCACATGAAAGCTGCACCACACAATGTGCACCAGAGCTGTTGGGCTTTACATCAGGATGAGAAAGCAGTTACATTAATAGTTGATAGATCCAGTGGTGCCCTACCATAGGCTTGTTACAGCCCATGGAAATTATTACGGAATAAAATGTAATGTAGACTTTCAGTTAAGTATGGGCTGGAGTTAAAAAAAAAAACAAACCAGCTTCTAATAAGTTTAGTAATGCTGTTAAAAAATCGTACTTATGGAAGAAATCTCATCAATTTTATACTCTTCTTAAATATTCTTGTTCATTAATAACTTGACACACTCCCAGTGACTCACACAGACTGCACTTCCCAATGCTGTGCCTCCAAGGTCACTTGTGATGCTAAGTCTCCAGGTAACCACGTGAAGAAGTGGTTATCCAAACAGAATTAAAGGCATTGGAGCTATTTATTTCAATGTCATTTTCAGATGAAGTCTCTCAAACACAACCCTTATCACAGTATTTTGTATTGTCAATATATTAGTAACCGTTGAGGAAAAGTCTGGCTGATGGTGCGTGGGAAGAGTTACCTATTTAAGAAATTAGATGAATAACAAAGCTAAAATCTTGTATTTGAGAAAACACATACAGATAATTATTGTGGAAAGATTTCACAATATTTTGCATACAACCAACACTGTATGGTTTTCGTGTTTATGGAAAATACAGTTAAGAATAAAAATAGATGTTTCAAACTTCTTTACATCTGGATGAAAATCAAGACTATTACACTATAAACTTTTGAACATTTACAGATGAGTAGAATAAGAACTATTACATTTCCTTGACTAAGTGCAGAAGAAAAAGGGCAGATGTCCTTATTGGGACATCACTGCATTGCCCATAAAGACCATTTCTGTGAGCTCCATATGCCCAAGTCAATGTCGTCCTGTTAATGTTCAGCAGAGACCCACATAAAGTTCCCCTGCTAAGTTTTAACCTTCCCCTTTGAAGCCCAGAACCCGCAAGACACACAAGCATATACCTCAGGTTTTTTTGCAGTAGTAAGAGTTTCAAGACCAGCTTGACAAATGCTGTCCCTTTGCTCTTGCCACAGCTGCTGGGGTTGGACCAACAGGAGTTTCTGCACTGGCAGGCTGCTGGAACTTCAGTGCCTCAAGGTGCAGCTGTTTGAGAGGACAATTTACTCATTTGAGGCTTTTTGGTTTCCTCCAAAAATTGATGGATTTTGTGAAAAAAAATCCAAACCATCAAGCATGTGTGAAACCTTAAGAATAAATGGGTCTACTTCTGACTCCCATGTGATTGCGTGTCTGGTGGAAGTTAGGCTGTCAAGAAAGCAGCAGCAGCTTCACAGATTTCAGATCTACTCAAATTTTCTCATAAGATCCAACAGCAGTAGCAAGCATAAAGAAAGCAAAAAATATATATAGTAATGCCAAGAAAACGGTGTCATTTGGCTTGACTACAAACGCAGCAGGTTCTTAGGAATACGAGCCCTTGCACACGTTTATTGCATGATGTCCAACAATCCAAGTGTTCTTAGGAAGGAAAAGGTCTCATTTGAAATACAGTCCTTACAAAAGCCTTGTTTGCCTGATATGAGCTTGGTCTGCCTCCCAGCACAGCCTCATGTAAAGAAAATGTGACATTTGAGGAGTAGTAGCATGGTGCTGATCTGTGAGTTTCTAGACCATGGTTATTCCACTGCAGTTCTGTGCCATGAACTAGTTCACAGAGAGTTCATGCAACACAAGACTAAGCTTAGACCGATTTCAGAGCTGTGTGGCTGTCCTGCTAGTCAGCTTTGGGAGGCTTTTAAGCAATATTATTTTCTACACCTAAATTTCTTTAAAAAATAAAAAATAAAAAATTTGAGTTACTGAGCTAAGACATTGCTAATCCATCAGCTTAAAATACATTAACAATAGGTTGAAAAATGAAAATCTGACAGAATCCAAGAAGTCAGTAATGGCTTTCCAGGTGTTAGAGGGCTGGGTTTTTTTAAAGCAGATCTGAGCCCAAGACAAGACCATAATTGTACCCATTGATCTGCATTACAGTGGTCTCCAAACCCTCCATTCCAGCATCACCTTCTCTCAGTTTGAGGTTTGTCTCCCAGCAGCTCTCACAAACACTCTGTAAGGCAGTCCTGGACATGGTTGGCTGGACGTGCTTCCTGAGGTTCTGCTCCTTGCTCCTAGTGAAGGTGCAGTTCATCTCTCTACAATCCAGTGTGGCCTCATCACTAGAGAGTCATTCCTCTTGGTCAGTGGAGGAGAGGTGTGCAGGGTGTTGTTTGACATGTACACTGCCTCCCTGGAGGTGTGCAGCCAGCTCCGCTTCCTTTTCAGATTCCCTACAAACGCTCTAAGGTACAAAAACTCCATTCTCAGGAAGTTTTCCCTGCTCATGTCTCTGGAATCCACTGTTATCCTGACCAGCTGGTCCAACACCTTGCTCTTCTTGCAGCTGGAGAACTCTTTGAGGCTGACAGGTTTTGACCGTGCATAAAGAATCCGAAATTCCAGGTCAAAGTGTGCAACTGCAGGGCCTGACAGGATCAAAATGTTACTGCTGTTCAGCTTCCCATCTGTCCATGTGAAACTGGCAAAGGAAAAACAGGAAAATCCTGAGTTAATTCAAAATAAATTGTAAGCCAAGTATTAACTGAAAATTATCATTCATCACACTTAGTTAAATCATTCTTATAATTCAAATGATGAGCTGTGTGCTCTTCTTAGGACAGGTGCTACACACAAGCTCTGGGAAGGAAAGTGCTTTTGCCACATGTTTTCCCCTTTTCATGTAAAGAAATCACATTAAGCAACAGAAAGAAATCAGCACTTGCCTGTAGGAGCCTGTTGTCACTCTGATGCCATCGATTAACATGAACTTTTCATGGACCTTTCCAATAATTTTGGCACCGGACCTCGTGTAGTATGTGTTCCCCGTGATATTTCGAATTCTCATCAACTGTTAAAGATATAGCAAGTGGGATGTGGATTTCAGAGTTAAGTGACTGCATTTAAAGGAGTAACACACAACCACCCAACCAGCAAAGGCACAAGATTCACCCTCTAGCAATCAAAGGATAATTTTGCCTTGTTTTAGTAGGCAAAGAGGTGGCATTAAGGGACAAACCCATACATTGATTGTGCTGAGTGTGACTGTAAAAACTCCTGTTGCTTAATCTTGGGAGGGACCCAAACTCCACAGACTCCTGAGAACCTGCTTCCCCATCAGCCTTCCAAGTCTCAGTGAGCCTGAGCAACTCCAGTCACGCTTTAGGAACTGGACATTCCTCCTGCATTTCCTTGAATATTCAAGTAGCATTTGTGCTCAGAAAGCACCTGTAGCATCCACTTGTAAACTGCAGGTTTTCTATTAATTGCTTTGTTATGCAAGAATGGTTAAATCTTCCAAGAAAGAGCTAGAGCTACACAACCCCCACTTAAGCTGTGGCAGCAGGCACAATAAATTCTGCTTTTGATAGTTCAGAGACTACAGTCACGAGAGGATCAACCCTCTACCCTATAAACACAAGAAGTCTCACCTTCTCCTGTTCCAGGTCAACACCCAGATCCTTGCACATTTTTAGGAAGTGGGAAAATGAAGATTGGTCTAGAAGGATATATGCTTTAACTTGCCGCTGGCTACAAGCTTCCAAGATGTCTTTGAAGATATCGGTGTCTGTGAAGGAATCCATAACCAGGGCAATCATCTGCAACAAGTTTCATAAGAAAGCATTAGGCTGTTTCCACAGCATCCCATGGGAGGTGGCACATGAAGAATTTGACACTTAAATATTTCCCACTCCCCCATTTTTTTCCAGGAGAGACACTGGCCCAGGTTGAGCAGACGTGGTCAATGCCCCATCCCTGGAAACATTCCAGATGAAGTTGCTCTGAGCAACCTGCTCTAGTTGCAGATGTCCCTGCTCCCTGCAGGGGGGTAGCACTAGGTGAACTTTAGCAGTCCCTTCCAACCCAAACCAGGCTATGAAAACAGGAACAGAACTAGGTACTTCCAAAGAATTATTTGGTCTTGTTCAAATACAAAATTCCATTCAACAGAGCAGTACATACTGAACATACAAGTGATAAATATTGTCACAAGGTTTTAGTGTAACTCAATAAATCTGTTTCATGCTGCTTCCACTCAGGGAAGCCACAGAAGGACCTTTCTGTGACAAGTACTCTGAGAGACCTGCGAAGGCAGCTGCTGAACCAGTCACCACACTGGGGAAGGACCTACAGCAATTGTGGGAGTGCAACTTGATAACACAGCTGGCAAGCAAAAGGAGAAGGAGAACAGGTATATGGCATGCAGAAAAGTTTTCAGTTAAACTGATGCATCCCTGAACTTACTCAGACTTTACATAAAGATGCTACTGTCCCACCCAAACCAGTCGGTGGTTCTATGAAACTGATGCTCAACGAGGCCGCTGCTGGTTCTCGCCCCTGATCCCGGAGCCGCAGGTCAAGGGTCCCGAGCCCCCCGCCCCGCACTCACCTGCCGGGCGGAGCGGATCTGCCGCCGCACCGCTTCCTTGCAGCCGTAGATGCTCTCCCCGCAGCCCGGCTGGAAATGCGCCTCCACCCGCGTCAGCCCGCGGAACGCGCCGCTGGCGAAGCCCGGCCAGCCCAGCTCCAGCGCCGGCGGCTCCAGGTCCGAGCGCTCGGGGAAGTAGGTGAGCGACGAGGCGTCGAGGGACGCGGCGCCCGACGAGGGCTCGGCCGCGGGCTCGGGCGGCGGCAGCGCGCCCCGCGCGATGGCCTGGACCTCGGGCTCCGAGAGGAAGGGCGGCAGCTGCTCCCGCCGCAGGAAGGCCCGCAGCGCCGCGGGGCCGCCCGACACCAGCTCCTCCAGCGCCAGCCGCTGCGCCTCGCTGTACGGCCCGGGCGGCCGCGGCGGCCAGCGCCCGGCGCCCTCCTCCAGGCACTGAGACGTGTTCGCCATGGCCCGACGCGGGCCGCCGCCACCCGACCAGATTTTATAGCACTGGAGGCTCCTCCCCGCCTCCCGCCTGGCCCCGGGGAGCAGCGGGGCCGCCGCCTCCGCCCCGCAGCCCAGGGAACGGGGAGCTGGGGCAGTGTCGCCCGCGGGATGGGCACGGGTGGCGGAGCCGGCTTCTCCCCCCCCGCCCAAAGCAACCCGTGAATTAGGCAGGGAGGGCATGGCCGGCCCCGGCCCTGCTCCCCAGCCGCTGATCAAAGGCTGCTCGGGGTGAGCGGGCAGACGGCGCTCCCGGGAAAGCGCCGGCGAAAGGGGAAGCGCCGTGTTAGTCACCGAAATGCCAAAGAAAGAGAAAACAAAGCTCAGGTGAAAACCCCCCTGGCAAAAGCAGTTTATTTGTAAACTTCTTAGTGTTCCTGTGAGAGCACCGTGACCGCTGCGCAGTGTGATGAAGGTAGAAAGCACAGAAAACAAGCTGATTTTACACATAGCCGAACTCTTCAAAACACAACTCGGGCGGGCTCTGAAGGTGGGTCTCGGCTCCCTCCCTGCAACTTCCAAACTCCCAGTTTTCCACCTCCAGGGACCATGCAAAAATACCTTCATCTTTTTAAACAAGTGCAGACAAAGCTTTTTCCCCCCCACCTGCACCTCTTTGTAGATCTGCCCCCGCAGCTTTAGGGAGTGGCTGCTTCGAAATCCACGCTGTAAGCATAGCTAAGCCTCTTTGCACATACAGATTTCAGAAATAGACCTGCCAAAGTTAAATCAATCAATCAAATATTGCTCTCTATGCTTAAGTTGCAGCCTTGCCAAGTTTTGGATGTTTTCTCGTTTGTCAGCTCATTCATTGCTGTTGATGGGACCATTCAAGCCAACGGCTGAAACGTGCCATCTACTGGACACACGTACCGGAAAGAAGAAAATGCTTTACCCAGACTCCAACTTGGCAGAACTCAGTCTGGTTGGTCATGGGAGTGCTGGGATATGGATCTAAAGAGCAACAGCTCAGAGAGAGTCCACACACTGCTCAAGTGATCCAGCAAGCACAGACACACACAGCACCGTTAAAAACCCACTCAGGTAATGTCTCTGCAAGCAATTTAGCCTAAAATCCATTTAATATTGAAAGTATAAAAAAAAACAAAAACAAAAAACAAACAAAAAACCAAAAAATACAGTAGCACCACAGCTCCTCAAACCAAATTAGTAGTAGATAAAGGATAAACAGAGCAGGAAACAATATTTTGATATGACAGTTTAAAGTGTTTTTTCCACTTGCACATACAGTAATATCAGCAAACATAACCCATATTTTGTAGTGCATTTGTTAGTTTGCTTTTGAACAGGGGCTTTCTCAATGCCCTCAGTGCTTGTCTCACCTCCAAGTTCACTCCAAAGAAGGAACCTATGGACAAATCTCTCAGAGGGAAGATGGTCCAGACTTCCCTAGACCGAGCCAGACCAGGAAGCTCATTTTACAGTGCTAAGACAAAAAGTCTTAATTCCGTGTAACAAGTTGCACAAGAGACAAAGTTCTTTGAAGTCATCCCAAAATCTTAAAGGTCTTTTCCAACCTAAATGATTTTATGAATCTATGAAAAGAGAAGTATGACAGGTCTGCTGCAGCAAGACACTGAACTCCAGGAGCTGCCTCATCTCCCACTCACAAGCACAAAACCCCCACCTTTTCATCAAAACATTTCCAATAATAGTGTTATAGGTCAAATATATTCAAGCTTTTAGATCCAAATACTAGAAACATTTACATCAGGCCTGTACCTGAAGTGAGCACAGCTGTTTGGAGTGCCAAGCTGCTACTTCCTGGTCTTGGTTTTTAAAAAAATGCTCTTCTGAGGGTATGTATATACACACACGTTTATGTATTTGTCTACACAAAGGCATGAGAGGGTGATCAAACTCCAGAGCCAGTCAGCTCAGTCCATTTCAGGAGGCTTAAGGAGTAGAAAAGAAGATAGACCTGAAGATAAGAACCTGCAAATGCTCCAACAGACCCTTCCTTAGTGGAAGAGTAATGTATATATCACTAAAGTCAGACATGGAATAAAATAAGCTTTATGGTTCTTTGTAAAAGGTGTTTCACCTCAACCCAAATATAAAGTAGAAATAAAATGTAATATTAAAAAGAAAAAAAAAATAAAAAATGGAGTGTACCTTGATATAAGCTAAATCTCCAAAGTCACTCTGAGCAAGAACAGCCTGACTTGGATTCTTCCAAGTTTACCTAAATTAAAGCCAGAGCATCAGCAATCCTAGAAAGCAGAAATAACTTTACTTTTCAGATTAAACCTCCAGAAGCTCCACCACTAATGCATATAAGAGGAACATGCAAGTAGCTACAGTACAAATAAACCCTGCTTTTGTATTGCCTAATTTGCATAGTATAAAACAAAGTGCTGGAGAGTGATGTGCACGTGTATTAAAAACATCAAAAGTGCTGGAAGTGGAAGAATCAACAGATACCAAGTGAGTGTGCTTGGAGACCAGAGCTGGTGTGCTCTGCGCTCAGGGCAGGGGTCATTTGTTCAGAGAAAAGAGGGAGACGTCGCGGAGGCTGCGCAGGCTGGCGCTGATGTCCCGCCTCTGCTTCAGGGGACACCTCTCGGGGAGCTGGGCCAGATAGTCCTCAGGCACCCGTCTCCTGCGGGACAGGACATCTACCATGTGGCTCAGCTTCGACCTCAGCGTGGAGTAGTGGAACTGCCTCTCCTTGTGCAGCTTCTGGAAATACTCTGCCCTGTGACCACATGAGTATTCAAAGGACCGGAGAGAAGAGAGTGAGGCAGTAGAGCCTGTAAAAGAGCGCTGGGATGATGACGAAGACAGCGATCGCAGACTGGAACTTGATACAGCATTTCCAGCCAGAGAAGATCCTTCTTTTGACAGCTTTCTGTGAAGCAGGGGGGTTTCTGTGCACTCCTCATCCTTTGTCTGTGTCACCGCAGTCTTCAGCAGCACTGAAGTCTGAGTGCCTGTCATTCTAGCAGTGACAGCAGCCTGAGTGCCAGCTTCTGCCATCACAGTGTTGGTCTGTGTGGCAGCATTACACGTGGTCACCATGGGCTTCCCTTCCCATGGGCCAGTCTGAGTCGATGTGCTTTTCCGTTCCACTGCAGCCCCTTGATTGCCCAACCACTCCTCTTCAAGGAGGCAAGAATGCTCCAGGTCATAAGGCTTGTCTCCAGGAGTATCTTCAGCCTCATCTAGTTCTTTCAGCAGTTTCTTTGGGGTACTAGACATTCTGGCAAATTCTGCTCTCAAGTGGCCTTCCACAGTATACTCCTTAGGGGACTCTATTCTGGTTGCCAGGTGATCAAACATCCCACTGTTCCTGAAGCTGGACGGCCACTTTGGGCTGATGGGCATGGACTGGGCATAAAGAATCCTGAACTGGAGGTCAAATTGTTCAACCACTTGACCCGACAACAGCAGCAAGTTACTGCTGTTCAGCTTCCCATCGGACCACGTGAAACTATTGAAAACAAACCAAGATTCCCAGTTAATCACCACTGCCTTTCAATACAAACAGTTACAAATAGCAAGACTCAGCCTAGAAGAGCTGTGCACAAGGAAGGTCTATGCACAAGGTGAAGAGTTAGACTATTCACACTCTTCTTCAGGAAGAACTCTATTTAGCCACAGCCAAGTGCTTTGCCAGCAACAAGTTGGGTAAACCACTTTTCCAAAGCTGTTATCAGTTTTGTGTTGGTCCCACTGAAACCCAGCTAGTCCACTTGCCATTGGCATTCATTAGTGCCAGGCAAACAGCAAAGCCAACACATCTTTCTTGTAGAAACTTCCCCTCTCTAGAACTTCATCGGGCACCAGCAGACCCCAGTACTTGCCTATAGGAGCCTGTTGTCACTCTGATACCATCAATTAACATGAACTTCTCATGGACTTTCCCAACGATTTTGGCACCTGACCTCATGTAGTATGTGTTCCCTGTGAGGGCTCGAACTCTCAGCAGCTGTTTCAGAAAAAGGGAAAAAGTAACATCAGATTTAAATTAATTTCCAGAAACTTTTGATTAGCAGTTCTACCTAAAAGCAGCTACATGGACTATGGAAGATAGGAGTGAAATGAACTTCCTAACATTGTTTGCACTCAAGTGTTACTAGTTACACAGTGATAAATTTGTTAGATCAGGAGAGCCTGTGAAGAGAATGGCCAGTGATAATTAATTACTGCCCATGAAGCTTGGAGTGTTTCCCCATCCAGAAACTCTCGCTCAGGTGAGCATAGGTCTATCCAAGACAAGCCATAACACAGTCACATCAGCTTATATTCAGAGGAATTAAGCAAATCACCCATGTCACATCATCCAAACTCTTTTAAAGGAAAGCAATTATGTATTAGGAAAGAAATGAGATGTTTCCAGAGCCATAGCACCCTCGAGCCTCCAGTGTTTGTTTCCCTTAGCAAGCAGTTCCTTGAGCCAAAGAATAAAGCTACTTAAACATTGCAAAATTAAACGCCTGAAAATTGTTGCTTCCTCAGGACAGGGATCCCAGTGCACACTCCACCCAGCACCTCAGGTTGTTGCATGGCATGACTGTAGCTCCTACACACGGGTAGCATAAGGTAGTAGAGGTGCCTTTTCTGCATGGTTTTCACCATGTTTGCAAGCAGTTTCACATGTTGGAATAGAGGCTGTACTGAGACCATGGGATACTGAGCACTGATCATCTTCAGGAGTTGAGAAACATTTCAGAAAATCCCATTTTATACAGTTATCAGACAGGATGCTTTAATCTTTCAGGGGGGTCTGATGTTTTGTAGAAGAGTATCTTTGATATAAATAACCATAAACTGTATGACAAAGACCCAACCCAAACCATATCCACCCACATTTAGTACTTACACTTTCCTGCTCGGGACAAACTCCCAGATTCTTGCACATTTCCAAGAAGTGAGGTAGAAAGTCCTGGTCAAGAAGGATGTAGACGGGGACTTTGCGGTTGTTATAGGCATCCTGAAGGTCACCAAAGATATCAATATCTGTGAAGGAATCCATCACAAGCGCAATCACCTGCAGGAAAAGTGACAACACGTGTTCAAAGGCTTTATTATCCACAAGGCCAGCTCACTGCCTGCTGCAGCCGTTGTCTCCTGCCGATATCACCAAGGGCAGGTGCACGTTTCTTGGTCCTGTTGCACAGGCCCTGGCAAGTTATAAAAGATTTCTATATTCCCACAACATTTCTGTAAATTCACTGTGCCCTGGAGTGCAAAGCGTAAGCCTGAAGAGGTTTTTCCACACATGTGCTGCTGGTTTTGTTCACTTTCACAGCCTACTTTCCCACATAAACTCCTGTAATCTGGCCTTTTGGGAACACTGGGGAAGCTATTGCAGCAGGATCAGGAATCCAGACAAGCCATCTCCTCTCTTGCTCTCCCACCACGGCTTATCTGTTGCAGAGAGCCACTGCCTGCAAGAGAATGAGCTCTAATGGCCTCCTCACAATCATGGCTAAACATTTAAGAAATCCTGTTGACTTTCCTATACAAAGTAACATGAGTAGATGTGGAGCTTCAGGACATGGTCTAGGGGTCAGGGAGATATTGGGATGAAGGTTGGGCTTGATGATCCTAGAGGTCTTTTCCAACCTAAATGATTCTATGATCTCACAGACCCCAGCTGATCTCTCAGTGTGGTAGGAAGGGAATGCTGTCCCTGTGCAAGTTACCAAGAGATAAGCCAGTTCTGTGACAACATATAAACTGAATACACCATTTCCAAACTCAGAATAGAGTTTCCATCCTATAACTTCACAAGAAATCCTTCCAGCCACTCAACAGTTCTTTACAGAAGGCAAGTCCTAAGATCAAGATTTTTTTGTCAATGAACCAAAGACAAGATGACAGTCCTACATTTACAAACAATCTCTCCAACTAATTTAGAGCTGCATCATGTGCTGCTTTGGTGCTAGATTTCTCACCCCTCTAAACCAGCAACACAGACCTGTGCTGGACACGAAGGCACTAAGGGTTTGGCTTTGTGACTTTTCTATTCTTTCTATTAGACCAGCATCAGGTACAACAATTATTCAACCACTGTGGGTACCTGGCACCAGTCCTTACCAGTGGATAACGCATCCAGGCACTGCTGCAACACGCCCAAGGCACACATGTGTGCCCCAGAGCTGCTTCGTGTGCAGCATCGCCTGCACGCAGGGCAGACGTTTCCCACAAGAACAGGCTGAGCTTCACATTCCCACCTCTGCCCTGCTCCCCAAGGGATTGGCTCCATAATCATGAGGTCTTAGCTGTAACACACACAGGCATGTTGGTATTTCTACATAAAGTTAGTTTATGCTCATGCTTCTTATGTGTCTCCTGTGCTTTTCTCCACCCAGTCACTTGTCTAAGCATCAAAGGAAGATAATGAAAAATAAGGTGCTTTTGGCAAGACCAGACAAGTAGGAAAATAACCCCTGAAAACAGAACAATTCACACTAACCCCCCTGGAAACATTGGTGCCTTAAAATGACAACTCAACTAACGACACATTTGAGTTCTAGTCCCAGAATTGACAGGTGAAAAAGAAATATACTCTTACTTAAAATGAGCAAAAGTGCAGCTATGTTTAGAGAAAACCTTTACTCTCATACATTCAGGATGGCAGAGGCAAGGAAGCAATAGTGTGCCCTTTAGTCACTCAAATCAACTGCATTTCAGTGAGCTGAGAAAAACTACACAGCATCTGAAGTTTTCCTGTTCCTCACATTGACCCAAAAAACTGAGACATGATGGAGCAAATCACACAGCATCTGATGTCCAGTAAACTACAGAGGGGGGTGTCAAAATTTCTCTCCATTCCACATCCCCAAAACCACTCCCTGGATCAGGAATGCATGTGGCAGCAGCAGGAACAGCTTGCCTGGCTCTTGGCTTGGGAAAGTGTTTGGCAGGATGCTACAAGCAAGAACATTACAAAGTACAGCTTTTTGGAGAGCCAGATGTTTTCATGGACTTTACTCCAGTCACTAGACTGGCCTCATCTACCTGGTAAGGATCCCTTGAGAACAGAGCTTCCCCTGTGACCATTTCTGGCCAGAAGCCCAGGGCTCATGTCATCCTCACTCACACCCTAAGCTTCTGCACTCAGAAGGGGGCAGGGACTGAGCTGTTGCTGATTCAGGTGTGCCATGGGCGAGAGTTACGCACGGAGCCAGAGGTTGCTTCACCTGGCCACCCAAAGAGGAAGCTATACATTTAAATTTTAGCTGAGCCAATTGAATGGCTGCTAACAAGAAGGGTGGTTCCCACCTGGGGATTACAGGAGGCTATAAACTGAGCTAACATAACGAGTAAGAGAGGACAGTTAGAAGTTACTACACCACATGATTTTTAGGCTATCCGCTGCTGAAGGAGGGAAGTCCTGTTGAGAGCAGGTCTGCACATTACTTAGGGGCAATTCATGAGGAGAAGGGAAGAATTGAAGAAGGAAAATACAATCATAGGGTTATCTCTGTAGATAACCTTTTATAAGAGAGGCCTTTTTTTGTGTCGTATGCTTTAAGGGACAGTGGGAGGTTTCTGCAAACAAATCTCGCTTGCAGAGCACACCAGTAAGGAACCTGGAACAGAAAACCCTCCACTTTGAGAAAGAGCAAGATCTGCTTGAAACCAGTGGATGGTGTGGCCATGAACAGCAGCAGTAGTTCTGTGCAATACTGAGGAATAGCAAACTCCTGACCCACCACCACTGAACCAACACAACCAGGAAAGTGAGATTTCAAGGGAGTAGCACAGAGATGTACACTGTCAGGATAAGTACCACTCATTGTGTCTGTACAACCTTGTCCTCCTAAAGAGCCTATCCTTGTTCAACAGTGTTTTAAAGCCACATGGCCTTGCTTGGCATCACATGAGGGGACCTGGACAAGATTGAGAAGTGGAATTGTGTGAACCGCATGAGGTTCAACAAGGTCAAGTACAAGCTGCTGCACCTGGGTCAGGGCAACCTCTGGTATCAATACAGGTGAAGGGATTAAAAGCAGGCCCGTGGAGAAGGACTTGGGAGTACTGGTGAATGAAAAGCTGGACACGACCCAGCTATGTTCACTCACAGTCCTGAAGCCAGTGTCCTCCTGGGCTGATCCCCAGCAGCGTAGGCAGCAGGGCAGTGAGGGGATCCTGCCCCTCTGCTCCGCTCTGAGGAGACCCCCCTGCAGTGCTGGGGCAGCTCTGGCGTCCTCAGCACAGCAGAGACATGGAGCTGGTGGAGGGGGACTAGAGGAGGCCCCAGCAATGGTGGGAGGGCTGGAACCCTCTGCTTGGAGACCAGGCTGGGAGAGATGGGCTTGTTCAGCCTGGAGGAAAGAAGGTTTCAGGGAGATTTTATAACAGCCTTTCAGTAATCTGAAGGGGATGTATCAGAAAGATGGGGACAGACTTTTTAGCAGGGCCTGTTGTGACAGAACAAGGGATGATGGCTTTAAACTAAAAGAGAGATGTCAGAGTAGATACAAGGAATAAGTTTTTGATGCTGAGATNGGCGGCCGCGGCGGCCAGCGCCCGGCGCCCTCCTCCAGGCACTGAGACGTGTTCGCCATGGCCCGACGCGGGCCGCCGCCACCTGACCAGGCTTTATAGCAGCTTTGAATACAAACGGCGCCGCGCCCCGCGCCGCCATTGGCGGAATCGCGCCCTCACAGCGCCGCCATTGGCGGAGCCACGCCTGCTCCGCGCCCTCATTGGCGGAGCCACTCCCCGCCTCCCGCCCCGAAGGGNGAGCAGCACATACTGAACATACAAGTGATAAATATTGTCACAAGGTTTTAGTGTAACTCAATAAATCTGTTTCATGCTGCTTCCACTCAGGGAAGCCACAGAAGGACCTTTCTGTGACAAGTACTCTGAGAGACCTGCGAAGGCAGCTGCTGAACCAGTCACCACACTGGGGAAGGACCTACAGCAATTGTGGGAGTGCAACTTGATAACACAGCTGGCAAGCAAAAGGAGAAGGAGAACAGGTATATGGCATGCAGAAAAGTTTTCAGTTAAACTGATGCATCCCTGAACTTACTCAGACTTTACATAAAGATGCTACTGTCCCACCCAAACCAGTCGGTGGTTCTATGAAGCTGATGCTCAACGAGGCCGCTGCTGGTTCTCGCCCCTGATCCCGGAGCCGCAGGTCAAGGGTCCCGAGCCCCCCGCCCCGCACTCACCTGCCGGGCGGAGCGGATCTGCCGCCGCACCGCCTCCTTGCAGCCGTAGATGCTCTCCCCGCAGCCCGGCTGGAAATGCGCCTCCACCCGCGTCAGCCCGCGGAACGCGCCGCTGGCGAAGCCCGGCCAGCCCAGCTCCAGCGCCGGCGGCTCCAGGTCCGAGCGCTCGGGGAAGTAGGTGAGCGACGAGGCGTCGAGGGACGCGGCGCCCGACGAGGGCTCGGCCGCGGGCTCGGGCGGCGGCAGCGCGCCCCGCGCGATGGCCTGGACCTCGGGCTCCGAGAGGAAGGGCGGCAGCTGCTCCCGCCGCAGGAAGGCCCGCAGCGCCGCGGGGCCGCCCGACACCAGCTCCTCCAGCGCCAGCCGCTGCGCCTCGCTGTACGGCCCGGGCGGCCGCGGCGGCCAGCGCCCGGCGCCCTCCTCCAGGCACTGAGACGTGTTCGCCATGGCCCGACGCGGGCCGCCGCCACCTGACCAGGCTTTATAGCAGCTTTGAATACAAACGGCGCCGCGCCCCGCGCCGCCATTGGCGGAATCGCGCCCTCACAGCGCCGCCATTGGCGGAGCTACGCCTGCTCCGCGCCCTCATTGGCGGAGCCACTCCCCGCCTCCCGCCCCGAAGGGGCTTTAACCTTCACTTCGATCAATCCCCCGTTAACGAACCGCGTCACCCTCATGCCTCCGATGGGATGAGATCCGAGAACGGCCGGTGCAGTTTGGGCTTGGTGTTTGTCCCATCACGAATTCCTGGTGCCTGCTGAAACATAACAGGTTACACCTCCCCCCCGTCTGGATTTACCCTTCCCGGCACTTCCTGGCTGTAAATTATATTAATTGATCGAAGTGAAGGTTAAAGCTCAAATGTGAGAGAGTCCCCAAGTGTAAACCCATTGAATAAAGCTCAGTGCCATTTCTGTATTATTAAAAGAAATTTAATATATTTTTTTTAAATTAAAAAATTCAATCTCTCTATTAAAGACACTGAGTCAGGTGCTAATACTGTCAGACATACCCTTTTGGCATGAGTTTTACATACAACTGAAGATTTTATGCATTGCTTCAACATGTTAAGAAACCATCTTTTCATACTTACAGTAGCAATAAAGTCAATTCCATACAATATCAAATATCCTTTTTTTAAAAAAAAGTTGTAAATATATTAGACTCTGATTGCCAAAATGCCATTTTATACACAAAGCTGCTAATACAATATACAGTCCTTACATTACTTTTTTTTTCACATAAAATACATCTCATCGAGTTTTATTTGTACATGGTTTACTACTGACGGATGGAATTAGGAGTTATTGCAGAAGGCTTGCCCCCCCCGTTCTCCATGTCCTGCACACGAGCTGCACCAGCGCTGCCGACACTCCCGGGGTCCATCCTCCCTGTGGTCCAGAGGCTGAAGATGTAGAGGTGGCAATGCTAAGGCTGCACCTGCACTGTTGAAGAACCCGCATCTCCTCTCCAGCTGTGGGTGGAGATCACTGCATTGGTGTAGGTTTGGGAACAGGTATCTTGAGCAAGGTCTCTTCGACTGCAGGTTCCACAATTGAAATACAGCAAAATGTTCTAGGTCGTAATTGTGCCACGGCAGATGTTGCCTGAAGAACCCAGTTCTACTCCAGTTGTGTGGGGGAACTGAGAGGTCCATTACCAGTTTGGCCAACATGAAAACAGCAGAATAAAGCTGAAGAACAATGTGGAACAAGAAATTCTGTTGCACATCCAGAGGCAAAACAACACAAAAAATGTCAATATGAGCTGTGGGCTGCAGTAAGAGGCTAGACCTTGCTGCTGCAAGTGTGTTCTGGGCTCTGCCTGTAGAGAACTGCTGTAACAACGCAGGGCAATGTGATCTGTTAAATCAGAGTGAAGACCTTGTGCATTTCTTTTCTGTGTATTTAGGAAGAGAGAACCAGTGATCATGAGAGAAATTGAAAGGGCACAGAAAAACTTCAACATCTGGTATGCTCTGAACAGTTATCCCCTTGCAAAAGAGTCTCCAAGTTAAAGAACAGCACTGAATAGTCACCACAAACCTTCCCGAGACTAGTGACCGAGTTTAGCAAGTCTGATAAGGCACAGAAATATCCAGATGCAGGGAGGACACCTCCAGCAGATAGAGAGCAGATCATCTGGGGCTCACTGGAGACCAGTGCTATTGCTTGCTCGGTTCAGATATTCCTATTTCATGGAACTGCTGATTCAGTTTCAGTAGAGAAGATTTGGGCAAATAGCTCCAGGATTACAGCAAAGGGACACTGAACAAGTTGTAATGTCATTTGGGAGCTTGTAAGTGCTTTCAACCCCATGAAATAAGACCCTGCTCAATAAAGGTGGGAATTCACGGCCTCCACTGAGTATTGCACTGATTGTTATTGCTATTGCCCTGCCGTGCTCTTCTCCTTCCATACCAGGAGCTCCTCACCCATGTGGTTCTTCAACCATGCCTGCAAGATGGTACCGAATCCCATCAGCTAGAGTCAGTTCTTCCTAACATTGGGAGGGTTTTAAGATTCTGGAGCACCACAGAAGTGAGACTAAGTGGGTTAAAATCACATTATTTGATATGTCAAACATAGATCCAGGTTTGGTATCAAACAGACCCCAGCAATGGTACTTAAGCCCTTATCTAGTAATTCAGTGCTGGGACTTTCTTGGCTGAGCTCAGTAAAGTAGAAACACTATGTTGACAGATGATACTTTTTTTAGATGGGAAAAAAGGTCTTTCACCATGGAAAGTAAAGCTGTGCTCATCAATCAGCTCCTTGGCTAGAAACAGCACACGAGAAGATTTTGCAAGCAGAGTGTTATTCTCATGTGCAGCTCTGCCTACAGTAGACCTGTCAATACATCCACGTTCCCACATCTTTGTGTGGTCTGTACAAACAACCACAACCTTTGCCTTACTGCTAACAAAAGTGACTCTAATCTGACCTTGAATCTGTACTGAGATGTTTATTGAGCCTAAAACCACCGAGTGTAGCATAAACCCCTCCAAATCTTCCTCTAATAAGCCAAGTGCTAGATATGCCAGTCACAACATGATTTCTAGACTCTAC
Source organism: Brachypteracias leptosomus (assembly GCA_013401335.1). Taxonomy (NCBI): domain Eukaryota; kingdom Metazoa; phylum Chordata; class Aves; order Coraciiformes; family Brachypteraciidae; genus Brachypteracias; species Brachypteracias leptosomus. Next base: position 1,646,051 of record VYZX01023152.1, on the reverse strand, counting down.
AGCTTTTCAGCACTATTAAGATGCAATGAAATAGCCAAGTGCCTCCTGCTGCATACCTCAGAGCTCTCCACTGGGATGGCCTTTAAAACACACAGATATAAAAAAGCACTATTGTTGTAACACTGGTAAGTTTTATAAGAAAAAGCCCTATTCCTAGAGGTAGGCTCCTATAACTATAAAAGCATCTATGTGTTCGTTATTCCCTCAAATGCCTCTTTATCTCTACAAAATACTTCACCAGAAGCAGGTTAAATATCCACATTGCAAAATTGCTCATCCCAGACCCTCACCCCGAGCCCTGCATGCAGCAGGAACTTCCAGCTCCTTCCCTGAGCGTGTTTGCCAGTGCCCCACAGGCAGAGGCCATGACATCCCAAATGTCACCAACACATAAGCATGAATCCATCCCAGGTCTTGCTTTTGCAAGTCCCACTCTGATGCAACTTCAACTCAAAGCCAGTGGTAGATAAGTACTTGGCATGGCTGTGAAACATGTCCTGGAAGATTTATTGATTACTGACTCTCATCTGAATAAGAATTGATGAGGTTTGATTAGACTCCACTAGATGTCAAGGGAGCATGTCAGCTTACAGTGACAGTGTCAGGAGAGCTGTACTACAGACAATTTTACAGCTACGATACAAAATCCAATTAGGGGGATGCTTTGTAATCTAGAACTTGTAGTATCTTATGCTTGATTATAAATCAGTGGTTGGTTTGCTCAAGATCACAGCTAGAGTAATGAGTTCCTGCAGTTTTACATATAAACAGTGAAACACCAATGGACTAAAAGCTGTTTGTCTAAGATGGACTGGCTTCCTACAGTTTTAATGTAGTAAAACTCTCAGTGGAAGCAAGCCTCAAACTAAACATCATCACATTCAGCCATCTCCTTTTCATTTGCTTCGAGTTAGGTAGGATTCAATACACTTGATAGCACAAAATTGGTCTGAGAAGGAAAAGGGTCCAACTCCTCCTTCCTCAGGAGGGAAGGCATCAGACCACTTACAGCCTAGTGGATAGCAGCACCCAAACTTGTTACACTGAGTCCAGAATTCTCATTAGGATGGATGTGGAGAGTCAACCCTCAGCACCATGGGAGAAGAGAGGCATGTGAAAGATCATCTCCCCCTGTTCAATAATACCCAGGCTACACTTGGTGTTACCCCAGAACAACTTTCTCGAGGTAACCAGAAGACTCACTGTTAACCACACACAGATGTAAAAGTCTGTGCAGTTACCAAATCATCTTCTTTTCTACTACAGAAAGACTTTTAAAATCTCTCAAGTCAAGCACAATGAGTAATTTCTATTCCTGTATTTTCCATTTCCATAATGGAGGAAGACAAACTTCTTTGAATGTTTCGAACTATACAAAGAAGCCCCCTGCCTTTAACTGACACGAGGTTTTAAAAAGATCAGATCAACTGCTACCAGTTTCTAATTTGTTCCTAAAACTGGTGGGGGAAAAGAACTGTATCTTCAGAGTTCAAAAGGGTAAATTATCAGCCTGGTAATAGCCTCACAGGTCCACGGTGTGGTTGTGGTGGTGACAAAGCCACCTCTGCTGCCTCAAGGAGCCAAGAACAAGGAGCCCAGAGCCCTGTATCATAATATATCAGCCCCAGCAACGAGCTGGGTTTGATGGAGAGCAGAGGGTAGCACTTAACAGTCATTGGCAGCCTAAGTCAACTTTATATAGTCTAGAAGAAAGGAAAGGCTGTGACGGTTCCCACATGGGGAGCATCTGAAGTGTAATATTGATGTCTAACAGCTGCCAGCTAAAAGAAAGATGGGTGGAAGCTGCATTTGCTGTTGTTGGCTGAAGCACAACTACGTGAGCTGGATTTAATCCACTGATAGCTTACAGAGACCCAAACAGGCTTATGTTTCCAGAGTTTGGAATTTAAACTGTCCAAGAAGACATATTCATGCAGGCAAATAGTTAGGTGTGCGATAGCCCCTCTGTGCAGAAAAGGGGTTGAAGAGTTACTTCAGTAGACAACCTGTTAACTGTGGCCAGTTCCTCAGAGCTGTCTCATGTTGCCCCCTCATCTCCCCAGGTACACAAAGCTGTAACTTGCTGACCAAACCCCCAGGTCGTGTGGTGCTGCTGTTCCTCAGGCAGCCTGTCAGAGCCAACAGGACTGCACTACAGCACCCGTGGGGATGTGCCAACTGCTCTACAGTGGAGAGACCCTGCCAAGTACTGCATAGCACTGAGTGACTCCCTTACATAGGGGCATTTCAGTTGTCTTCTGACAGCTACCAACCACTGCTGATGACTTCAGCATGGGAGCTGGAAAACAGACACAAAAGAAATCTCCTGCCCTGCTGCACTGCTCAACTACCAAGGCAATGATTGAAGTTATTTATCAGCCTAAGGCTGCAGGTTAACACAAGTGATGTCACATCTAGGAAAATGAGAAACATTTTCATGGTGTTTCTAGGTGTGTGTCAGCAAGCCTTTCCTCCTCAGCCCTCCTGAGCCCTCTGGTTCTGGAACTCCAGAAGGAATCAGAACACGAAGTATACAGCCCCTAGTATCTGTGCTGAGTGTATGGAGTAAACAGAATCAATAAGAAAGTGAGATCAGCAAAAGTCTTTTCAGTTTTAACAAATTAAGAGTCTAAATAGTACAAATAAGTGGTTTTTAATTACTTATCCCAATATAGACCTTTGTCAGTATTTTATTGCAGTAAAATTCTATTGCCAGGGCCCCTTATTGCAACATCAGTTTTAAAGCCTATTGAGTGAAGCTTATTCCAGGGAAAGTTCTGCTTCAAACCTGCTGGCAGTCTGCAGTGACAGGCTTACACGAGCAGAACAGGACCCCATCAGGACACAGTTTTTGATGGTGAGCTGTTGCTGCAAGGAGATAACACCTTGCAAACTTCCTAATGCAAGTGCAGCATCTCTGCTTGCTTGTTGCTCAGGCCCTGTAAGTGCTGGATCCAGCTGCACAGAAAACAGCTCTGTCCACTCTTGCAAACCTCGTGTGGGGCTGATCACCCCTCCAGGACATAGGCATCACCCAAGAGGGAAAATTCAGGTCAGAACTGTCACCTTTCAGAAGCTTGGTGACTTACAGCAAGAGGCTCAGATGCAACAATTTTAATTCAGATCCTTTCTTTGTTCCAAGGCATCTCATAACTTCCCAAGGACGGGGAGGCAGTGCACCATACCTTCTTCCTTAGGGAGCAGGACCAGGGCAACTCTTTTTATGCAATATTGATGCACATCCCTTCCTCTCCTAAGAGCCTTGCTCCACCTGCATCACTCATTCAACTGCAATGGAAGTAATTGGCAGGGTAAAGTACAATTCAAGAAGAACGAGGCCGCCACAGTCAGGATGTCCATAACCAAATTCTCCCTTTGGAATACAAACCACCTGGCCACTGTGATAGATCCAACCAGCCCACCCGTGTCTTGTTCCCTCTGGTGTGAGGAATGAATGAGACTAGGAAATCCTGCAGCACCCATGCACCTTCTCCTCCATTTCCTCCATGGGAGCTTTGAATTTCAAGAGGGGCGGATCACCACTGGACACTGTGTAATACACCGAGGTCCCATTGGAGCTGTAGGGAGAAGTCCTGGATCCGATTAGGTGCGACTTGGCCTCACCCCCGTTCTCAGCAACTCCCCCCACACCGCTGCTGAAGTGGGTGCTGAGGAAAGGGTGGTTGAGGAGTTTGGCTGCTGCCCGCTGCCGCTTCAGTTCCGAGAGCGTCTGGTGGTTGTGCTCCTTGTAGGCACCCCACAACTGCTGCGTGTCGGGGAGCCCGGGGTTGCCGTAGGGCAGCATGTGGCCCGGGTTGCTGTCGGGGTCAGCGTGCATGCTCCAAATGTCCCCGTTGGAGAAGGCGTACTGGTACGCACTGGCGGACGCCATGAGTCCATTCTGGAGGGGGATCTCAGAGTCACACTGCGTGCTTTTGTTTGCTAATTCTGGGAGGAGGGAAGAGTTCTCCAGCAATGAATTCTGTAACAAGAAGACATGAAAGAAAAGCATTTTCCCCCATTTCCCATAGCACTGTTCATCCCTGTGGCAACCTTCTATGCCTGCTCACACTCAGCCTTTCCACCAGACACGTGCTGCAGCACAGACACTGAATTCACCCACTAACAGGACCCTATAATGCTGTGAGCCCCAACCAGGAACACAGAACATGAACTCAGGACTCATCAAAAAAAAATAAATAGAGATAGATAAGCATGTTAACATAACATGACAACCACTGAATTAAAAACAAGTGACTGCAAAGTAAGATTACAATCCTTCCATGATTCCCTGTTTGTTAGCTGTAAAGGGAAATTCACACACTATCTTTTCTGAGCTTCCTGGTTCACTGGGACCTTATCTCAAAACTATTTATGCAGCTGTAAATCCAAAACAGTCTTTTCACCTGAGTGGGATATCCCAGCTTATGCCAATTCAGAATTTGGTCTTTTGCTTACATCTGATGGAAGAGGTTTGCAAATTTTTCAGCCACTTTCCACCCCAGGACACCCACTGCTATGGAACCTGTGCTACCAGCCTTCTTTGGTGACTCCCATAATAGAGAAGAAATTCCTTACGGGGTCTGTGTTCTCCTGGTCAGACCGAGTCTCCCCCATTTCTCCCATGAGACCCACGTTTCTTCCTTCTTCTGCTGCCCCCAGCTGCTGCCAGACGATGGCTTCTTTCTCACACTCCTTCCTGTAGAGGTTTGTTCTGTCCGAAAGGCTGGCCCTCCTCACCACTTTCCTGTGGGATGGGGAGAAGGGCACTGAAGCTCTGAGCAGGACATGACATTTCCTCGTACCCCACAGCTCTTCTCACCTCCTCCTCATGCTTCACAGCCTCTCCCATTGGGACGGAACGTGAATTTAGCCTCCTGGTGCCCACGCAAAGCAGAGGCACTAGTGTGGATATTAAAGGTGGGAGGAATTTTAAGGAGTTTTAAAGCAGTACCTCAAACCTGTGTTAGATTTCATACAGCTCACCTAATGCATTTCCTCTGCCACCAGTGGAGGAAATGTGCAGGGAAACTGCTCACAGGCTGTGTAGGGAGTTCTGTGGTCTGCAGGACTGCTTTGGTGTCAGTAAACATCTTGCAAAGACCTTTGCAAACTGTGTCTGAGCACAGTATCTCAGCCATGAGATGTATTATTGAGAAGCTCCACTTGAAGCACTGATTCTCTGACACCAGTATCAGTGGTTTGACAGGGTCAGCTCTCACCACTTGGTCCTCTGCTCGGAGCAGTTCTTAAAGCACAACAGCCCAAAGCCATTTTCCCCCAAAGTGAAAAAGCCACTCTCCAAAGGAGCTCTGCTTTCAGCAACCAGAAGTCAGCTTCAGCCTTTCAGAGTTCACTCAGAAAGGACAGATAGGATGTTCTCCACACACCAACTGCAGGGTGCTCTGCAGCCATGTCTGGGTGGCCCAGCTAAGCACAGGGTGACCTGTGGGGAACCATGCACTTACCCCCGGCTGCCAGTGCTGGAGGTCCTTCGGCTCAGGGAGGATTTATGCCTCATCTGAGACTTCATGATCACGTCATGTTTGTGTTTCAACTCCAGAAGTAAGACTTTGAATTCCTCCTCTTCACACAGATCTGTGGCACACACAAACCAAGCCATTAATCAAACAGTTGTACCATTAACACCATGTTCCTAACCGTGCCTCCCTAGCACATACAGCTACAAATGCTCGAGGGAGAAGGGAACTTTAAACAGAATACGCTTAGGCACATTAATCTCTAAACAAATTAGGGGAGGCAGAACCGTTTGGACACCGAAACAGGACCGGAAAACAAGAGCTGCTGATTGTGACAGGGGCTCAGCTTTGCAGGGATCCAGCTATTCAGGCAGCCTTTGTCCCACCTCTACAGTGAGCTGTGCCTTTACCCTGTGCCTTTACCCACAAAAGGGTGAGAAATACATTGACCACTGCATCAATGTCTCGAGATGGGAAGAAAAGACATTTCTATAATTACTGGACTGCAGCTCCCCCAAGTACAGCATTTTTACCTAAGTCTCCAAAATGAAAAAAATATTGCAGACAAAACCAGATCAGATCAGGACAGAAGAGAAGAACTTTCAATGAAGATGCAGTTTTTTCAGTTAAGGCTCAGGAAGCCTTTTGCCAAAAGAAAACATATAATATCCATGGTCAGATGTTGGCATTTTTACTTTCAATCTGTTCCAAGACTTGTGTGCGCTTTCTCTTTCCTCCCTTGCAGCTTACCACACTTCATTGCATCAAATCAAAGTTAGACACCCAAGACTTAGGGCTGCACTTAACAGCTGCTCAGGTCCAAGATGACAATGTAAGAGCAAGGAGATCACCAAGCACAGCAACAGGGGGACAACACAAGGGGGAATACACAGAGGAAAAGGTGCTTGAGAAATTCCTTCTCCCTTGTTTCAATGAGCAGGAAGAAGCATTTCCAGAAATAATGTAGGTGCCTTAAAACTTCAGTCCCAGTTAAAGTAACTGCAACTTTGACTCTAAAGACACATGAAAAATGACATTAATGCTTCTGAAAGCACCATGTGAAGATTCCAGCACACTCAAGGGAAAAAGCTTCATGAAAGATTTCTGGGGTTTTTTAAGCTTTTTTTGTTTTAAACTCACCTATTGGCATCTCATCCAAAGATGTCCTGGCACTCAAACTAGCCCCGTGGGACACAAGCAACTCAGCCATCTGCATCTAAAGAAAGGGAAAGAGAGCCAAGCTGACAGAGGTATTTTAGGCTTTCCTCCTCAAAGCTGAAAAACTGGAATAAGATAAGCAGTGGCATGCATGCTTAGCTCAACTCAAATTACTCTGGTATGTGTGTGATGTTAAACTTTGTTCCTACCATTCATCTGAGCAGACATACTCTCCCTGACCCTTCCCAGCAACAGGTTCTTTTTGGAGCCCCAAGGACCTCATCTGATGCTGTCCAGAGAGCCCAGCCCTAGTACAGATTTCTTTCCTTTGCAGAGTACTCCACAATCTGTCCAGGCAGAATGAAATGTCACCCCCATACGTGACATTTGCAATAAAATCATTACCTGTCCCCAGAAAGCAGCAGCATGAAGAGGTTCCCAGCCGTCCCAGTCCTTAACATCCAGACTCGCCCCCTGGTCAAGAAGGACTTCAGCTGCATGCAGATAACCATTGGCTGCAGCTATATGCAGCTAGGGGATAAAGAACAGAGCATGAGCCACCTGCAAGGACCACGAACGGTTCTATACACCAAATGTCAGTGGAATTGCTTAGATAACATCTGAGTCTTGATCTGGACGGGCAGCACATTTCATGTTTGGCAGATGCCATCAGGTCAGAGGCAGGTTGCTCCTGTCAGTAAAACTCAGTATTGCCTGCATGTAATTATGTCTGGAGAGGAAATTGCTTAACCATTCTGAAAATAATTTACATATATGGGTTAGAGAAATAACTTCACATCTTAAATCAAAGGCTCTGTAGGGAAACAGCACCATCCAAACACAAGCCTGCACTGGAGAATGTCATCTGCTGTAAATGCTGCATTCCTCACGCCAGGAGAATGTCTCCTCTTCCCCACCTAAGTGCCGTGCATGTGATTTTCCTGATCAAATTTTCAGCCTGCTTTAGCCAGGACTCCTTTCTTGCACTGGCACTTCCATTCACACTGCAATCATTTTCACCATTTGAAAATCAAAACCATTTTAATCCTTGGCTACTTTTAGCTAAGGGAATATAATTTTTTCAGATACTGGCTTCCAACTACAACCCCCACTCTGGAGACATGAATAATAGTCTCCTTTAGTCTCCCACGACAGTTCATGTCTCTGAAGATTTTCGTAACTGCAGTCTGCTGTTGCATCTCTGAGCAAACCACTGACCTATGCACTGATCCCAAGGTATGAACTCCACTCAGAGCTGGCTGTATTTCAACCCTGCTGAAGAGGAGAACGAAAGCTTCTTTTCCAAAATTTCCATATGGATTCCACCACACACAGTCAAACCCTCACCTACAAATAAATTCTGATGCTTTCTGGCAATTCAGTTAATTTCTACATAACTTTTAAGGGACTGGATCATACCCTCTAGAGGCCATACGAATTAACAAGGAATCTCTTGGGGGTGATGTTAAAAGGGAAGTCAAGAGGTCTGCTTAAATTTATGCATATAATCCTTGTTAAAGGGAAAATCATGATAAAAAAAGCTTCAATAAAAGCTTCAGTCATCCCAGTTTACCTTGCAGGGGGCCTGCCCTCCCCTTAAGCTTCTGGTATGTGCTATAAGTGACAATTTAGATTAAGAAACCTGAATGCACTGCCATGGTCTGGCTATCAAATAAATGACACCAAGCGGCCCGTGTATCAGTTATGTCTGGGCCCAAGCATCAAATGATCAAGGTTGTATAGAAATCCCAACACATATGACAGCATAACTGAATTTTCCCTAAGTTGGAAGCAAGGATTTGAGAGATGTGTTTGCAGGTGAAAAAGAAGGGAACAGGACTGGGATTGTTCATCCTGCTCGGTCCCTGCCCAGTCCATCAGATGCTGGTTTGCTCTGTGCTGTACATTTGTCTGGGTGTTCTCCTCTGCCCAGGGGCAGATGCCATCCTGTGTGAATAAACACAGCACTCCATCCACTCTGCATGAGCCAGATGCTATGCAAAGCAGAAAGAAGAGGAGGCCGAAAGTCTCCAGAGTGCCCAACACCAGATCCTGCTCCCATGAAAACCAGAGGATTCTTGCATCTCCTCCGTGGCAGTCAGATCAGACTGTGAGACTAGAGAGAAGCAAGAGATTACTGGGAGGTCCTTCACTCCCATTTCCCCGGAGCAGAAGTTCACAACTCCTCATTGTGGGATCTCTTGCACCTTTCTTTGGAAACTGCTGGTCCCAGCCACTGTCAGACAGGACCCAGGAGCTCAGCAGCCTTCCTGCAGGACCTGAGCTGCTGGACAACTGAGCTCACACAAACAAGGGATCTGCTTTGAAAAGCACAGGGTTAGACACTGCTCTGTGTCAGCTGTACTCATGGACAGAGACTGTTCCTATGTGACAATGAACTAAAACAGGGGAAAAGATCAAATTAGCTTCCTCACTCCTCTCAGGGGCTGGTACATGTTGATTTTGTGTAACTCCTGCCTCGGGCCAGGTTTCATAACCTAGGGGCTGAAGGAAGGCAGAAGTGAAGCTGTGGCAGTTTCACTCACCAGTGTGGCACCTTGGGCATCTGTCCTGTTCAGGTCTTGTCCCGTCGCAAGTATGTCATGAATGTCACAGATCATGACCTGCTCTGGAGCAGCCCGCATCTCATTGATCCTTTCCTGGGTAATGCCTGTTAAAATTCCAGTTAGAGAGAGGAGTTGGAAAGGGTCTTTGTCTCCACTGGTTGAGTACAATTAGACTTAATTCTTGGTTGACATGACCTCACATTGCTCTCAGAGGCGACTGACAGCTGTCCTTCACCCATTAGTTAGAAATCAGAGAAGCTAGACAGGTTCAGAGAAACTAGAGTCAGGTTCCAAGAAACTATGCCAGGCAGCAGCTCTCTGCTTTTCTCCAGAGGCAAATCAAGAGCTGAGAAACACGGTAATTTTTAGTACTACACTGACCCATTTTTGTATTTGACATGAGCTCAGTCTCCTTACCTTGGTAAGCCATGCAAGTCTCAATGACATCCAGAGTTGGCTCATCTTCGCAGAGGTCGTAGGGCATGTTGCCATCTGCATTCACTGCCAGCAAGTCTGCTCCACTGGAGGAGAAAGAAAGGACCTCAGATGGTGCCAAACCCTGGGATAAAGGCTTAGCAAAAACTAACTGGGGTTTCATAGCTGCCCAAAAGTCACTAAGATTTGTGTGAGATAAAGATTTGAAGCAAAGCCATGGAACAAGAAAGATAAATTCCAGAAGTGGCTGAAAGGCAGCATATCAGGCCTCCTTCATGGGCTGTGGGACACACGAGCCACTGAGCCTTTCCTGTCCTCTCCTGATCCTGGCACTGGACAGACTGGCAGCTTCTTAGTGATACGAACAATTTATGTGCTGAATTTCTGGATAACAACGCTAAGCAACTACCAGGTGCTTCTTATGTGGGCATCTGGCAGTCCTTTCGTGAGAAGTTTGCAAGGACCAGAGCAGTTGGGAAAGACAGGGGCTGACCAGCAGTGGGGGGAGCCTTCCATCTAGCCAAGGGTGTGTTGGCAAAAAATAGTAATTGAAAATATCCTGCCAACCAGTGAATTTTTCTTTCTGATGGTCCAAAAGCTCTTATCTAAGTGCTCTGGTGACCTCTGGGTGGTCCCTATTTGGAAGTAAAATTGCCAACTACACTGATCACTGTCCCCATGTTCCTACATAGTAGAACATTTCCAGCACCTTCTGAACTGTGCCATTTTAGCCAGCTGTTAAATAGTTTCAGCTGAATTCTGATCTACCTTGACAGTCACCAGCCATGGAAGGTCAGTTCACAGCATCCACTTGCATTTTGATTCTTGTCTCTATTTTTTTTCCCCTCTGTCTGAGCAGAGCAAACCACATTGAAATTCACACTTGCAAAGTAGCAGCATTAGTTTAATCAGCAAATAAAAAAGCAAGGAAATTGGCATCTTTTGTAGGCTGCTTCCTCTGGTGGTCTCCAGGGGTTGCAGGTCCCATAACCAGTAACACTGCCTTCAAAGGCAGTGTTTAACCAGCCATTTGACATGTGACACCTCCTGTAAAGGACAACTTTGATTGTAGCAAGCAAATTAAACACCCCATTCCTCAAAAGTCCAGGGGAAGGCTGTTTCTGAGCACAGAATCATGACGTTAAGCTACTAAAGTCCAAATTTGCTGGCAACTACTCAATACAGGGCAGCCTACAATAACTCAGGCCACAAGCTTCAGCTCCTCACCTTGTCACCCACCCCTGTGATGCTCCCTTATCTTCATTGAAGAGTCAGGAATGCACTATGTTGTTCCACATTTTGTTTGCCTCATTTTTACGCCCCCCACCCAAACTTTTCCTAACTCAAGTGGTAACATCCTCCAAGGGATGATTATTTGCATCCTCCACTTCCTTCATTATATGGCCAAAGAAGAAGGGTCAAATTTTCAGTGCTAGTCTCCCAGCTGACAGCATCCTGGGGAGAAGCTTCCTCCCTGCAGGAGAAGCAGCAGGTGCTGCTGTGCCAGGCAGCACGTCAACACTGCTGGAGCACCATCACCCCAGGGAACAGAGGAGAGGGCTCCATGCAGGGTCAGGACTATCTGCTCCAGACAGGACTCAAAGCAGGTGCTCATTAAATGCTGCACATGCACAGCTTAAAACACTTCTGGCTTCCTCCTCCTTGCTGGCGAGTCTAGAAGAGGCTTGAGCTTTAGGGCCTTGCTAATGTTAAGTGGAAGGTCCAGTGCAAGCAGCCTGTGTCACACCACTGGGGCGAAAACGCCTCACAGAGCCTAACTGGTTATTAATTAAGAGCCAGAAACACAGGTCACAAAGTTCACACAAGCATTTGAGCTACACAAACATGCTGCTGTCCTCCTACAGCTGTGTCTCTTTGACTCTGACTGGAAGACCTGAAGTTGTGTTCAAGAGCTTGAGGGTGGATGCTGCTGGATGCTCCTGTTTCTGCCCATCCAGCGAGAACGGCTCAACAAGCAAACACACAGACACGTACACACCACAATATAGGGGAAAAGTGACAAATTTTGGCCCAGTCTCCAGGAGCTTTATGAAACTGAGTCAAGTCTCTTAGGGTTTTACTGTCTCCTCAGCCTTTCTGCTCTTCCTCCTCCACCCCCTGCTTTCCCAGGCATGAAGTAGCCTGAAAGGAAGGGACAATCACCACCACTGCAATCTCACAAGGTACTGAGCAGTCCCGGTTTCCATCCACAGAAACTGGGGAGAATCAGATCTGCAGAAAGGGACAGACACAAAAAGCCACCTACTGCTGGATGAGGATCTTCACCAGGTTGATATGACCACACGTAGCTGCTGCATGCAACGGAGTCCACAGCTCGTTGTCCTTCGCGTTGACATTGGCCCCATGGTTGAGGAGAAGCTTGACTATCTCTTCATAGTTATCTATGCAGCACTGGTGAGGAAGAGATGCAGACAGATTGGGGTTTTTAAACTTTGGGAAGATGAGTGCTCATACCTGCTCAGTTGTATCTGGATGTGGAGACCTGCTTTAACTTACGGGTTTGGCAACAGGCATCTCCAACAGTTAAACACGAAATAGAGCATAAGCAGGTCAGAAAGGCACCACACAACACCTACACGGGACAGACTGAAGGTCACCAGTGTTTACAGGACCTTCTGGTTTGGGGGCAGAACCAGTAGGGAATAATAGCAAATATGCACAGAGCTTCTGTCCCACTGCGTCCTCCATATTCAAGAGCAAACATTGCAGAAATTCAACCTAACCAGTACAACCACATACCAAGGGATGAGGTGACAAGCTGACATTCCCTTTTCTTAGGAAAAATCCCACACACTTGCATGTGACGAGTAAAAGTCATCTCAGCAGCTCATGCTACCTACCACAGTTATCTGAAGAGATGCAAGCTGGATTCCCAGAACAATCAGGTACTTCACAGGGGACCTTTCATTGCCTGAGAAACCCCAGCACCCTCGGTGCCTTTACACTAGTCCCACCAGCGTGCTGCCAGGATGCTTTCCTCTGGGGAAGGTGGAATTTGCTCTTTGATCCACCCCACACTCACTCCTTGACATTAATGTATGATAAAGACGCTAAAATAAAGTTCATTCCTGTGCAAGAAGCCTGTTTGTGGTCTATGCATTCCTGCTGACCCCCACAGGAGATCCACAGCCCAGCACTGCAGGATGGGCTTGTAATGGGGATGAATTACAACCCACAACAAGCCTTGCAGCAGCCAAGTGACAAGGACCCTATGTCTTCCTAAATCTGTTTACCGTGCGTATATGGAAGTGAGGTTAACTTGGCTGTGTGACAAGGGGGATTTTATCACAGTAGTGTAACTGCATCTTTCACTGGAAGCCACAGCTAATGGACAATTGTGCTCACTTGGGAGCTTCTCTTTGTTCAGGGATTAATTCCAGTGGATGCAGAGTTCCCACCTCAAGTCCCAAATGCACCTTTACAATAACTGATCCTTCTGTGGGTGAGGTGGGAGTCTCTGTGGCTTCAGTACCTAGCAGGGAAAGCAACGAGGCTGTCAGTACTTCTCTGTGCGGAGAATAACATCTCCTGGTGGTGGGGGGACCTTTTATTCTTGTAGAAACCAGTTTGTATTTTTAAGCAAACATCCATCCAGCTTTGGAGAGAAGAATCCAAAACGCCAATTCAATGGGAGCATTTACAGCAGGGACTAATGGTGAGAAAACCACGAGTCCCTGTTCCACCCTCAGAGCAAGTGTGACAAGCACAGCACTGTTCTGCACAGCAGGGAGGTGGCAGCTGCCAGCACAGCGAGTCCCATGGGCCTTCTGCAGGGGAACTGTCCTGGTGCTTCCACACTGAGCATCAGGGCTCAGGAGGAGGGGTGGGGACAGGGGCCTTAGAAAGAGGAATAGAAAAACCCTTATGGGATCAGCGCAGAGGCTCTGAAGAAGGACACAGACCTACCCAGCACTGCAGCAAGTCTGCATGTAACTGGCAATCAGCTGCTGCCATCTCATGCAGACTTTTGGAAGTCCCTGAGCCTAGAGAGCTGCAGCAGGCTCTCTGAGCATCCTCTGCATCGTTTATTTAAGCCAGTTTCAAAACTCATGGGTTGCCAAAGTCTCTAAATTTGAGTTTACAGCCCAACCCTGCAAAGATTAAGGGGTGGGAGAAACATTCACATCTGAAATCCAGCCCCGATTCCTGAGCTCTTATTATCACTGAACAAAGTCTGGGATACAGCAGCAGGGGAAGGGTTTGATCTCAGTTTGCTCCCCAAGAAACAGGATCATCAGCAAAATGTGGTGAAGTTTCACTGCTTTAACTGAACAAAAAAATTGCAATACAACAGCTCTCCCTGGTCCCCCTGACAGGTCTGCTCAGAGGGCAGGGGGAAGAAGGGCCAGTGCAGAGCAGGTTGGAGCTGTGACCTCCTCCCACGCCTCACCTGATGCAGTGCAGTTAATCCATCTTCATTGCACAGGTCCGGGCTGATGTTGCTCTTCAGCAGGTAACACACTGTAAGGGAAGGAGACAGGAGGAGAGTCAGATCAGTAATGCTAACACATCTCTTGCTCTCAGCTAACCCTGGCTAGTTCAAGAGAAAGGCAACTGGCACCATCAGGGTGTTCCAGTGCGGGCAGAGCTGCAGGAGACCCCGCAGCCAAGAGCCCAGCACTGGTGTGAACCCGCAGACACCGCAGTGACAGCCAGAAAAAAAAAAAAACATCTTGGTTTTATCCAGCAGAGAGCACCAGCATACAATTTTCCCCCAAGTGCCTCCCAAAGGAGGCTGCTATCCCAGCTGTCATCCTCAGAGGGCTGTGCTGGAACACTCTGCATTTCTATCTGGAGCTCTGCACCATCCGAGTGCAGCCCCTGCAGCCCAGGAGAGCTCAAAGGCCACTGGTGATCCTGGGGGCCTGAGTTACAACCGTAAGAGACCTGTCACTATGGGAGGGATGAGGTCTTGCCTCAAGAAGTTATCAGCCAGGGATGAGAAGGCAAATAGGTTCAGGGACCTCCCACATGTAAAACACACCAGGGTTGCTTTGGACACTTCACATGAGCTGTTGGGGTATTTGAAGAAAGCTTCCCAGAGGCTTTATTTTTAAATTTCTGCTTTGGGGGGAAAAGGATAAGATTTATTCCATTAAAATGCAAATTTCTGAAGCATATGAAGAGTTGGTAGCCCCTAGGTGAAAAACAAGAGTTTGCTGTGAGGTACAGATCTCACACGGGGCAATAGCAATAAGGCTGGCAGAGCATGCAAATTAAATAGCAACACCAGGAACTCTTCAAATTCCACACTGCTGATGGATCTTGATGATCTATACCCATCTTCTGTTGTTTACTTGCTCATTCCCTGCTTTTTCTCTAGAGATTTCACTGCCTAATGCTTTTCCCGTTTCAAATGTCACTGACAGCACAGGCACAAGCCAGAGGTCCATAATCATCTCCCTGGGGCCAGGGTAGCGACAGATATTCGTGTCCTGTCTTGTTTGATGGCAAGGATGCAACCTTGTGAAACTAGAGCTGCAAAATAAGGAACATCAACAAGGCTAGAAGGGCAATAACCACCTTCAGAGCTGGCACTCAAAGGGACAGTGAGGCTGGTCACTCCCAAAGCCTCCTGCAGCCTCTGCTCCTGCTCTTCGGGCTGATCACTGCCCCATCTGCAGGGCTGTCCCTGGGGGCACAGCACTTCTGGCACTCCAAGTGGAACACAGAACACATGTCCACAATGACGCCAGTGTTGATTTATGAAGCTTTGTTTAAAAGACCTGGAAAATGCACTCGCAAGAAAGGCAAATTGAAACCTAAGTGAAATTTTCTGTGGAAAGCACCGGTCTGATGTTATCAGAAAAGATAAAACTGGAGAGAAGTGAAATAAAACACTTTATATCACAGGATTGGTTCAGCTGACAAAATAAACACTGGAATTTACGTTTGCTGGAAATAATTTCAAGGCATTGCCACCTGCTCAATGAAACCAATATAAAAAAGCACAATACAACAAAGACCAAACCTGCCCCCCAGCAGGTCCGAAGGGTGGGAGCTTTTTCCAGCCCAGGAAGTCCACAGCTCACACCCCCTGACACGTGCATGCTCCACAGTAATGAGAGTCCTGAACCCCAGCCAGTATATCCAATTTAATGACTCTGCTTCTCCTGTTTCTGGGCAGCCCCGAGCTCCTGCTCTCCTAATCCAAGCTGAGCGATAGGCGAGTCATTCACCAGTGGATCTGGTTGTCTCTTATTTGCTTTGGATGCTCTGCCATAAGGGCTTTAATTCAATCTCAAGTCATTTAAGAGCCATTGTGTACTAATGACATGCAGCTCCCTAATCACGTTTTGGCTGATTACGGAGATTTGGACAAGTAGATGCTGGCAGATTAACCTTACAAGGGCTGTCCCTCCGTGGGAAGAAGCAGGTAAATTCCAGCTTGTTTTGGAGTTTGGGGGTTTGTGTTGAAGGCTCTGCAATCATGGCTTGGCAGAGCTTGTGAGAGTCCTTGAAGGGTTAAGATTCAGAGAAGGATTTATCCTACCCTAAAGCATTAGGGTAGGAATTCTCCATTCACCCCTGCAGCAGCCTTCAAGTTCGCAGCGTATTTCCCCCTGGCTCCCAGCTACCCTCAGTACTGGCTCACCACAGCCCTCAAAACATCTCCCAGTATCTCCCAATACACCAAAGACTGACAACCATAAGACACCAGAAAAGAGGAGAGAAAAGTCAGGCAATGAAGCTAGGTATGGATGTGGTACCAATGAGTCCAGGCAAAGGTGGCCTGAGGAAGAAATCAAACCCCTTTCCAACCACTCCTAAGCTGCAGTTTGCATCTCAGGGCTGGGCAGTGCAAGCACAGGGCTGGGCAGCAATGAGTTCTAGCTCTTCTCTCTAAAGTCAGAGGGATGTTGTCTCCAGTATTCCTTATGCTCCAGAAAACAGATCCTAACAGCTCGGCAGAAGTCTCCAAGAACTGTGATTTCCTATTACATATGCCCCCTTTTACAAGCAAGGGGATTTACTCAGCATCCCACCAAGATTGTAGTAGAATGCAGCCCTGATTCCCACCCACCACCCCCAGCAGCAAGGCATGGGTTGGCCAAAAGCAGCTTCATCCCCCCTCTCCCTGTGGGCAGACCTGCAGAAGGACATGGAGGGAGGACAGGGATATCTCATCTTTCCTATTCCTGCTACCCAGGAACAGCCCCTCCCGCATGGCTGGGAAGAACAAGTCCTCCTTTCTGAAAAACCTCAGGAGAAATGTGTTTTTGTGGGTTTTCCAGTGCCTCAAGGATAGGAACACAACTGCAATGCTCTGCAGTTGGAAGCCAGCCCCTCAGCCCCAGGGCTGTGGCACTGCCTCTGACCTGCTCCACTGCTTATTGCACAACACAAGGGGCAGGGACCTGAGCGAGCAAAGTGCTTCTCTTCAAGCCTGCTGGTGCTACAGCAAAGCCCAACACCTTCTCCCATCTCCAGGCATGAAGATGCTGTTACAGGTAGCGAGTGTATGCTCCAGCTTGCAAGGACACAGATTAATCACTCAACCTCAGCTGATCCCCTTCTGTCAGCTCAAGCCTCAGCACACCACTCACCAAAGGAAGATCCCCTCATGCCCACAAGGTTTGGCATGGAAATGGGTCCTCTGCAAGCCCAGCTCACTCTGAGACCAGCAGAATGGGCTTTGATGGGTTGCATTGGTAGGTTCAGCAGCCTCCACTTCAACACTTGTGATTAACTTCTTAAAGAGAGCTCAGTGCCTAAAAGGCTGAGCTCCTGAAAATCTGCCTTTCAGTGCATGTAGGTGGGAGGCAGGTGGGGAGAAGGGCTGGATGTGGGGATAGACTTTATTGCAGGGATAAACTTTATTGCGTGGATCCACCTTATTGTGTGTCAAGCACGAGTTGTGGGAAGCAGTTTCAAACGCATAGCAAATGAAGGAATGAAAATGATCACAATAAGAGCTGGGTGAACAAACTGTTGTGAATAATTCATCGCAAATTATATTAACTGAACAATCACTCAAATGTATTTTCCATTATTCTGCTTGCTCTGCCTATAATTGAACCTCTCACATGCCAAGATGGTGTACATTAATNCTGCCACCCAAATGCAGCTTTTGTCAAAAACCCAGCACAGCAGAAGAAACTCCTCCCAGCACCACTTGCAGTGAGATACTGGTGGTGCCTGTGCCACAGAGATGTGTTGGCAAAGGTCTAGAAAGACTCATCCCCAGCCTGCCAGGCACAGCCCTATGGATGAGCTCGGCTACTTCAAAGCTGCATGTTTACTGCCATGGCTTTGCAAGGGTATTTGTTACACAGGAGAAACCCTGCCAAGAAAACAGCACTGAAGCTCTGAGTGCTCTGCCAGCGAAGCATCCAGCTTCCCAACACGGCACACTATGATATTCATATTTAAGAGCATATCCAAACCCTGAGCAATAACAGGATGAACACTCAGCCTTATCCACCACTCCCTGCGACGTACAACTGGTAGCCCATCCTGGGCCACTGATAAACTCTGCAGCTCCATAAAGCTTTTTGAAAGACAAAAAACCCCCCAGAAAACAAAACCCCCCACTCAGGCAGCTTCAGACACTTAGTATAGCTAAAAATAAATACAGCCCAGCTTGCCTGCTGAGCTACCACCGAGACATCCCATCATGACTGATCACCCAGCTCTCTTGGGAAGGTTCAAAGCCTGCTAAGACACTTCCCACCCAGTTTATAGCTGGGCACACACATTCCTTCTGATATACCCACAAAGTCTGGGAAGTCTGGAAAGAGGCCAGCACAGCCCCATCTGCTTCGTGCCGTATTCGCACGGGCAGGGACATTTCACACAGCTACACTCAGCCCAGGTGCTGTTTCCCTCAAGGAAAGCCTATTTCTGATTTTGATGCTTCTTGCTGAAGAGGACATACCCCTCCTCAACCCCAGGGAGCCTGTTCCACAGGGCAGGCTCCTCCTGCAGAGTTTTGGGCCTGTTTCTTACACAAGTTTTGTTCTGACAGCCAGTGAGAGCTGTCAACAACTCATACGTGCATTTAATGCATAAGGTCCAATTCTTCCCCCCCGCTTTGTTGTGTCTATTTCAATCAATTTTAGCTTTTTGCTTTGACCCCTACCCATCATTGTAGTACCACAGCACTCAGAAGAATATTGCAAGGGAACAAGCCACCTACAGCAGCATCTTTTGACACTTTGCCAGGCACCCAAACCCTGCTGCATCCCACGTTTTCCTTGTTCTGCATCTACAGGACTTCAGGCTCTGATAATCCACTTATTGCTAGTGATGCTAAAGCATCTTTCTTCAACAGCTGCTACCCTGGCACCCACCCGGGATTACTCGGATAAGTAACAGTGTGCAAGTTACCCATCTGCAACTAGCAATGCTTGAAGGACGCAGCAGAGACAAAGCCAAATTCATCTCAACAATGAAAATAAAATTTAGAGGATGCTGCCACCCGACAAGTGTTCCTAAGGATGTAGCATCATGTTCAAAAGCATCCTCATCCTCACCTCCTGCTCGGACTAACAGTGAGATACCAAGTACATAAAGGAAAACTAAAGTCAGAGATTGTTTTCTTGGTTTCCCATTCCTCATGTCTTATTGGAAAAATGAATAAATCATTTTGGTATGGTTTTTACACAGCTGATGGGCTTTAAAAGGGATGAGTGTTTTATATAACCTTTGGGCTCAGCTGCCTTCAGCAGGATTTCTGTGGGCAGGGAGCCAGGAAAGCAGATTCCCCAATATCACTGCGACCGTGACACCTGGGCTGCCAAAGAGCCTCTTCCCCAAGAGGTGTTTTGGAATTGGTGTTTGAATGGGGCTGAATTTAAAAGTACTAAAAAAAAAGATTAAGTCAGACTTCTGGAGGTATGGATCAAGGAGACCAAGGCCAAGTTTCCCAAGGACAACTCAGAAGCTGTAGAGCAATGCTGGCATTTAGGGTGCTCAGCAGAAGGCACTGACAAGGCACAGAGGGAATCATCCCACTGCAGCTGAAGCCACACCAGCCAGTGGCCTGAGCAGGGAACACCAACAGAAAGTGAGGGATGAGGGACAGCCCGTCCTCCAGCAGCAGCTCAATGGGAATCTGCAGCCCCCATGTCTCGAGTTCCCACCTGAAAGATTGGGTTTGGTGGGAGCAAGCAACATATCTTGCTTCCTTTCATGTTTCAGGCAGAGTTAGATGAAGGGCACCCACAGAGTCAACTAGTGCTCAACCAGGACCTTCTGTTCTCCTGTTCTGGCTAATTCCAGCTTTCTTCCTACAAGAAGCTCTTCTTGGAAGTCATGACAACACATGCAAATCCATTCAGACAACACAACATCAAAGCCTTTTATCTGAGCAGCACAGAGGATCCCACTATAGACCTGTTCAGAGACTACCTTTGATGTCCTGGACCAAAACTGACCTACTAGACATGCAGTACTCATCACCTGTGATGTCTATATGAAGCTTATTAGAACATAAATCTTTCAAGGTACCAGAAAGGAAATGCAATTAAAAAAAAAAAATTAATTGGCTTTAATACAAATTACAGCTTCAGAAGCATTTAGATAAATGGGAACAATGATGTCAGGAGGCAGACTTTAGCAGCTGAGTACATGAGAAGGTTCCCCAGCTACATTAACACAATAAGATAGTGGGTGACCTGGGGAGCAGGACTGCAGCACCCCCCAGGCTCTGCCACTGCCAGCAAGAGGATACTCTAATATGCTCTGTGCTGCAGGAAATAGTTTGTATTGCCATTTGAAAGTGTTATTAGGTTCCAGAGTCAACAACCTCTGCCCCAGCTCGTGTTTCAGGCATCCTATGGCCCCAGCTAAGCAGCTGTATGTTGACCTGAACCACGTGAATGTTTTTAAGAGTCTCAATTATAAAACAGGAAACTTTCTATTTAGAGCCATGGAAAAGAGGTTTTGGCAGAGGGGTCAGGAAACACATACCTGCTTTTCAAGCTGCCCTGAATTAATATCAAACGATTCCCTGTGGTGACAGCCTGCTGATGGCAGCCCAGGAGCTCACCAGCAGCCCAGGCTCTCTCCCTCCTCTGCTTGCCCCACTTCAGAGACCTTTTTTCTCTGTTGTGTATCTCCAACCTTGTCCTGGTCTTCAGAGAAGCTCCAACTGCTGTGGCTGCCTCTGTATCTTCTCCACCCTCAGCAGCACCCACTCTGACCTCCATCAGCATGTTTTGGGGTTCTCCCCCACCCCCCAACTTTGTCTTCCCTTGGTTTAGGATGAGTACACTGGGGATGAAGATCTTTAAGGACCAAATCACATCCTTAGGTCTGCTCCCAGGGATCACTGCATTCCCAAACCAGCAGCAGAAGCCGGTGCCAGCCCCCAGGTCCCACCCAGCTCAGATGTGGTGTCCCACACCACTACCCTACATGGGAGACCGTGGAGGACATGCCAGGAATTCACATAATCTGCTAAAACATCACCCCCTGCTCAGCAGCGCTGTGTCTTACTGGAAACACTGCATTACCACACGGTGCTGGGAGGGAAATGTCTATAAAAGCAGAAAGATCACCCTTTTCTTTTTTTTCTTTCATTTGCCAAATAAAGTGAGATTGTGGTTTCCTTTTAAAAGGCAAATGCTACTTTCACGCCAGTTCAGCAGCAACCTGAACTCTAGCAGAGCAGCATCGGTTGATCCTTCTCTCTAACAGCTCTTCTGTTTTTGCAACCTATAATTATTCAGCAGCAAATTTGACACGATTCAGAGATTTGAATTTCAACAGCGCCTTTCATCCAGAGATCTCTGAAAGCGCCGCTGCCTTCAGCAGAGCGAGCTCCAGGCTGTCTCCTGGGATTTCACAATCAGTATTCGCCTCGTTTCACAGATGTGACATCTCAGCCCGGGTTAGTCCAAGACTCTGGGGGCTCAGGTTTCTCTGCCAAGGTCACAGCGACAGTCCATGGCACAGCTGTGACAGTGCCCTTGAGTCCCAAGTCCCAGCTCCACTCTTCAAGCACAACAAAACTCTCCTTCCCTCTCACACGTCCTCTGGGTTGTTCAGCTGAGAGGAACTGGGCAAAGCAGCTGAAGTCTCAATGGTAACAGCTCCAACAGAACCAGACCCAAGGTGAACATTGTGTTTAACAGGGTTCAACAACAGAGGAACCGAAGCTGTGGCCCAGCAGCAGCTCTGTGCTGGGATCTCTCCCTAGGAAGGTTTTCACTGCTCAGCTCGGACCTGTTTGCTGACCTCATTGAGGATCTGGGCTGAGAGAGGAGAGCAAGGTGCAAGAGGTGGGGGAGCAAGGTCATGCAGAGGGCTTGCAGTGTGGCAGCACACTTCAGCTAGTTACAAATTAGGAACAATGTCATCACCAAGGTGGAGAATGAAGCATGTTGGGCCTCCAAGCCTACATTTGACAACCATCCCTGGTCTTCACCAGCAACCCAGCCAGGACAATCTCTTTTTTATCTCCCCTCTTGCAAGCCCAAGTTCCAGAAGGTTGTGTCCAACCATTAATCCAGCACTGCCAGGGCACCACTAAACCATGTCCCTCAGCACATCTACGTGACTTTTAAACATGTCCAGAGATGGTGATTCACGACGACTTCCCTGGGCAACCGATTCAGGACTTGACAACTCTTTCTGCAAATAAATTTTTCCTAACATCCAACCTAAACCTCCCCTGGCACAACTTGAGGCTGTTCCCTCTTGTCCTGTCGCTTCTTCCTTGGGAGAAGAGCCCACCCCCACCTGGCTCCAACCTCCTTTTAGGAAGTTGTCAAGAGCAAGAAGGTCTTCCCTGATCCTCCTTTTCTCCAGGCTGAACAACCCCAGGCCCGCAGCTGCTCCTCACCACACTCCTGCTCTAGACCCTTCCCCCGCTTCATTGCCCTTCTCTGGACACCCTCCAGCCCCTCAATGTCCTTCTTGTACTGAGGTGTCCAAAACTGAACCTAGTACTTGAGCTGTGGCCTTACCAGTGCTGAGTCCAAGGGGACGATCCCTGCCCTACTCCTGCTGGCCACACTAGTGCTGATACAGCCCAGGATGCTGGTGGCCTTCTTGGCCACCTGGACACATGCAGGCTCATCTTCAGCTGGCTGTTCATCAGCACCCTCAGGTCCCATTCTGCTGGACATAACCAAATGGATTAGAGAGTCACGGGGACTGCTCTCCTAGCCCTTGGCAACCAACAAACCCTTGACAGAGGAGTCAACAGAGTTCATCTGTGAACATCACCAAAGATATTTAGCACTGCATGGGAACTAGTTCATACATCTAAGAGCTGAATCAGGAGTTAACACCTGAGCTTGGCAGAAATGCAGGTTTTTCACAGCTACAGCAGTATTTCCAATCAATGAGACAGGCCTGACAGGAGGTATATAAAGAAACCTGGGTGACGGCTGCTGTGCACAGAGGACACTAGTGCCCCCAGCCAGGGGCTGAAGCTGGCGACCATCCACCTCATGGACCCTGGGCCTGATCCACCTGAGGATGGTCTGCTCAGTAAAGATCATGGTATGAGCTCGATGCAGGTCTACTTAGCAACAACTAAACCATCCATGTGCCATCAACGTTGTCCTCACACTAAAGCCAAAACCCAGCCCTGCATCAGCTACTAGGAAGAAAATTAACTGGCTGAAACCAGAGCATCATGCAACCCACATTTAGGACCCATCATTTTGAGCATACAAGTTAAAACAACTACTAAAGAAAGAATAATAGTGGACAAAAAGTTATTTCCTTAACATTTTCTGATTTCATTGAAGAAGGTTTGAAATCCCTTTCTGTGACTCCTCAGATCACACAGAAGACCTTTAACTTGGGTCAAAACCAGTGGGCACGTAATCATACAACCTGGGTTGGTCTCTAACCTGACTATCAAGTGCTCTGCACACAGACCACCTCGTTTCAATAGATATTTCACCTGCCCCATCACACAAAGTTGAAAACTCTCTCAAACTTCTTCTGTCACAAGCTCTGTGTGACTTCTGCCTCCCACCACCTCCAGATGAGTGCTCCCAGCCTGGATGACGTAACGTAGTTTCGTGGTTGCCAGGCAGTTAGCCCACAGGGAAGCAGCTTGAGAGCTTGTCAGGTCATTTAGGCTTTTCAGAAAGGAAAATAAAGTCCACCTTGCTGCCTTCACCCACCCCTGCTGTATCTGCAGCCAGCAAAGTGCCAGCCTCATGCGACCTCACCACAGACAGCTTTGCTGGCAGCTCTGCTCTGCTGAGCTTCCTGCGCTTTGATGCAGCAAAGAGAAACTGCGCAGGGGTCAGGGGCACTTTCCTTTTGAGCAAGAACCTCCTTCACTTTCAAAAGCCACCTCAGTCAGCTTAAAACCTTCATCTGCAGAGTACGGCTTGAATTCAGCAGCACCCTTCAGACCAGAGGTGGGTGGAGAGAGGAAAGCAGCTCTCACAAACTGCTGAGTTGTTGTGTACATCACACAGAGGAACCAGCATGCTGCCTCATGGGAGGGGAGATCAGGCTCCAAACCCACAGCACAGCTCATGCCAGGGGTGTGTGCTCAGGGCTTCCAACACTGACAAGGCTGCTCTAACAGCCTTCAGAGTCAGTCTAAGAGACTTTTACTTAACATAAAGAGAAAAAGACCTGAAACTTTCCTCCAGAAAGTGCTTTAGACCAGGTCACTGATGTTTCATCCTGTTTCTGAGATGAGCACTTTAGTCTCAGCACATACAGTGGGATTTTTATTTATTTTGCTTTGCATTTACATGCTGACCTTATTCATACTAACAAAATACATACTTTAAACCACCAAATTAAAAAATACATAATTCCTACAGCTCTTACACAGGTCTAAAGCACCCCATTTATCAGAGCAGTATCTCTGAACATTGAAGACAACCCTCCATGCTGGGAACACAGAGTTGCAGGGAGCAGAGGGACAACAAAATATCCCACTTCTTTCCCTTTGTCCCTTTGGAAGGTCTCCTGTCATAGAAACACAGAATAGTTTGGGTTGGAAGGGACCTCAAAGATCATCCAGTTCCAATCCCTGTGCCATGGCAGGGACACCTCCCACTAGACCAGGTTGCTCAAAGCCCCCTCCAACCTGGCCTTGAACACCCACAACCCCTGTGGGCTGCTGTCCTGGGATGAAAGACCCTGTCCAACTCTCCACACTAGTACTGTAAGTCAAACGCCTCCCACATACCCTCTTCAGCAAGAGGCAGCTCAGAGGAGTTTAGAGCTTTCCCTTTTGCAACAGTGGAGAAAAGCTTCAGTTTGCCCAAGAATTGCATTTCCCAAGAAAACGGCAGTTTTCAAAATAATTAACAGTCATTAAAATTCCCCATTAAGTTTCCCCGTTAGCAATGGCAGGACGATTCTCTGCAGCGGTGAAAACTCTGCTAACTTCTGTATTAAACCCATTTTTGTTAATGAACCATTTTATTCCATCCTGTTCCCTTCTAAGATCAGCAGATCTCTCCCATCAGGGAGCTTTTCATTACACATTTAGCACTACAAGAGCCCAAGCGTCATGGGCCACCTTGTCACAATGCAGGGGAGGTGACATCCATCTTCTGGGCTTGAGTGGCAGCTTGTCCTGTACTCCCTGCATCCCTCACACCTCCCTATGAGCAAACGGGGAAAGAGCCTCCTGATGCTCCCCTGCCACAGCTGCTTCTGTGCAATGGAGGAGAAAAGCCTGCGTGATTAAATTACCTACAAAACCCCCACACTTGGAACATTCAGCAAGAAGAAAGCCAGGCTCCAGCTCTGCGTCAGCTCCCATCGATTCCTGCAGTTTAATATTTTGACTTCAAAATTTATAGTAACAACAAACTGCTTTAGGAGCTAAACCCACCTTAGTCAGTGCATTAAAGTAATTAATGCTTAAGTGGCTGCTTACAGTGCTCTGCTGACAGCACTAATTACAGGCTGCAGAGGTGGATCCCAGTGACAGTGCAGGGAACCAGGAGTCGGTTTGAGGCTCGTGCATGGTCCCATGAGACCACTTGGGCTGGACCCAGCATTCCCCTACTTTTTCCTGCTATTAGACACAAAATTCAATAACTCCAGCCCTGAGCATAACTGAGCAACTTTGGCAGCTTCTGGTGAAAGGACACGTATTTTTCTGCTGACCAACATCCAGCAGAAGAGGCCTGTAGCATCTTACTCAACACCCTTTTCAAGATCAAGTCCTTCAAGACCAGGAGCCAGGGTGACAAAGCCCTTAAAGACCATCATGAAGGCAGGAGTCAGAGTGCTCTGGTTCCTGGAAACACCATGGACCATTTTATTCCTTGTGAACTGAAATGGGAGGGTTGGACTCTCACTCACTAACCCAGGGGTGGAACCCTCCTCACACAAGCAATCCTGTCCTTCAAACATGGGCAGAGATCCACATGCTCAGTGCGACTTGTGCCAAGAGCACTTGTACCTGTTTTGGGAGATGCAGGAGATCTGATCCTTGTTACTAGATCTGTGATCAATTACAAGATCCCTCCTCAACTGTTTTTGGGCTTACCTTTGCCTGGAAAAAACAGTCTTAAAAGAAAAATTGATTTCTTTCCAAGTAGCCGTTTGGAACAAATGCTTCTGAGATGTTTCCCACATTTCACAGACTGAAGCAAATCCTGCTCCAGGCCTCCATTACCAGCCCAGTTATGCTACAGCAGAGAAATCCTGTTTCTTTCTGTACTTCTCATCATAAAGAATAATTCCAGGGGAAAGGAGCCCACCAGACCAAGAGCATCCAACAAGGTCTGGATCTCACACGAGCAGCAGCAACCAGTACAGTTGTATAATGGAAACCTGACCTACAAACCTTGAGCCAAATTCTAGCTGTTCCCCTTGGAGAAGTGGGCACGTGAAGGCTGCATGTGTCTTCTGCCCTGGCTGCTGCCAGCTCCTACACCTGTAACCCCTGGCTGGGCTCCACACCCTGACAGGAACATTTACCTTTCCTCCACCCAGCACACATGAAAAGAAGGAGATCGCCAGCAAAAATCAACTTTAAATGGGCCCTGGTTGCCTAAGTTGCATAATCTGTGCAACCTATTACTAGGGGATGGAGCACGTTTTGCTGGCCAAGACCTCCAAGCATCACCACGTCCTTCCAGCTGAGGGACACAAGAAAGAGCAGCAGGCTCCAGTGCTACCTCTTCTACCTCACAGAGAACCAGGAGCACTGAAGTGAGGGACAGTCTCCCAACAAACATGCATCCCTCAGATCAAATGGCCACACACGGTGCTCTGGGGACAGAACAACTGCTGGGGCTAAAAGGAGCAAGATGACAACCAGGCTTGGCATGAGGCACACATAGTTTTCAGGACGGAACATGTTAACCTCTTCACTGCTGAAGCTTTGCTCCACAGCAGAGCTGCTCCTCAAGAGGGTTGTTTTTCTAGATGGACCCAACAAGTCAAATTGGTTTGAGGTGTTTTGTGCCCATAATGCACAACAGCACCAGAGAGATTAAAAAGGAGAACGGGCACACCAGGGATCTCCAGTAAATAAAACACCCATAAATGTGGAGATGAACGTTCAGCACACGCAGGTGAGGTTCAGGAGATGCCACCCCCACTGCAGGTGGAGAGGAGCAAATCACAGCAGAGTTACTGTGGGAAGGGGACAAGATGTAAGGCAAAGCCACCTACTCCACCCCAGCACCAGCCCACCAGCACCAGTCATGAGAACCCCAGTCAGATGGGAATTCAGATAGACCTGAGCCCCAGAGCAGTTGGGCAAGATGCACAAACCCTCCCTTGGATTTCTATTCTGCAGTAAAAATCCTAAAGTGTTAGAAAGAGGTTCTTCAAGGAACCCTTGGAGGAGCAGGAGCTCTTACAAGGAGGTCCTCACACTGTCAGCAGTTTTGGGATACTTCACAACCATCTAGTCCCTCCTTCCTCCACCAGGAGTATTTAAATTAAGGAGTTTCTTCAGATAGTGGACTAAATTTGAATGACAAGGTTTCCCCAACTTCTTGGTTGACAATTTCTTCCTTTCTGATTATTTCCAAAAGAGAAATTTGCTGTTGATGAAGCACATCCCCCAGGACTAAACCAGCAGGGATAGACAAGGGCCAGGCTACCTGACCCACCAGTGGGTCCTATTTGTCCACATTTCTGGATCAGCTCCCACGTGTCCACGTCACACAGGGTGCTGTATCTCTCCTCACAGATAACACTTCCCTTTCACAAGTGACATAGCTTGATAAAAACTGCTGAACCCTGCTCGACTTATCACAAGAGAAAAACAAACCCAGTCTGGAGTCAGGAAGGGGCTACGTGAGCCTCTCTGGGAGATGCCCCTTTCCCTCCTGGAGTGCATCAAAGACAGCAGGAGTAGAGCAAGATGTATTTTAGACGTCACACGTCACCACAGCAGAGAAGAACTCACTAAAACCCTGCTTTACTTGACACCAGCAGGGTTGCAAACCCGGGGTGGTTCCCGAGGAAGCCGGTGCCTCGGGCACAGGGAGGGCAGCGCTGCAGCTGAGCCCGGACTGAGGCAAGAACACTGGAAATTCCCCCAACTATTCTTATCTTGTCTCACAGTGGCTCATTTTCAAACCTGGGGTCTATTCAGAGCAAACACACAAGGAGCTGCATCCACCAGACCCCACTGTGTCCAGGAAAGGGCTGGGAACCATGGGCATGGGCAGAGTTTACACATGGAAGTGATATGAAACATGCATCTCCAATGATTTAGCAGCACACCAGCATGGAGAATGGTTTTGTGCTCCTAAAAACGGCAGCTTAAATTCCAGGCTGCCACAGATTTTAACCCTGAGCTAATTTTTCCTCTCTTCTACACTTTGGCATGCATCATCTGTGATAAGAACCCACAGAAATCAGATTTCCTGAAGAGAAAGTGGAAGAAAATGATGTTTTCTACCACAAATCAGTTCAACAAGATTGACAATTAGCGCTTTCTTTTCGTCAGCCAGCAGCAATTGTCTTCTCCGTAAATCTACTGCATTTGCTGATTTAAAACTAATCTCTCCAAAAATGAAACAAAACATCTGGCAGGAAAATTCCCAGTGAATATTGGTTAAGATTTATGAAGTCACACACCAGAGAGTCACCTGCACCAGAGAACTCAACCACAATTAATGCACAGCCAACACAGCTTTGTGGAAAGAGCCATCAGGCGAGTGGAAAATGGATGGGAAAAGCTAAATCAGTTCAGCTTTCTCCTAACAGGGGTAGATCAAAAGAAAACTAACCTGATTAGGAGGAAGAGAGACACTGAGCCAGATTCATCAAGCAAAGCAGAACAGCTCTAAAGTGACATTCATGGTTGCTTTCCTTACCAGGGTAGCACAAAGCAGCCAGCATGTACCAGTGGATCTGGCCCAGATTTCCAGGCTGAGGGTGGACCCTTTTAAAGAAGGACACCTTCCCTCCCCCCCAGCTCACCTTCCCATAAAAAAAAAAATTCAAATTGGGACATGGAAAAAAGCCCCCCCAAATTAGATAGAGTACGTGATGCTCATTACCTGTTGGCAGTGCCCTTCTCCCTGCACTGGGCAGCTCGTCCTGATTACAGGCAGGTCAAACCTGTGTTGGGGCTCTTGGCTAAGTTCATTTCTACATCAGTGGTCACGGGAAGAGCTATGGATGCCATCTATCTGGACTTCTGTAAGGCCTTTGACACAGTCCTCCACAGCACATGCACACAAAAGCACAGAGTGCTCCCAGGTCCCTTGCTCCTCTGGTTCTCCTGCTTCGAAGCCATCTCCTGCCCACTGTGGGAAGGTGGCCTCTCCCCAGCAGGTCTGTCACACAGAGTTCAGAGTTCCCAACAAGAGCAAAGGGATGTCCACAACACAACAGCCAGCACCCAATGTCCTCTCACACTTTAGTGAGAGATAATAAATGCAGCCAAGGCTTCGTCTGAGTCTCACCAAACCTCCATCTTCATGCACAGCTCAGACACTACCTGACACCTCCCAAGGAGCTGATGTTGAGTTGGATGTTATTAGGATCTAAGAGAGAAACTGCTTCAGGACAGGGCAAAATTGCAAGACCAACTTTGCCCACTGCAGCATGAATAAATATCTCCCCAGTCCCAAGCCCCCATGGTCTTGGGGTGACAAAGCTGTTATGTTCATCTCACAGTTACACAGCACCCAGTGCTGGCATCTTAACCCCTCAAATCAGCTCACTGGGTTCTGAAGCCCTCTCCAGCACCCCAACTGGGGCATCTCATGCCCTCCACCTGCAATGTCCATGGAGAAGCTCTTTCCAGAGGGCACAGCAGAGACAGGACAATGGCAAACGAGAGGCCACAGCAGTAAGCAGCATGTTGCAAGGAAAAGTTTTAAATAGATGTGAGCAGCCCAGTGGGTGAGTAAACAGGATCCTCTGTTTCTTTCCTGTTCCACACTGGAAAACCTACAGCCCCTTCCTGTGGGAAGGGAAGGAGGAGGGTGGGGAGCCCACAGCACTGGGGCTGCCCCAGGGAACCACTCCCCCCACAGCAGAGGTGAGAGGTTTCCACTGATGCTGGGAACTCCCGCTGCTGATGGGGGCAATCCCCAGAGAACAAAATGCCATGTCACTACATTTTAATACCATGGGGCAGGAGTGTTTCACTGGGTGATCTTGACACCAGCACCCAACAGAAAGGAGACAAGCATTTTTCAGATGGACTCTGTATTCTTAAGGAGCACAAATACATTAGGTGGCCAAACCAAACTGACTTCAATGGAAGTTAAAATATCCTAATACCTTTAGGAGATCTGTGCCAAAATGCTCAAGGATTCACAAGAAGCCCCCAGTTAATGGTAGCTGAATGTGCTCCTATCAGAGCTTGCTCCAGGAAGGCTGAATGAACAACATGTTTCTGGAAGCTTTCAAGCCAAAGAGAACGATAGGAGGATGAAGCAAAGCCAGATGGCCAGACCTCCGTCTCGTCACCCTTGCACTGCTCTGGGCATGGCTCCTTCCACTTCTAGCTGCCATTCAAGCTGTCAATCCCACTTCACAGGAGGAAATCAGTCCACAAATACTGCCCTTCTGCTAGAAAACAAATCATAGAATGGTTTGACTTGAAGGGACCTTAAAGGTCATCTAGTTCCAACCCCCCTGCCATGGGCAGGGACATCTTCCATTAGACCAGATTGCTCAAAGCCTCATCCAACCTGGTCTTGGACACATCCAGGGATGGAGCATCCACAAGCCCCCTGGGTAACCTGTGCCAGTGACTCACCACCCTCAGAGTGAAAGACTTCTTAATTTCTAGGAATCTTTGAATGGAAGTGAAGCAAGACATATTTCCTGTGCTCTTGCTCCCCGTAGGACAACCAGTCAGATCAACGCCGCAACGCCCATGACGGGAAACCTTGGAGCAGTAAGTGACACAGTGCAATGATGATCCCAATCTTGAATCCACACTACAGATTCAGTACTGACCAGTACTTAAATGACAGTTTCCTTTGCTCTAAAGAGTGATGGAAAATTGCCACAGATGAGAATAATTTGGGTCAGGGGGCAGAGTAGCAGCTTGCCCACAGCCATTTTACAACCGCATGATTAGAGTTACGGAAGAATAAATTTGCTATGAAAGCACAGAGGGAATCCTTAGATGCCCTTCAAGATGAAATTTTAAACTCACTGGCCCTTCTAATAAAAGCAGAATGGACCTGCAGCATCTCCCTGTGACCTGCTGTCACCTACCAACCCAGATACGTTACGTTTTTGGCAGAGCAGCCAGTTGGAAGTTGACTGGTTACAGCCTAGACTGGAGCTTCATATCATGTTCAGGATTTGCATCATTGTTTTGACAGCATCAGCTTTAGGAGGAAACAAAACTCTGTGATCAACGGCCCTCAGCCAGGAGGGTGTCACTGCAGATCTATGGGGACTGTCCTCCTTTGCTGGAGCTCTGGCTCTTTCTAATGCCTGCTATTTCAGGCTACCAAACCAAAATTTTAATTAAAGGAAGAGTCCCATTTAAGTTCCCGCAGAGCCCTGCTCTAGCCTTGCTAATTAAAGATAAGCTGGCAGGATCTGAAGTGAAAAAATAAACCAGGTCTGAAAAGTTCGAGTGTCACAGAAAGAGTCTGAGCTCCTAAGTAGGTTGAAACTCGCTCTCCATGGGGGCACCGCATGTTGTCCAGCCCCAGGTTTCTAAGTTAGATCCTCATCCCTGTGTAGAGCTGACAGACTCTCCAGAGGGTTAATCCCAGCACCCCAGTTGGGATCTCACCTGTCTCCTCTGACAGTGTATGAGAATTGAACCCAAGGTTGGTAGATAGATGCAGAAAGTGCTCTTCTCTTCACATCCTTAGTACAAGTGAAACAGCTCTTCTCTGCTAGGGGTCATTGCTCCTTTCCAACTCCAAGAGGCTGAGAACCAGTACAGATTTCCAGTCAACTTCCTTGTCCCAAGCCACCATGCAGACCACTAGATGTCCTGCAAGCAATGAAACCTCAGCACCGCAGAGCTGCTCCATATCATGGTTTTCACTCAACAATATTCAACAGGTTACATTTTGCCTTTATTTAAACAGATGGTTTTGACAGAGAAAATCCTTTAGATTGGATCATCTGAAAGACTTTAAATAGACCAAGCCATGGTGTCTCACTATGTTCAAGCCTTATCATTTCAACTGGATCTCTGCAAGTATCAGCATTTGATCTCCAACCTTTGCTGCTCTGAATCAGACCAGAGTGGAAATACTTTGAAGGTGCCAGAATCTCCCCCACCCACTCAAAATGTGGCTGTTTCCAGAAAGATGTGGGTGGAACATAGGACAAAATACAAGCTGTGTTCAGATAACACTTCTCTACTGTGGAATCCATCAGCTGCCAACCGGGTTAAAACAGGGCTGGGGCAACCAACAAGAGTGACCTTCAGGTTAATTCCTGCTCTGGTCTCCCTTTTATGTAGGTGAACCTATAGCCCTCAGGATATTAAAAAAAATAAAGAAAATAAAGTAGTGCTTTTTATTGTTGTTTGGTGAGTGGTTGGGGGTTTTCTGGAGTGCAGAGGGAGGTGCTGGTTTTGGGTTTCCTTTTTTTTTTTAACTAATAGGATTTCTCTCATCAGCCCAGGTAACAACATATGAAGGTAAATGAGATTTTGGAAGCTTTCCACTGCAATTCCAAGCCTGGTGCTCTTACACTCAAGGCAGGGACCACTCCTTGGTGCCACTCCAAAAGCAAAGCCAGGCGGAGCAGATGAGACCACCAGGAAAAAGGGAGTTGAGACCTAGCCTGAAATCCTTGGCCAAACTGACAGATGATGCAAACTGTTATAAAACATATACAGCACATGAGAAACACACCAGAGCAACTAAAGCCAGTGAGTAAAAATTTACAACCAGTCTAACTCACGCTATCCAGGGAACCCAGAGGCCAAATTCAGCAAGAAGCAGTTGCAAATTGCAGGGACCTCAGCGGAAACTGCATCCGCCTGCACATGGGCTCTTGTTCCCCGAATTAAAAGCAGTGCAGGGTGCTTGATTGCATCTGGGCTCTTGATTACAAAGGCAGCAGCAGACAGAATTAAGCAGCCGCTTCCTGGCCTATTTAGCATCCTTTGGGTGATGGGGTAGAGGGTAGGCAAAGCTTAGGAGATGTTTTTAACAGTAGTGCTAGAACCTGGTTGGTTTGTTTTTTTTTTTTCCTTTTACTTTTTGTCAAGACATTTGCAGTGGGTGATGAGGTTTCCCAAAGACCTGGCCAGGCTCCAGAGGAAAAAAACCAAGCCGTGAAAGTGTATGTAAAAGCAGCTCTGCACGAGGTTCTGAGGCACTGTCTGAAGCAGCTGCCATAGCAACTGCTATTAGAGAAAGAATTAGAGCATTCTTCACGGAAGTAGGAAAACTCAGAGTCAATAAGCATAAGGATGGGATGCAAAGCAAAATAGAGGAGGATAAAAACAAGCAAGTAGGAAAAATATCCAGAACTGAACAAGAAGCAGGGCAGCTTGCACAGGTATATGTGCTCTTGTGTTATGGAGATGCCTATAAATACACCAAGATACCTAACTCCAACCTCATTAGCAAGCATTTTAGATACAGTTGATCCTGCCTTGGGGCAGGAGGTGGATTACATGACCTCCTGAGGCCCTCTCAACCTCTATTTTCCATGATTCTAGGAGGAAGAAATCTACACCAGCTGAGCTGGCCCAAATCCAGAAAGGCAGGAATTTAAATCTGGAAAAAAAAAAAATTAATCCACTTTTCAAGTTCTCCTTGACCAGGAGAAGGGGCAGAAAGCAGAGCCTGCAGCCACAGCTTACAGCCAACTTCTTCCTGTCCAGAAACTATATCCAAACATTGTGTGTAACTGCATCAGGGTAAAGCAACCATCTGAGGTTCAGCCTTGCAAGAAGGCTTCACCTCTAAAAATATTCATTTCCCTGTCAATGTTAAATTTGCAAAGAGTGGGACACCTGGCTGCAGGGCTGTGCTTCTGGTTGTGAGTTGTTTGGGGGCTTTTTTTGACAAAATACTCTTGATAACAGAATGATGCTGCAAAATGCCAAGTACCAGCAAGCTCTCGGGTGTACCCAGGCTCATGTCTTGCGTCCTTTTGGATTAGATACTACAGCAGAGCAAGGCAGAGCCTTGGCTATCATGGCCAAGGTGGGAAGACAGACGATACTTCACTCTGGGTTGCTGCTGCTTATTACACAGAAGGTACCAGAGGTCCCCGACTGAGCTGCTATTTACACTCACTGGTTATTGGAGTGGGACAAAACACACAGTTAATCGGAGCGTAGGAAACAGCACATGCCTGGAAGGCAGCCAGGCAGGCAAGAAACATATTGCCTGCAAGAAACCCCATGTCACAGCCCCCCGGAACGAGGAGCTGGCTGGGCTGTAGTGTCAGCCCTTCCAGGCCATCATCCCACCAAGCAGGGAGCCAGGCGAGCTGCTC
Source organism: Brachypteracias leptosomus (assembly GCA_013401335.1). Classification (NCBI taxonomy): domain Eukaryota; kingdom Metazoa; phylum Chordata; class Aves; order Coraciiformes; family Brachypteraciidae; genus Brachypteracias; species Brachypteracias leptosomus. The sequence continues at coordinate 1,611,577 of VYZX01023152.1, read as the reverse complement.
TCAGTGCCCGATCCAACCCATATCCACGGCCACTGCTGCTCTTCCATACCTTGGTCCCCCCCCATGCAGGTGGCAGGCAGTGATCCTCCCAAGAAAATCATCACAGGGACAACAAAGATGGGAAAGCTACTGGATAGAAAAAGGCACCAATAGATCAGCAAGTCTTATCAAGCTCGGATTGAAAAGTTCTGGCTTTGACACTTGGCAGCCTGATACCGGATCATAAGCAGCCATCCAAAGCTGCCTCCACGTCATTGGAAGCTGAGCAGCCAGGACAGGGAAGGGAAAGGTTAAACACCAGTGATTTAGCACTTGGTTGAATGCACGAACCTCCCCGGGCACCTGGTTGAACTCAGGTCCCATTGATAATCTGCCTTTGGCTGACAGAAGTCCTGACGTTCCCGGCAAAGGCGGCCACTGCACCCTGAGCTCTCCCCGCCGTGATTTGGCCGGGCAGGGTTTGCAGAGCAGATGGTGACCTTACATATCCTACCTGCTGCACCTTGCCTGCACAGCCCTGAGAGTTTCAGCCTTGACTCCCCACTGCCCAAAGCTCCTTCCCAACAGGAATGCTCCTTACTCGTGGCTGGATTAAGAAGCAACCACCAACAATACTAATAAAGCAAAGCAAAGCCCAGTTTGCTTTTAGGAGTACAGGCAACCAAGGAGGCACCAGTTCCAAGTTTCCCCTCCAAAACACATTGTGGATAAATTTTAGAAGCCGATTAAGTGCTTTAAGCCACTTCTAGTAAGAGACAAAATCTGGGATTGGCAACGGTCATTGGCCAATCCCTGTTTGATTTAAAACACCTTGAATCCAAACAGACCACCCTTACTGGAGGGACAAGTACTTTGAATCCAATGTTCATTTGTTAACTTCTAATACTATTACAAGAAACATAGGAAATATCTTTAGTGGATCAGAAATGGCAGCTGGCACATGCATAAACGCCAGAAACCAAAATGATGGGAAATGAACCCATTTCCATCACGCAAGCCAGGAATGTGTGCTCTGCCAGAACAAGGTGTGGGTGGAAAGATGTGCCTACATAGGCTGGGGGTGGGCAGCCGGGCCTGCAAGGAGCTGGAGGTGGTGGTGCTTAAACTGATCAAAAAAGTTCCAGTCAGGATCCCCATAATCACTGTTTCTTAGCAAGGACAGTCAGAGCGTCCATGTTTTCAGTTCTAGTTTTAGTCAGACAAGCAGTTGCTCATTGCACGAGGCTGTGCTGTGAATCCAGACACTCAGAAGATGCAGAATTTCTGGTCTGTGGATATGGAAAGAGCTTGTTTCCAACTCACATGTCTTGAAACAGCAAGCAGAGATGCTCAATGCACTCAACAGCCAGTGCCCCAAAACCAGACACTCCATCCTTCTGAGATGGATGAAGAAATTCAGATTGCTGAAACCAGAAGTTTTCTACAACAGCTGGTGTCACGTTTTATAAAACACGTTCTGAACTTAAGGGAATGTCTCATTTTGTTATTTAAAAAAATACTAATTAAAAAGTATTTCTGACCAAACTTTTTTTGTTTCAAACCCTTTCTTTAAACAAACGTTTCCATTGACTCTGGATTTGGAGAGGGCCTTGCCCCAGGAAAACCTGAGCTGGACTTCCAGCATTAATTTCCAAACAAAAGAGTTGGCATTTCAAGCTCTTATAGAAATTATTTTCCCACTTGATTGAAATTCCAGGAAGTCAGGGAAATAAAAAAGATTATTTACTTGTTATGACAACAGAGAAGTTGCATATTCAATATTGCTTGTGCTCCCAGATGCCATCTAGTTAGCTGCCATATGCAAGCCACCCTGCATTGGCATCACATCCAGATTGCAGGAAAAAGCCAAGTTAAATGTGGCCAAATACGTGAATCTGCTTTTGGAAGACACACCAACCACCATTAACAAAATTAACAAACCCCATCGTTGCCAAGGGCTCCCACACACAGCCTCCCAAAGAGGATGGCTGGCATTGCCACAGCTCTGCAGTTTAAAACTCAAGAAACACCTCTGTCATTGAACAGAAACTTTGATTTCTGACTCAAGTCATTCCCCAAATACACAGATAGACACTCAGGCTGCTGGTGATAAAAGAGACTCTTTTTTTCAGAGCTCTTCAAAGGGCACAAAACCCAGGAGAAAAATCTCAGACAGATAAATGCACTTGCTCGTAGACTTGGACACAGGAACCCCATGTAAAAAGCTTCAGGAGACTAATAATGTGGGTAGAAAATTAAGGCACCTCATAAAAGGTTTTTAGTAACAAGGGAACAGATCACATCAACTTGGAAAGGTTAGAGAAAGCAATTTATAGACACTAATTAGGGCCTCTTTTTAAAGTGCCTTTGCAAATGACAAGGTTGGGTTTATTCCAGAAAGGTGCAAAGGCAGCACAGTGGGAGCTGCCTGGGGATGGCTCCTAAAAGGGTTTTACACGCTCATTATTACTGCACATTTGCAGGAGATTTAAGGGTCAATGTGAAGGGAAACATGGGGGGTGTATTTACATGAATAAGCTCTGCAATACTTATACCCTCCTGGGTGGAATCTTCTCCACACCAGCACAGGACCCAGCAAGCCCCAAGCTCGTGCCCACAGCTCTGCCAACAGAAACAGTTTTGCTGGGTGCCAAACCCAAGCTCATCAAAGCTGAGCTTTCCTCACTGCCTCAGCAGCTGTAAGGATCTGTGTGGTGAAACTTCTGCAGAAGAGCTGCTTTATGCAACTCTGACAAAGTTTTGCTTGCAGGATGAAGAGCCAGAAGGTGGGAGCTGAAGGACTTTGCAGAGATGCTTCCTGGAGTGACAGCCGGGGGGGCAGCGGGTGCCTGCAGGGACCAGGAGAAACCAGGGCACCTCCAGCACTGCTGGAAGGTGAACCAGTCCTTTGGAGGCTTTATTTTTCTGTTGGTTGGCTGAAGAGAGCACAGCTCACTCCCCAGCTAATGTGAACACCTCCAGCCTCTGCCATTCGAGTGGGAGCCCCCCCTGCAAACAGGCCAGGTGTGCAAAGGGCCTTCCAGCCAGCAAGTGCCACACGTCTGTACAGGCAGCCACTCTACCCACCTCTGGGATCTCTTTTGTCGATTTACAGATCACCAGCTCCTCTCCCCACACTCTGGGGCTGCTTTTAGAGGAGCTCAGCGATGCAGAAAGACCTGGACACGACAGCCCTGCAGCCGGGACAAGGTGCCACCCTGGGAATGGCAGGACCAGCCTCCTCCCCATGGCTTCAGTCCATCACCTTGCAGGATGGCCTCCAAGGGCCACAACCCTCAGCAGCCCTCACAACTTCTTTGTTCTTAGTACGGCAGCTTATAAAGCTTTGCTTTATTGCATTATAAAGCACGTCTCCATCGCAGCCGCTACAGCAGCCCGGAGGTTGTATATAACACTGCTGCTCCCTGCATGCTCTGCATGGAGCATCCTCCCCTTTGCACCATCCCCCTGCAACCAGCTCAGATCATGTCTAGAGCTGGGTCAAGGGCTTGAACATATTTCCACTTAAACCAGTGACTGTGTGTGATGTCCTTCCCAGCTCATCCATGGGGGAGAGTGGAGCAGGTCCAGTGTGGCAACTGGGAGTGCTCTGCTCTCATCCCACAGCTCACCCATGAACTGTCTGTGGTTCTTTCAGCTTTCCAAAATAAAGACCCCAGTCAGCACACTGCAGCCCAGAGGGACCATTGGCCTCAGTCTGAGGTCACTGCCCATCACCTACTTCTCCCCAGTGTGACCGTCCACTCACATCTGCCACCAGCCTGTGCACAGTGTGCTCCCTACCCTGGTTCTGTCAGCAGGCATCCAAAGGAGCTTTTAATAGCAGCGTGTTTGTTAAACCCGGGATATTTTGACAGATCTGTTGCAGAAGATGCAAAGAACAAGCAGGCAGGAGCCGTCACCCCTTCTCAGTTCCTGCCCACACCAGGGCTAGGAGCCCTTGTTTTCAGCCCTGCTTCATCACCACGCTGAGATACAGCGATTCTGCAGCACGCCCGATCACCTGGGGACTCATCAGCAGTAGACAAACCTGGCAAAGAACTTCTCTTCTCCAAGGCTGTCACATTTGCAGAGCCAGCAAGGTCACAGGCTGGGTGGGAAGATGGGGTGGCTCAGCACGGTGGCCAAGCTCTTGATGGCAAAAGAATATGTGGACAAGGGAAGGTGCTGCAGATACCTGCAAGAGCATCACAGCTGAGCAAAACAAGCGTTGCTCTTTCAATTACACCCAGGCAAGGCACAGGCAAAGGATGGTGAAGTCACCATGTCCAGGTCCTCAGGGGCTGCTTCCTAAAGAGCAGGGCAGTGTCTAGAACCTACTGACTCCATCCCACCTCCATCAGAAGGTTACAGCACAGCTCAAGACACCTTCCAGACAAAGAGCCAACTCTCTATCCAACTCCACTTTCTTTTCCCCGATTTCATTGCACGGTGCCTACAACCACCCCCTCTGCCACCTCAGCAGTGGGAATGTAAAAAATAAATACAAAAGTACAGAGAAGTGACAAAGAATGGCAATGGCACTGCTCGGAGGGAGCTGGGAGGTGACACGTGTCAGCTGCACCCCCAGCTCTCCAACCTTCCTCACTAACTTCTCAACTTCTTAATCATTTATATTTCACCTCCCCCTCCACTTCCCACATGGAAATAAAAAATGATTCATACATCAAAATAATCACCTGGGACCTCTAAAAGCCCACGAATTCCCTCACTTTGGCCTCTGGCACTTGATAAGGAATTTTCCCGGTTTGGCATCTGGATTTGACTGAATCCCCTCTTCCCCTTTATACTGGTCCCACAGCATAGAGAGGGCAGAGTAGGGACAGAACCTGCCCACACACACTATTTTTAGGACTTTAATTGAGCACAAAACAAATCAAATTTTAAAACTTCGGGCATCTGAAAAATTCAACTAAGCAGGGGAAACACCTGTGGCACCAGGGATATCATCCCCCTGGACTGGGTACTGGGGAGACCACAGCTCAAATACTGGGTTCAGTTCTGGGTCCCTCATCCCAAGAAGGATATTAAAGGGCTGGAGCGTGTCCAGAGGAGGACAACAAAGCTGGGGAAGGGTCTAGAGCAGTGGTGAGGAGCAGCTGAGGGACCTGGGGGTCTTGAGCCTGGAGAAAAGGAGGCTCAGGGGAGACCTTCTCACTCTTGACAACTCCCTGCAATGAGGTTGGAGCCAGGTGGGGTCGGGTTCTTCTCCCAAGGAACAAGCGACAGGACAAGAGGAAACAGCCTCAAGTTGTGCCAGGGGACTGCTCACTGCAATCAGGGTGCACAACCACCCTCCACCACGTCTGCAAACACCTCCAGGATTTGTGCATCTCTCACAAAGTGAGAAAGCATTTGTAAGGCAGCCAGTGAAGGAGCTTTCCTCCTTCCAGACTGCCCACATCCAATGCCAGAAAGTGCAGAAAGCAAAACCATTGCAGACACGTTGGCCCCGCTGCATCCTCCAGCCCAAGCACTGAGCAGAGGCACCATCACTGCACGAAGAGCAGGACAATGAAATGCACGTTATCCACCCCAATGCTGTGACCTGTCACTTACAGGTGGGCAGCTGGGCACAAAACCCAAAGCCATACCCTGCCAAATATTTGTCAGCACAGGCAGAGGCAATACAAGTCATAAATCTGCCAGGCAGTGCCAGCAGACACAAGTTCACAGTAGGGCTCTAGTTGGCTTCGCTGTTGGGGCTCTCCTAGAAAACTACAACAGCTCAGAGCGAGAAGCACAGGTTCACTGGAGCAAAGAGCTGCAAGCAACTGTTAAACCTTTAAAGCAAGGAAGAAACAAATAAAAGCCTGCAGTTTCCAAGGCATTATCACAGCTCTGCTCTCCCGGAGAGAGGCTACAAATGCATGTGAAACATGGACACAGCAGGACCTGACAAATGTCTCTAACACACTGCCCGGGCAGGCAATGCTCTTCTCCAAAGTGCTCCATTCCCAAAGAGGTGCCAAACAAGCACACAAGGACAAGTTACAGTGCACAAAAAGCCTTCTTAGGAACAGGGACATGACTTTGGGGAGATTCCTCACAAGACAAGACGAGGTCCTTGCCTTCCACCTACATACTGAGCTAGTACATACTGCTTCTTGCAAAAGATGCTGGAAACTAGAGCAACATTCACTAGCAGAGATGCGACTCAACTGGCCAGGTTTCCTAAACATCTCCCTGGTCTCTGCCATGTCAAAGGATCAGGAAGATCCCATCAATTTCACTACCTGGCAGAACAGCAGCCCCAAAGGCTGCTCCAGGTCTTCTCCAAGTAATGCTTTCACTTCCCTGCAGAGAAGCAAGCTCTGACCACCCCAGAGCTTACAGGTTTCCCCTCCCCGTGCTGTGCTAAGGCTAATGAGGACTGACTTTTAGATATTATTTTTCTTTTTCCTCCCTTCAGATTCTGAAGCAAAAGCAAAGCTCTTTGATCCACTTAGAAACGATGCAATTAAACCAATTTCTAAACAATTTGCAGTTCTCTTCCATAGGACACACTGAGCAAGGCCATGTTTCCCAGTGTTCTGAATTCCTACATCCAAGCAGCTCTCAATCCATCCCCCCAAACAGAGAAGCTGAAGAGATTTACAGTGACATGTAAATCCCTGCGACAGACTTCTATAAAACCACTAGAAGAGGCACATCCAGAAGGCAAAGTGTTTTACACCTTCTGTAAGTAGAAAGTGTGAAAAGGAGAGAGCTGAGAGCTGCTGTCCTCTCCCCAGGTCTCAGCCATAGCTCCTGCCCTATCCTGGCATTCACACGTCCACTCCTGATGTCAAACCAGGTAATGCTGGTGTCCCCCAGTGCTCTGAGGACCCCATAACTATATCAGAGATGACAACACTCTAGAGACCAACACCACGTCAAGGGTAGCCCAGTTCATGGATGTCAACACAGATGTCTCTGCTCACCTCAGCACCACATGGACCTCACACACAGCCAATGACACTGCCAGACACAAGTGCCATACCTTCCTCCAAGTCGTTCCTCAGAGAAGCTTCCAGCAGAGCGACACTGGCCTCAAAAGACACTTTCTTTCTGTTAACAGCGTTTCTCTTCTTTTCATGCTTCCTCTTCTTGTGCTGCATCTCCTTCTCATACTGGGCCCATTTTTTCAGCTGCTGAGCCCTCCGCTTCTGGGCTGCCCGCAGCCTCTCCAGCGTGGGCACCTTATCCAGCAGCTGCAGCTCCGTCAGGAGGTCCACATGGGCATCCATCATTTCTGCTAAGGGAGGGGGGGGTGAAGGATGTCCCAGCAGGACACGATGTTCCACCACAGGTCCTCGAGATCGTAGCTGCCTGCTGCTATACCAGCATCTTGAGGCTGAGCTGGGAAGGGCCCATCACAACCTCCAGGGACAATATGGTGGAAACCTGAAATGAGGAGGAGAGTGTGAGGGATCAGGTCTCATCATGCCGTGCAGACAAACAACTAAATAACTAAGACCAGCCTGCTGGAAAACGTGACAGGCAACATCTACCACTGCAAAAGGCAACTCACTTAATTGCACTGTAATTGCTTGGTTGTTCCCTCTGGCCTTTGTGATTCCACTCCTCACTCACTCCGAACACCCAAGCAAGACCCTCTTGATGAAGCAGAGTTTAGTGTGCAATTCATCCAAGTCTACAGTTCAAGGTAGCCCTCTCTTATTAGCAGAAGAAAGTCTTAATGAGCAAAGATCATAGAAACATACAATGGTTTGGGTTTAAAGATCATCTAGTATCATTCCTCAGACAGACATTCAAGTACTGAGACCCATCCTTCTCTCCAGCTGGCCCCTTCCTGCAGAACTATCACCAATCATTACAGTGTCCCCAACACCACAGCCAGCACTGCACTGATGCACACCAGCAGCCACCTCCCTCAAGCATTTCAGTCTGAGCAGAGGGGACCAAGACTGCAGTGGTGGAACCCAGGGCAGCCACAGACACCAAACAAGGCCATCCCAGCACAAGTAACCCAGAAGCCAGAGATGCATGGAGCTACCCATTCAGCATCCCAAGGCCAGGCAGGTTTTCCCAGAGGAGCTCTACCCACCGGGAGCATCATCTGTGCTCTTCTACTTCATCCGTCGGCCCCTTCTTACCCCAGCCTTAGCTGCAGACAATTAGCATGTGGCTCCCAGGAAGGTATTACTGACACTTAAATCACCTCAGCCACTCAAAAACATGAGGTTTGTGTTCATTCCTCTCTTCCTTCAGTTTTTCTCTCCACCACACTAGCACATTCTGGTTTTGCTGTACAGGTTCTACAAGCACAGCAACGAGAGCAGTTAAATCACAGCCCCAGACTCTTGGTGTGACCACAACTTCAGAGCAGGGCTATCTGCAGAGCAAGTGATCAGGAGACCCATGGGCAGCCACCCAGTCACCTGCTGCACAGAAAGAGGAAACATGGCCCAGATTTAGGGAGCAGTCCAACAGGGAAAGGTGCATTTGAAATAAAGCCAATGTCACGAGCAAATTGAATGAGTTCTGTCCAAATAGACCTGAGCAAAGCACACGGAACGACAAGGTGAGCATGCCAAAGGAGGTAAGCTGCAAATAACCACGTATGAGATGAGAGCTCTTGTGGTTCAGCCAGCATGGAAGAGGAAAAAAACAAGAAAAGAATTGATGGAGAAGGGAGACTGTGGAGAGCTCAAGTATTCATAAACACCTGAGAAAGCCCCAACAGGGCAGCTGAAGTCATTCCTTGCTCAACTCCCCTGCTCCAAAAGAGAAGCAGCAACAGTCTCATAAGCAAGGGATGCAAAGCATCTAGGGGAAAAATAGCAGCAGAAGATAGGTAGCTAAACCCAGGAGGGAGACGTGGTGAGGATACCAAACCTTACTCCAGGAAAAGCCACCATTCATCCCTCTTCAGAGGGTGAAGCAGCCCAATCAGGGAGGCATTACTTGGAGGAGCTTCAGGGAAACATCTGTGCCAGGCAGCACATCCACCACGTCCCAGTGAATTTCACAAGGTTGAGACATCCCCTCCCTTCAAGCATTGCTACAGACCTTGCGCAGGGGTTTGACCTTACCTATAAATATCTGGGCAGGCTGACAGGGAGGCACGCTGCTTCCACCACCAGATAATTGGTTTGAGAACTGAAAACAAACAAACTCAGCTGGAGCATACAGGCAGGTCCCAGGCAGCTGTTTTACCCAGAAAAATGCCAGCAGAAGGCCAAGGGCAGCTTCAGCAGCACCTGCAAACCTTACTTGGAGGGTTTCAGGACAGGCCCAAACAGAAAAAGCCCTGTTCTAGCCCATAGGAACTTAAGATTGAAGAAAAATGGTTTTGTTCCACATAGGGAGAAACTCAAATCCTTGCAAAGCTTTTCATAAGAGAGATACTACTAAGAAAATCAAACACTTGCCCGAGATGGAGAATATCATGACTTCAGTATGCAACTGGAAAGCTATGAAAATATGTCATGGCTCATTCCTGGCTTGAGAGCTCCTCCCTTCCCACAGCCCCCATGAGCCAGGACTCACCACAGCTGAACAAAACCACCTAAATGCAGCCCACTCTCCAAAAAGCTTTTATTTTGGGGCAGACAGGTTTCCCAGGCACAGGCCCTTGGCTGGAAAGCTCTCCACCACCTCTCATGAACTCACAGCTCCTGCTCCTTGCAGGCATTCCTGGGAAGATATCTTTTTCTGGCGATCTCTGCTGTAGGAGGACAGGCTGCAGATCTGAAGCCCAGTTTACAATACCTCCAAGGAGGGGTGATGGGGGCAGGAAATGCCTCTTGGCCACCGCACAGGGCACTCCCACCCTGCTCCTTTCCAGGCCACTTTGGCCATTGTTCACTGAAAGATGAACAAATATTTTCCAAAACACACCTGAGGTAGAAATGAGGACCTAATTCTGATGGTTTACCAATGCAAAGAAACCTTTTTTTTTGGTGTTTCCCTGTTTACACCAAAAAAGCTGGAAGCTTTCTTGGAGTTATTAGGGCTGCACCTTGGAAAGAGCAACAGGACATTGATATATAAGGAGAGGAGGAGCGTGGCTTGCTTGGCTTGCCCATGTTTCAACTTTCCTGCATGCACCTTGTCCTCCAGCAGCTTCTCTGTTCCCATAACAGGACAAAAGGGAGATGTGAGTGACCTGGAGAGGGGAGATCCACGAACACCAAGAGACATCTGGAAGTACCAGATACCAGTGTCTCCTCAAACCAACCAGCAAATGAACCTCTAAAGGAGCACAGAGGTCACCCTGGGAAGTCTTTCTGAATGGGACACAGCTCAACTTCTCCCAGACTAAGGCACAAATCCCCTAGCACCCTCCATGGACCCCAGAGCCTTAAAAGGACTTTGGCTCCATCACTCCAGCTGTCTGTTTTCCAATGACCTAGTTTCTTCCTTGTACAAAAAAAGTGGCTCGTTGACTTCTGATTGCCCAAACCAGTCAGTCTAACTATAGCTCAGTGTCAGGCCTCAGCATTTGTTTACCTGCAAAGAGGCACAGAAGCTGGCTGTGTGGGTGTCTGTGGTTTGCAAGGCATTGCATTTTGGTTTCTGTTTTATTTAAAGAGAAAAAAAAAACCCAAAAGTGCCACTCCTCCTGCTCAACCCAGCCGCATTTCCATGAGCTCAGCAGATCTGTCCGCCCCGTGCCGAGCACCTCCTGCCAGACACAAAGACCCTGGCCCCACAAAGACAAGGGGCAACTCTAGTTTGGGGCCAAAAGGGAGGGGAGATGCTCACTATTGTACTGTGCTCGTGCCATCACTGTCCTCTTGGTGCTTCGGCAGAGAAACATCTGCTCCAGCCATGTCAGAGATCAGTCCGTACCAAGGGCATGCAATGTTGGCAGACAACTGCTTTTTTAAAAAAAGTTTGCATTTCCTGTACATTTATTCTCACCTTAGTACAAGATTTGTCTCACTCAGCTCAAAAGGAGCTTGTGGTTCCTCGCTTGCAACACAAGAAGAGATGGTGATTCTGTGAAGTGAGAGTTTACTGCGTCAGTGGTTGCAAGAAGCTGCCTACCCTGTACCACCAGCCCTGTCCAGAGGGGTCCTTTGTCTCTACACATGCTTCTTCCCATGTCACATTTAGAGGTTGACTCTTGCATCCCACACAGGAGAAAACCAGCTGTGCTTGTTCTGTTCCAGCACACTCAGAGCTGCCACCCTTGACCTTCCTACAGAGCATTCAACTTGAAGACACTTTGCCACAATATGCTGCGGTTGGAGCTGGATCCTTTAAACCAGCCACGTTGCTGGGTGATGCTGGAGAGGCTCCTCATCTCCCTGCCAGATGATGAAGCTGGAGCTAAGACCTGCAAATCCTCTGTTACATCTCCCCAAGGCATTACTTAAAGCACAGCGTGACACCGAAGCAGAACACAAACACTTACAAGAGTCCTTCACTTAAGTGTCATCAATTGACTTCGGGTTTATTCCACTCAAAAAAACCCCAAAACAAACAAAGAAACAAACATAAACCATGGAAGAGCAACCCTTGAATAGGACACCTTGAAATGAAATAGTTCAGCAACTAGAAAATTCTTCTAAGTTGCACATCTTTGAAGCAAAGGTAAAATTCAAGACCCAGGTACGTGAGCAGCCACGTCTGAAGCCAAGAAGATCATCCTCACTCACTGGATTTCTTGTGCAGGGGCACCTGCAGGATCAGGCCCAGCCAATTAGGTGAAGTGTCTGCGTTCGTAGCAAAGTCAAGTCGGTGGCATGGAGAGAGACAGAAATAGCCCTCTCCTCCTCACCCCAAGCTAATCTCTCAGCTGGAATTGGAAACCAAGCACGAAAGCCTCTCGCAGGGATCCGAGTGCATAAGCAGCCTGCAGAGGAGGTGGCTGCCCAATTTCTTTCATTAAGAGCCAGCTCCAGCACCATGGCAAGGTGAGGAACTGCCAAATTTACCCCTTCTGCTTTCTGTGAGGACCAAGGCCAATCTGTGCTATTCCTGCCCCATGCAATGCTAGATGACCAGCTCATCACAGCCCTTTTGCTGAACCCATCCACCAGAAACAAGCACTAGCAAATAATTCACAGGCTTCTCTGTCAGGATTGTCACTGCCTGGTGACACAAAGTGGCCGAAGATGCATGTTCTTTATTGCTGCTCCTGCTCTTGGCCAGGATCTCCCCAAGGTCTGGAGGAAGCAGTGGAGCAGCTCTTCATCATTTGCTACCTCATGAGAGGAAGAGCTCACTGGCAGCCCAGCAGCTGTAACACCATCCAGAGACAGCCAGAAAGCCACCGAGAGGAGGAGGTGACAGATTGAGGGACAGGCACAAGCAGCAGGGAAAGAAAGGCACAGGAGCTCACTGTCCCCAAGCAAGAACAAGGCAGGGGACAGAGGGGGCTGCCCAAATCATGGCTGTGCCACAGGGCTGACCACACAGAAGCAGCCAAGGTCCATTCCCCCCCTCCCCACAGTCCAGAGCAGGGGTGAGAAGGGCAGCAGCATCCCCCTCCCGCCCTCCCCAGAGGTACTTGCTCCAAGTCATTTCCTTAAACCCCTGCCAAGGCTTTCCTGCCCCACCACTGTCACGCCAGCTGCTCCCTGCAGCAAGCTGCCATACCTTGGGCAAGATGGGAAACCAAACCCTTCCTCTGGCCTGCTGATGGGAACAGGGAGCCCTGTTCTTGGGGTTTATAGAGGTTGTTTGGATTTTAATTAGTACAGGGTGCATCAAGACAAGAAGGTCTTTCATGCTAAAACAACCATAGCCAAGAACCAGAGTTTCTTTCCTTATTATAACTGCTTCTCTCATCTCCTGCTTTTTGGAAAAACATCTCATTAGAGCATCGTCAACTGCATCAAGCCCTACTACCCAACTACTCGAATTGCTACAGCCTTACACACCTGTAACTGGGGACTCAGCCACTGGGTCTTCCAAACAAATACAGACAGAGGGTCAGATACCAACAGCGACCATACAGCAAACTGGTAAGTGGAGATGCCTGCTCCTCTGAGGAGTCACAGCCCCAAACCACTTGTCACCTGCAATGACACAGGATAGTCACATTTCCTACAAAGCCCTGGGGAGGATAAGAGAACCCCCACAGTGAAAGGCTGAAGCCAGAAGCAATTCAAAACACAGTGTTTCCAGCCTCCTGAAGGGTTTCCTTTCTTTTCTGAAACTGAAGTTTTTATTTCTCTAATATCACACCCTGCCAGACAGGTCGTACCATCTGCCTTGGCTGGATCTCCGTGCAATGACTGCGACGCAGGTGGGCACTGACCACCAGCTCCTGGGGGATGTCAGGGCTGACAGCAAAGCTGAAGTCAGAAACCTGCTGCTGGTCACACACGCACCCTGAATGCAGCCCAAGGCAACAGCTTGATGTACACCTAAGCCAGTACTTTCAAAATCATATGCAACAAATCCTTCTTCAGAGGTCAAGGGCATCCACTGATGAACAGATGAATAGAGAACAAGGTCACTTGTTTGACTTCAGGCAGCAAACTCACTGCAAGAGCTACACCATAACCTCAGGATTATTATTTATTATTAAAGGGGCCTATGAAAAAGATGGGGACAGACTTTTCAAGCAGATCCTGTTGCAACAGGACAAGGAGTGATTCAGACTAGAGATATGGAAGACATTTTTCACAATGAGGGTGGTGAGCCCCTGGCCCAGGTTGCCCAGAGAGGTGGTGGATGCCCCATCCCTAGAACCATTGCAGGTGAGGTTGGCTGGGGCTCTGAGCAACCTGCTGTAGTTTCAGATGACCCTGCTCAGTGCAGGGGGGTTGCACCAGATGACCTTTAGTGGTCCCTTCCCACCCAAACCAGTCTATCATTCTATGATTCTATTTCTAGCCCTCTGCTCCAGTCATGAGGTACTGGTGAAACTCGACTCATCCCTCAGTGCTACTCCAACAGCTCTGGCTATAGCTACTGGTAGCAAATTCTTCTTGCAAGCACCATGTGATTCCCCTGCACCATGAGCCCCGCAGCACCCGCAGGTTAACCACAGAGCAGGGAAAATTAACAAAATCGTTGCTGCATGATTTAATTTCACCGGTCCTGTAGATGCAAACAGCTCCTTCCCTCACTTGGGGTTTCTGCTGCATTTTAAGCAGCAGATGCTCAGCACTTCCAAATGAATGGTTCCTCCTGAAGGAATGAAGGGGAAAGTAGAAGGAAACATCACTTAAAAAAAAAAAAAAAAAGATATTTCAGCCAAGACCCCTCAGGGAACACAACCCCAACAGCCTGCCCTGCAGTGCCAGTGAGGAAGAGCAGGTACAGAAGTCTTCTAGGTGAGAGATCTCACCAGAAATTGGGAGTTTCGGGAGAGATTCTTGGCTTTCCCACAGGTTTCTTGTATGCAAAGTAAGTAACTTAATCTGTGCCCCAATTACCCTCTTAAAGTGAAGATACGGTTGTACCATCTGCAGCAAAGGAGGTTTCATTGCTGCTTGATGCCAAGGTAAGTTTGGCGGGGAAGGTGCATCGACATGAGATATTTTTCTAGCTTAATCAAAAGCTCAAAATCTAAAGCTAAATTCTTTCCCAGAGAATTAAAAACATTTTGGTTTGGCTGCTTTATCACTAGTTCCAGATAACCTCCCCATCTCCAGTGAGCTCCTTCCTGGCAGTGGGAATGAAATACGAGCAAGAAGAGAAACAGCAAGTCAAAAAAATCTCTTTGGGGCCAATGTTGGCAATAGAAAATTTTAAGTGCCTCATTCTTTTCTCCTCCCAACCGTTCCACTCCTAATGACATTGGCAGTTGTTTGAGGAAAGCCCCTCAGTATTTTCACTATATATTTCCTGTAAGCACTCAACACAGCACAATATACATTCTTTTTCCTATCCATATTTCAACGTGGGTTTCCTTAAGAAAAAAAAAAAAAAAAAAAAAGAGCTTCTGTGCCAAGCAGTCCTCCCCCACAGCAGTGCTTGAAGACACGCTGCTCTTTCCAGTGGCACCTCAGCGACGAGCAAAACCCATCTGGTGATGGTCCCCAGGTGTATCTAGTCTGGCTGTAAGCTCCCCATCAATAGCTGGAGAGCTGGGTCTTTGGGTTCATTGGACACAGCCACAGAGGGCTTTGCTTTAGCAGGAGGAGCCCAGGCGGGGCTTTACATGCATGATTTAGGAGCGAGACAGAGCATTAAAGCGAGACCAGCCCAGCGCTGCCTTCCCTCCGCCTGGGTCTTGGGTAGAGCTGCTCCTTAAGCCCAATTCCCTGTGCAAAGCAACAGGACTCGGGGGGCCTTTTAGAAAAGCTTATTCTAGAAGCTCCATCGAGCAAATGCTCTTTTCTGTGTCTGCTTCACACATCTCTCTCAAAGCTGCCACTTTTCTGCATTAATCTGTCCTTGCCCAGGTAGATTTTCAAATCCAGAATGTTTCTGTGGATAGTTTCTCTGCTCATTACAAGTTGGGTTTTTTTCCTTCCCTCTCCATTTTTATTCCCTAACATCCTACTTGCTAAGGCGGAGGCAGCTGAGCTCTGCTCTCACTGGCTCTCCCTCCACATCCATGGGCAGCACAGGCTCTTCCAGCACCTGGGTTGAGGCAAAGCTCTGGACCAGGCACTGGGTGCACCTTCAAAGGTGTCTTGGAGCTGCAGAAACCGCTCAGCCCCCTTTTGGTTTCCAAGGGTGAAACCTTGGGTTTGCCTCCTGCTCTCAGGACAATCGGTGAAGTGGTAAAATCAAGCACACTGGGCTCTTGGCCATCAGCTTGCCACCAGAGAAGGGAGATGGACATTTCAGTTTGAACTTGAAAACCTAACTGCGATTTTGACTTAAAAATCTGAAACTCGGTTCAGGGCTCAATTTCAAACTACACACCAAAATAAACCTAGTGCAATACAGAAAATCATTCCACAGCCTGTAAATCTGCAGAGAGCACACACTAATTGTACTGATTCATTTTTTCTCCTTAGACGAGGACTGTGCACTTCAAACTGAGCAAAGCTCTCCCCTCTGCTCCCCACTGACAGCACAGACAACCTTGAGGCAGCACCACAAGACTCCAGAGAAGATGATGCTTGAAGACAAGGAAATTTTATTCCTACAAGAATTCCTCGCACACCACTCCCCTCTCCCCTTTGCTCCCCCAAAGAAAAGTATCTGCTAACAAAATTTATCTCTAACATCAGAGAAACAGCAGGATCCCTGCCCTGAGGCAAAGAAACAAAGATCAGAAGGGGATTTCTGTGCAAACATGAACCGAATCCCAACTTCTCTCGCACGAGAGCAGCCCCATCTTCTGAGCCAGGCAGTTAAATATTGAAGGAGAGGCATGCAGCAGCTCTGATTATGTGGAACAAAAATTAATTGAGGGCATAAGTCTCCGATTCGGCTCTCCATTTATTTTTTCCACAGCACATTATATGTGAGTGTGGGCTGCAACACAGACACCTGCAGGGAAAAAGACCTGACCCATCTGTGACAGTGATAATACCTCCTTTTATTTGGTTTTGGGGTTGTTTTTCTTTTCTGGTTAAAGCTTCCGTTTTTTATCAGCCCTGCAACAGACAGATGCGTGGAGTCTTCCAAAGCTGCATCCCCCTTCCTGACATGCTCAACTACACATTTAGAGAGCTGTAATTTGAAAAACAACAACAAGTCTTTCCCTAAAACAGGCTTTAAAGTAAGACATGGAGAAAAAAAACCCCAGAGCTAATTTCCAACAGAATGTCAAAAACACCATTGCAAGGGCCCACACCCTTCCCTTAAGACACAAATTAAAGCCCTATTCACCCGCACCTCAGTCTTTTTAACAGAAATCCTTCCATTGTTTAAAGCCACTTACACACATTATGACCCATGGAAAAAAAAAAAAATTACAAATCCTGGGAACAGCCCTATCCTGGCACAGCAACAAGGTAGATAAGTGCCTGGATTTTCCGTTTACAGCTCCTAGGCACCTCAAGCCTTTCCAATAAGGGATGTTTCAGCAGCAGGGCTTTTGCAAGCTCCCAGCTATTGACTGGGATGTGCCTTTCCCAGGGGATACCCAATCTTCTTGTCACCAGAGACACATCATCAGAGATGACAGCAAGAGTGGGCAGCGAGAGCTGCATCCTACCTGTTCCCCACGTTCCTCTATTTTTCATCACTGTGAGATGATGCTGATGTGGAAGAGAAGACTTGTCCCTGCACATCCATGCTGGAGTTTGCTACACCAACATGGATGCCAAGAGATAACAACTACTTCCCAGCTGGACACCTAGACCATAGCACACAGTGATCCAGATCCAGCGGGATGCGTCAGCTCGTGCAGAAGGTAGGATAGGTCTCCAGACCATGGGAGCAAATACCGTGTAGCCCCTAGCACCAGGCCATGGGACAGATGACACAGCTGGGCACAACCACCACCCAACTCAGAGCACCCAGTGCCAAACAGCACAAAGAGAGGTTTAGGGAGACTGGCAAGAATTGCTGCTGTCAGGATGCTCCGGTGCTTTGTGGTGGGCTTGGATCCGACCGGCAGGATTTGAAAGTGCTTGCTCCACACCTGACAGGAGGAATATTGATTCTGTGGGAAATTAAAGAGAGGATGCTCCTTCCAACAATCTGATTTATCCTGTTTAAATAGCAGTTGTATTTAATTATTGCTGACAAAATGCTTTCAACCCTAATGCTTATGGGCACTATGGAGCACATCTATAACCATGCCAATAATTCTCAAAGGATCTTAACCCAGTAATACATAAAGGTGTTCTCTGACCCATACTGCATTCATCCATTAGGGAGCCTGTACGTCTACCCAGGATGGTGCTGCCCACCTGCCTCTGCCATGCAGGCACCAGTGGGGTGCCCGCAGGCTCTGCTGGGAGGGCAAAGAGGTGAGGCTTTGAGAAAAATGAATTATCCATGCTGCAGTGTAGGACGTTTTGCTCCATATGGCTCAAACATCTGGATTTGTTGTCTAAGGCATGGCCCTGATTCCTTAGGGAACTCCACAATGACTTACTCCACTGTTAAATCACATGTGTCACTCCTCCACTCCACAAAACTCACACACCTGTCTACCTGGCCTTTGCAGGTCAAGGTCAGCCACCAGCATGCAAGAAGGGGGCCCTGAGGCTGCTGATCTGGCACCAACAGACCTCCAGCACAGCAGCTCAGGCTTCCCTACAGCTCGTCAACAAGCAGCACCATATAGCTGCTATAGGGTACCAGTATCAGCCCATTCACAACAGCAGCAGAGATGAGCACCACCAGATACTGTTACTGCAGGGCAATGAAGATTCCTTTCCCTTGAAGACTGCAGGAATACTGTAAGTGCATCTTCTAGCAAGTTGAACCATAAACCTTTGTCCTCTTGAAGTATTCTCAAAATGCAGGTCAGCAGAAGCCCTGCAGGGGAAGCAGGCTGAGGAGAAGCATCTCCACCAACAGCCCAACCACTGCCTCTGGCTGCCACCTCTGCCCAAGCACCTCTCCAGAGGAACTTGCCTTATCTCGGGCGCAAACCACCCGACTGAAACAAAATGTTTTGCTAACAAAATGTCAGCACAGCGTTCTGCAGCGCCAACAGCACCCGTTTCAGTCCTAAATCAGGCTCTGGGAGCAGCCTGCCACTGCCTTGCTGGCGAGGCAGATTTTCTGTTTCTAAAGTACCTTATTTTTAGGCGCAGTTATCAACCCGCACGTCACCATTCCTGCCCTACTTTCTGTGTTTTCTGCATCTACTCTTGGCCACAGTCAGAGATGGTACGTTGGCTTGGCTTGCTGCTCTGACAATACAGTTGCTCTGACATTCACTTTCATCAAATATTTACCACTTCTTGGTTTGAAAACACGACTTTGGATACTTCAGGTTAACTTGGTATGAATGCGGTACCCAAATTCCCGGTACTGCTCTCCTCCTCGTCAGCCTCTTACTTGGCTTCTGCCATTTCTGGGATTACAAGCACTAGGGTTCTGCTGACACAGGCCAAGGAGAACCGAGAGGAACCTCATCCACCCATGAGCACAAGGTTCAGCCATCCTTCTCTGCTGAGTTGATGTGCAGCCATGCCTGGATGTGCAAATAGCCAGACCTGCCCAGGGGAGAGACTCTTCTAAAGATACCGAGATTTAAGGGGCCAAACTCAGCTGGGAAGAACAGCTGCTCTTAAGGGAGACTTTCTGGAGGGCTTCCCAGGCTCATGAACCCACCTTGACATTCAGAATGATGGCAAATATTCAGTGTTCTGGTAGCAAAAGTCAAATTCAGGTCACAGGGGCGTCTAAAAGCCAGAAATCTGATCCCGCAGATGGTGGA
The DNA here is from genome assembly GCA_013401335.1 of Brachypteracias leptosomus. Taxonomy (NCBI): domain Eukaryota; kingdom Metazoa; phylum Chordata; class Aves; order Coraciiformes; family Brachypteraciidae; genus Brachypteracias; species Brachypteracias leptosomus. The sequence goes on along the minus strand of VYZX01023152.1, from coordinate 1,592,364 downwards.
GATGGCCCTTCTGCATCCCAATAGCAGATCTACAGCACTGCTCCCACCAGCCGCTTTAGTGGGTTAAGCAAGACAGCAAGCAAAGCCCATCCAGCACAAAGCACTTCTTAATTTCATATACCAGATGAACCCTTGCTCAGTAATAAAAAGCCAAGTCCTTCTCAAACCCCCAAATCTCAGCTTAGCACGGCAAAGTAGAGAAAATGATGGTGGGTATTACTAGACACTTCTCAGCCAGCAAGGGGCTCACACCTTCCTTGGTCCTTCTCCTCAGGTGGGTATGTGACCTTTGAGCTGTTGAGCAAGTAATCAAGCAGAATTTATGCCTGTGAAATACTGCCAACATCCAACATTGCCACATGGAGCCACCATAGAGCAGTGCCTCATACCTGGGGTTTTCCCATACGGTTCATTAGAGATGCCATGACTATGCCATAACCATGATGTCACATGGAGGAGCTGGGACAGAATTAAGACAACTGGCACTGATGAGCAAAGCCACTTATCTCCAGCCTTCCCTCGAGGCTGTCCCCTCTCTTCTCTTCCAGAAATACCCAACCTGCAACTCCTGCCCCTTCTTCCAGCTCAAGGGCAAAGCATCAAGACACAGCATCCCGAGCAGCCCCTCACCTCCAGAGCAGAGGCAAGAGGCACTCACCCAGGAGGTCTCTTGGCAACACAGGGTGAGAGAAAAGGAGGGGGAAACTGCTGCCAGCTTGTTTGTGTGCACTTAGGGTGGCATTTCCAACCCTGTAATTGTTGCATAATGAATTTAGCAACGGAGTTCGAGAGCTATGATTCATTCGGGCCAAAAAACCATGAGTCAGCCCCCAAAGAATCATGAGATGTTAAAATTATATACATTTAACTGGCGCTTGACAAATCCGAAGGAGCAGTGTAGCAGCAGAGTGTCTCAACTCCAAACGTGATGCAAATATCCCCACTCCTCCTCCAGCCGCCGCAAGACGAGAGCAGCACGAGAGCAGCACCCGCGGCACCGCTGCAAATAATTTACACTTGCCACCAATGCCCAGCTCAGGTTATCAGCCCCAGCTCAGAAAAAGGCACCCGATGCTTACCCAGTGCTCAGGCTGACTCACTGAGAAAGGTGATAAGGTCCCATCCAGCCTAAGGAAAGATCTTTGTGCAATCTTGTTGTGGACCTCTTGGGGGGTAGGAGCCCTTGGGGTGCTTGTTTCACTGCGTGCAGTGCCCTTCACAAAGGGCAGGAGAGGAGAGCAGAGGGGGTCGTGGGGAGATCTCTGCGTGAGATCAAGCAAGAAACATCAGATTTATTACAGAAAAGGATAACAAAGTTAAGGAGCATGTGCAGATCACCGGGAGGTGATGCAGAGAAGACCTCAACCAAAATAAGGTCTTTTCCTAGCTCTGTTAGGTGATCTTGCTTAAGATATGCCCTGTATGCTGTGCTTACAGGGCTTGTATAGATGGAAAGGAAAGTTATTTTGAAGTGATATAGGGTGCAAATTCAAAGCAGAACAACTATTCTGGGTTAACTCCCCAGGTGGCTTCTTATTCTAGAGTGGCAGTACCTTTTTCTAGTTTAATTCTCTTTAAAAATAGGCTAGGCCAATGGTTCTGATCTGCAAGGCCATGGTAGATGGCCTGCTGCTTTTAGAGCACCCTTAATTAGAGCCTAGATATGGGGACACAGGGGGCTCCAGGATGCAGATGTGATAGTCCACATCTGGAAACATTCTATTAACCTAAGCCAGGAAAGAAAGAGCTGCTGGCAGCAGGGTCTGCACAGGCATGGCTTGGGCAGGACCTGCCTGGGGACACACCTGGCCAGGGGACAACCCAAGCCATGCTCTGCCAACCAGAGAGCACCAAAGGAAACCCACAACCTGCACTTTGCACGCAACTGAAACCCTTCTTATAAAGCCATTTTTTGTTTGAGGCTTATTTGAACTTATCAGGCTTCCATTTAGCCTCATTAATCACAGCCTATCAAGCTCTTTCAAAAGCAAACATAGAAAAGCACCAGCAACCACACGGTTTATCCTTCTCCTGCTGGAATTATGGAGGACTCTGAAGCAGGAATGCCAACCCACCTGTCTCCTGCTTTTCAAGCACTTCCCATGGGATGAAATCAGCTGACTATTCTGAATAAAAATCCCCCACACTGATCTCCCCCCCTGCCAGCTAACAACATTCAAGGATGGCAAACAGCGCGTTGTGCAGGGGACATACACCCCTGTGAAAGCCGAGGGGAGCGGCTCCCAGCAGCACCAGTACCAGCATCAGCATGCAGATGCTGTCTCTGGGAGCAGGGATGGCCAAGACACCTTTGTCAGAGGCTTTGCATTTCCTACGCAGGCCTCCAGAGCCAGAGATCTCACAGCTCACCTAATCCACGTCAAATGATATACCATTTGTTTGCTTTGTATGGGTATTAAGGCTTAGCCTTCTTCAAGCTATTCTTTTCTTTTTCCCTGGTGCCTACGTGGCTGTTAACCCCAGTACTGACACGCTCCTGTGAGACCTGCAAGGAAAAGGGACACTAGGAAGAGCTGCGTTACTCTGAAAGTGACATTTACTCCAGGTAGCAGAGGTGCCACTGAGTTCAGACTCAGCCCAGTATCACCAGTTAGCACTGATGGACTCTTTCCCACTTTGACAAGAGGCTCAGGGTGTAGTGTTCAGTCCTTTCCCCTCCCAAAGTCTGACAGCTTTTTCCACTGTGCTCTTTGCTCAAGCCAAGCGCAGCACAACCCCCCGAGGTGGGAACTCTCCTGATTTTGGAGGGGAAGGTGCAGGCAGCCAGTGATTCACACTCACAGTTACCAGTCCCTTGCACTGCTGCCAGTGGCAAGGCAAACTGTGCTTCCCTCTGAGCAGGACCTGGCACAGGAATGAGCTTTGGACACCTCAGAGCTGGAGTCTGACTGCTCATGGGTACTGTGGTTCTCCTGCCCCTCCACCTCCAAGAGCCCCAAAGCACCCAGGCTCTGCTGTCCTTTCAGGAGAGTCACCTTCAAAAAAAAATTGTTAAAAAATATAGTATCTATCTATCTATATAAAGAAAAACCATGTTGGACAGCAAGAAGTGACAGTCTACAAATGACCATGCCCTCAACAAGACCTGGGCGAGTGTCACAGCTGGTGTCGACCAGCAGCATGTCGAGATGAATGAGCAAGGGAGCACGTGGAAAGGAGATGAGGAGAGACAAGCAGATGAATAGAAGACGACAGATTTCTAGTAAGATTGTGATAAGCCTCTTTAAACTTCCCTAAAGGATGAGCCAGCTGGCAAGGCCATCCTAGGAGGTGCTGTAACTCGACTAACAGCCTTGCAAAAAGCCAACAGCTGACCCCTTTCACACATCCCGGCTCACTCCTGCGGCTCTGTAAGCAAGGAGGACAGAGCCTGCCATGGCTGGATGCTTCTCCACCAGCACTCACCAGCAATTACAGCTCTCCTGGCAGAGAAGCCGCCAGCCCTGGACTATTTTCACCAAGCAAACAAGCAGTGAGGTCGGGCTGACCGTTAGCACAGGCTGAGCACACGGTCCCGCTCACCCTGGCTGCACAGCACCTTCCCTTGCCCATGCAGGGACTTATCCTGACCCACGTTCCCAGTGCTGGGCCACAAAGCTGCCAAACACATCTGGGGAGAGGCATATTGCTCCTGAAAAGGGCTTTGCCTAAGTAGGGACGGGGATGGGAAGGTTATGAGGGGGACCCCTGCATCATGCGTTCACCTCCTTCCTAAACTCAGCTCTGCCAGGATCCATGGCAGAGCCGAGCCCTCTAAACACCATTACACCCAGTGAACAGTTTCACCCTCTAAGGAGGAAGAGATGAGGGCTATCCACAGGGGAAGTAAGATTGAAACACTAATATTTTTATACTTTAAAGGATTATACCTTCAAAACCTGCTGGAGATGGAGTGAATACCCTGCCCAGGTATGGCTCACAGAGTTCATTCTGTCCCCTTTCCAGTGCCTCAACAAAGCCCCATGAGTATTTGGAACCGGAGGTATCACCTGGGGCAGCAGAGGCTTTGGGAGTGAAGAGCAGCAGCAGCCAGTCTGATATCAAGCAAGTTTTTCTTCTTAGGCCAATTAACTGGTGATATAATTTGCCCACTAAGGTCACTGAATCATCATTTAGCAGTTTCAAAGGAGACAAGATGAACTGCAGGCCAATTTTCCCCCTCCAGCGCAATGAGTGATTCAAAATGCAGTTAATGATAGTGGTTCATAAGTATCTGGCAGAGGATTTAAGAGGGGAATTTATTGCCAAAAAAAAAGACTGACCTCTTTCACACCAAAGCAGCTCAGCCTGTGAAGATGTAGGACCTAATTTCACTATCTTAATTCACAACCATTAAATACTCAAGAGCTGGCACTAGTCAGACATAGGTAAAAGCAAAAAGGAGCAGCAGACCCAAAACCAGGTTAAGGAAGGTCACAGTTAAAACCCAGTTTGTCACCAACAGGCAAGAGACCTTTTCAAGGATTGGGACAAGAAAGCAGTAACATGCCTAGAAGACTTTTAGTACAAACTCTGCATTTTCATGAGTTTATATAAGATAAAAATGACACAACCCCTCATCTACAAAAGCTTCATTATTTGTCAACCTCAGGCTATGTAACCAGTAAACACTGGTTGATGTTTTTCTTCTTACTGGATGAAACGTGCCTAGAGGCAACAAGCATTTTATAAATTATTAAACCAAGGGAAAATGAGGTTCCAACAAAGTGGCTGCAGAAGCACCAAGGAGCTGGTACAATTGGTACCAGCACACTCACACAGAGGCATTTTTCCTGCAACGACAGACTCAACAAGAAGACATTGTTAGAAGGGGGCAGCCTGGACACGTGGTCTCGATGGCAAAAAGAAGACACGGTATCTCAGCATTTCATCACATCCACCACAGATAGCTGAAGTTCAACACTTTAAACCTTATTTTTCTTATGAAACAGTCACTTATGTCTTCCAGTCAAAAGGAAAATAAGCACTTTTTTTTTTTTAACCTCATGAGAGATCTCAGGGCATGAGGCAAAACCCATAAGAATAATGCAAAAAGAGCGTTTTCAATACCATTCACAGTTTTTGGTCCAACCCATAGTGTAGAGATTAAACAAGGGAGGGAAAAATGCAAATGAGAAAGTATTCTTCACAGTCTGGATTTAATACATTACATCTTTCACGACAAACATGATCATCCTCCAGACTAAACTCAGTTCCAGCCACAAAAACCCCTCCTGCTTTCTGCCACAGCAGCACTTGCTCCTTCCACCTGTGAAAAAGCACTTACCAGTAATGGCACCTGGGTCAAGGAGGCCTAGGTCAAGGTAACAGCAAGGACAGCCCAGGCAGCCCTCGCCAGAGGCTCCTGGAGCATTTGTCAGGAACA